>BKCP01004761.1:604265-689336 GCA_008636005.1 Striga asiatica
TTATTATTATTATTATTATTATTATTATTATTATTATTATTCATTGTTTTCTATTATTATTATTATTATTATTAAATGTCTAAATGTATATTATTATTATTATATAATTAATGTGTGTAGTGTATATATAAATATTATCCGAATTTTATTTTAATTGTCGTTCGATCAACCGAGATAGTTTTATTGTCGGAATAAATCGAGCCCGAGAACCCATAATCGAGCCTTATTATTTTCATCCCAAAAGAGCTAAATATTCTGGCCTCTTTGTTCAAATATTATCGGCCCGTTAAAGCCCTTTTATTCATTTTCGGCTCCATGTTATGTAAATAATTCCTAAGTTGATTTGGTAAGATTCTGTGAAATTAAAACAGCCATTATAAGTTTAATTCTCGGCCCTTAAACTCAAGAATAACCGGCCTTTGTTAATTACATTTGTG
Organism: Striga asiatica; assembly: GCA_008636005.1. Classification (NCBI taxonomy): domain Eukaryota; kingdom Viridiplantae; phylum Streptophyta; class Magnoliopsida; order Lamiales; family Orobanchaceae; genus Striga; species Striga asiatica. The sequence goes on from BKCP01004761.1 coordinate 604,703, forward strand.
GCTCCAATTTATTTGATTGAGAATCAAATAATTTCTAGCATTTTTTGCCGTATTTTTGTGGGACTAAAAATCTGATCTAAGGGCTAATAATTCATCTCTTTTCCACGCCTTTTAAAAACCTATGTAGAGTAGTAAAAAAAAATATATTTTTGTTCCTTAATTTTTTCTTCTCAAGCAAGAGAATTTGTTTTCTCGCTTCCATATATTCGCCGCCACCCTAAGATTTTCGCAACCCCTCTCATCGCCTCTAACATCCATCACCGCCATCGAGAAGTTCTATTCATCTCAGCCCCGTGGCACGTTTTCTTTTCGCCGACGACGCACCAACGAGCAGACCGTCGCGAGGAGCAGGCCACGCGAGCGAGCAACAGGTCTTGTCCTTGTTGTTGACAAGCGACCCTCGTCAGTCCCTGTTCACGACCCGCGACCCCGTTCAGCTCTCTTTCGACCCATTTTTCGAGCGTCTATTCCGAGAACGGTATCGAGGCTTGAACCCCGTCTCATTTATTTTCGTGTTATGTATTAGTGTGAATTGTTATATATTATCAAAGCAAAATATATAATAATTCAAGTGAAATCGTAAATTTTATTTTTGTATCGTGTTAATAAGACCGAGTTGGACCTCGGACAACGTGTTTCGATATATTAATGTTTAAGTCTTAAAGTAGTGATATCGAGGCTTGCTTAACGTGATATTTATGTGATCTCGAGGCTATGTTGTTATTCGAATGTTTCGAGTCGTTAAAGGCATGAAAACTTATTTTTCGCGCCTCAGTTTGCACTCAATTTTTGTCAATCAAGAAGCTGTTTCTTGGACAAGTGATTTTCATGAGTTTTGTAGTGCCCTGAATAAATTTTTCGTGAGTTTTGGAATTTTGTGATTTGGAGTTAAAATGAATTTTATATGATTTTTCGAAGTTAAGAATGCAAGCAGTTTTTATGAACTCGGGCTGAAATTGTGAATGTAATTCTAAGCCATTTTTGCTGGTCATAATGTGCCTGCATGAGAATGTGTTCTTTATGAAACACGAAGTACTTGTTATAAACTTTCATTAGGAGTTGTAATCATGCAATTTGAGGTTTTGGTTGATTTTATATGATTTTACTAAGTTGAGTTTGTGCCCAGGATTTTGAATAGTGGCTGTGTACATGCATAGAATGTACGCTCTGTATTGGTGTCTTTAACGTATTTAAATGTAAAAATGCTCTTCATGAAATTTGTAGCTTTCTTTTTGTCATATATATTTTGTACGGCTAAGCGTAGATGTGTACATGAGTGAGCCATAGCGATGGAAAGGGTCATAGACATGACTAGAGATGGGACATTATTTATTAATGTTTATGTTCATGCTGCGACCATACAATATTAACATATTCTGAGTTATTCATATGCATAGTGTGAGTACGATAGTTAACTGTACTCACTCCCACCTGCTCGTAACTGATGCAGGTTAAGCAGTTGGCGGGTGACGAGACAAGACGGGTGAAGAGGAGACTCACTACCGCCCCAGTGTTATCTATTCCCGACCCGACTTTGGAGTTCACGATCTATAGTGACGCTTCGAAGATGGGTTTAGGCTGCGTGTTGATGCAGCAAGGGAAAGTCATGGCGTACGCGTCGAGGCAGCTGAAGCCTCATGAGCAGAATTACCCCACGCACGACTTAGAGCTAGCCGCTGTGGTCCACGCCTTGAAGATCTAGAGGCACTACCTTTAGGAGGAAAGTGTTGTTATAAACTTTCATTAGGAGTTGGAATCATGTAATTTGAGGTTTTGGTTGATTTTATATGATTTTACTAAGTTGAGTTTGTGCCCAGGATTTTGAATAGTGGCTGTGTACATGCATAGAATGTATGCTCTGTATTGGTGTCTTTAACGTGTTTAAATGTAGAAATGCTCTTCAAGAAATTTGTAACTTTCTTTTTGTAGTGTTCTGTAGGTTTTGAGTTTGATTGGTTTGGAGTTCTATAACTTGAGTTGTTATCATTTTTCTAAAGGGTTGTATGTTGTGCACATTCATCTTCGGACTGCAGCATTGTTTTGTGTTGTGATTGATTTATCTATATGCCGATGACTGAATTTGCTAAGGTTGTCTTCATGAAAAACGTAGCTTTATTGATTTTCTTTCTAAAGGTACCTGATTCATATTTTTATCATAACTGTAGCTCGAATAATCCTCAAAATACTGCCACCTTGTTTGAACATCTTGACTGCACACTTTTACGAATGTTTTCTGTTTTATCATGTGGATAATAACCTCGTATGATTTTAAGTTGTTCATGAAAGTTGTAGATATATGTCTTAGGAATCATATGCCACTAATATCACGTTATTTCGAGTTATGTGCCGTTAGATGCATTCATTTAAAAATCACTGCGCATATCGTAATTCATAAAATCATTAGTTGATTCCGGAATTGGCACTCTGTCGAGACACACGATTATATGGCCTAAGTGATTTATTTATTGATCCTTGTAGTAAGTGTGATCCTTAAATATTCTTAATTTTAGAAGTTAAGCAAGCCAAGGTATCCAACAACCGAAAAGACTTAAACATAAAATGTTTTCAAAGAAGGCAAGCAAGGCGAAGCCAAGCGAGGTAGTTTTCAAAGTTTAAATATGTGTATAAGACTAGCGAGAATAAGATAACCCTTTGTAAGGTTCTAAGTCAAGTCCCAACGAATGTAGGTAATTGAGGAGTCGAGCCTCGACCTATACCCATTGCTTGTCCAGTTTTCAACCCGGAAATCCAGATGGGTTTTATTTAAAAATTAACTATGCCTATGTGTTTATTTGTTTGAATGTGTTAAACCGGTATGATCTAAGTATGTGTATGAGCATGTAGCCTATTGAAGTGAATAAGATTTCACCCGGCTCCTTCAACTCGAACGGCCACCGAACCTGCAAGAACCCAACGCCGAGAGGGGTCCCGGCGTCGGGCCTCCGACGCTCAAGTCAGTATCACTCCAAATCCCAAGAGTATAATTATGATTGTAGAGAGAATGGGATACCTTAGCCCTCTTTTATAGGGGGAATGTACCTTATGGCCCAAGTTGGGTTTGTCCAATAGCATCATTCCACGTGTCCGAGCCATGTGTGGGCTTATTCTCCAATATATCTCCTTTTTATCCATTAAGACTGGTCTAGTATAATATCCTATATCATCTACTCACCCCCACTCTGGTCGAGTCTGAATGACTCGATCTAAGAGTGGAATTCCTCTTCGAGCTGTTTCCGTCAATCTACTGCTGAGGTTGTAATTTGAATAAATCATCGACCACCAAATAGTCACCAAATCTCCAAATGAGCATCGGGACCCCAAATGAACACCGAATGACCACTAAGGTCAAAAACTGAAAGACCCGCCACTGGGGTCGAGCACCGAAAGCTGATCGACCACTAAGGCCAAAAATCGAGAGACCCGCCACTGGGGTCGAACACCGAAAGTTGATCGACCACTGAGATCGAAAATCGAGAGACCCGCCACTGGGGTCGAGCACCAAAAGCTGATCGACCACTGAGGTCGAAAATCGAGAGACCCGCCGCTGGGGTCGAACACCGAAAGTTGATCGACCACTGAGGTCGAAAATCAAGAGACCCGCCACTGAGGTCGAACACCGAAAGTTGATGGACCACTGAGATCGAAAATCGAGAGACCCGCCACTGGGGTCGAGCACCAAAAGCTGATCGACCACTGAGGTCGAAAATCGAGAGACCCGCCGCTGGGGTCGAACACCGAAAGTTGATCGACCACTGAGGTCGAAAATCAAGAGACCCGCCACTGAGGTCGAACACCGAAAGTTGATGGACCACTGAGATCGAAAATCGAGAGACCCGCCACTGGGGTCGAGCACCAAAAGCTGATCGACCACTGAGGTCGAAAATCGAGAGACCCGCTACTGGGGTCGAACACCGAAAGTTGATCGACCACTGAGGTCGAAAATCAAGAGACCCGCCACTGGAGTTGAACACCGAAAGCTGATCGACCACTGAGATCGGAAATTGAGAGACCCGCCACTGGGGTCGAACACCGAAAGTTGATCGACCACTGAGGTTAAAAATCGAGAGACCCGCTACTGGGGTCGAGCACCAAAAGCTGATCGACCACTGAGGTCGAAAATCGAAAACCGAAGTCTTGAATTTAAAAATTTGAACTTATGTCTTGTTGTTTTTCGATCACCATGTTCGAGCTCTCTTCATTCAAAGATATGGTACGGCTAAGCGTAGATGTGCACATGAGTGAGCCATAGCGATGGAAAGGGTAATAGACATGACTAGAGATGGGACATTATTTATTATTGTTTATGTTCATGCTGCGACCATACCATATTAACATATTCTGAGTTATTCATATGCATAGTGTGAGTACAATAGTTAACTGTACTCACTCCCACCTACTCGTAACTGATGCAAGTTAAGCAGTTGGCGGGTGACGAGACAAGACGGGAGGTGGTCATGCTTTTATGGCTTATTTATTTACTTCCGCTCATTAAGGAACTCGTGTTGAGAAATTGTAATGCCCCGTTTGATTATGGAATATTTGAGAATTATTTATTATTTATTATTATTATTATTATTTATTTGTTGTTATTATTATTATTTATTGAATGCTAAAAATTATTAAATGTCTAATATAATTTACTTGTCAAATTGCGACTAAATGTTTAACTGTCTAATTATTATTTAGTTGCCAATTTCAATTTAATGCCTCATTGTCTAAGTGTTATTATTTAATTAAAATGTGTGTATTTGTATTATTATAAATATTATTATATTGGCATTATTATTGTTATTTGGAATATTTGCCTTATTTTATTTAGTTTCGGTTGTGATGAAAATTGCTCGTCTTATTTGTCTACTTTATATAAATTGCTATGTGGCTAAAATATGTAGATATTAGATGATTATATGTTATTCATATGTGTTAGAATATTTAGGATTTATTTGATATAAATTTTAAATTGTTTCGTGAGTTTCGGATTAATCGCGTAAACCGGATTTAATCTGTTTCGATTCGTTTTCGAGCTGTTTTAACCCGAACCTCGAATATTCAATATTTCGACCAAATTTATCTGATATTTCCAGCCCCATTTGTGTTTAATGTTTCTGGCCCAACCTAATTGTTTTATTTTGGCCCAATTCGAGATTAATCTCCTTGGCCCAACTATGAATATTATTTTTGGCCCAATTTGAACAAAATCCCTTGACCCATAAATGTCTACGGCTCTTTCTTTTCTTTTCCCATGAGATTGGACGGAGTCTCTCCAGTGGAATACCAGTTGAGATTTTTGCGAGAGATATTTTTCTCGGGATCGATCCCTCACTTGCTTAAGTATCGGCCAGAGTTCCTTTTCCATTTCTTCAAATCGATCGAGAGAAGAATCATTTTAGGCTCTCCTCTCATCTCCTCCCGATTAAGCACCAAACCCACCTCCCTCAGAAAATCATTTCGGCCTGCGAGCTTCCAACGGCGACCCTCAACCTCCGACGCCTCGATCCTCGATCCCCGAACCCTAAGCCCTCATATCATTCACCCCGCGGGCTTCGTCCTTCTGGACTGAAGCCATCAATTTCTGGCGAGAAGACCAACGCACGACCGGCGATCGCGACTTTCACGGCAACCACGTCGTCCGACCACGAGTAGAGCGCCGCGACCTCGAGCCCAATTTCCGGCGAGAGCAGCAGAATCGGCCGTGAAGAAGCAGCGGATGGTTCGAGTTTCTTCTAGCGAACAGTAGCATATGGAATGTCGTTTAGCCGGTAGGACGCCGTCATAGTTTCAGCGGGTGACCCCCGACCACGTCAACCTTCTTCAGCAGCGGCCGGTTTCTTTTCTATTTCTCACCCGCTGGTGATGTCGAGCAGCCCCGTTCGACAGTAACCCCCGCCGGCTCCTTTTCAACGAACAGAGACGACCCATTCCAACGGGTTTCACCGTCGAATTCGAGTAGCCGTCTCCCCGTCGGCTTCCTTTCCAAGCAGTAGCAGTGCCGTTGTCCGGCAGCGAGCAGCCGACGACTCACGAGCTTCCTTTTCAACGAGCAGGGGCCGGGCAACAGCTAAATTGAGCCTCCTGAACTCTTCAACACCTAATATGGCCTATCTATCTTAGTTTGAGATTCAAAGTTTCAGTTCCATTGGTATGCTTAGGCTTGGGCTGTTGTTTTGTGCCATGCTTGTAACTTATGTGCTGAGCTTATGATATGTTTATCATGCTGTAAATGAGTATATATTAGAAAAAAGAATGGAGAAACGGAAGGTAATTTTGTGAGGTGTTTGTACCATGGTTGTGGCTTTTTGTTGTTAAATCTTTGTGTGGTTATATGCTACTGTTATGCTGATTTTAATGTTTAGATCCCAACTTCAAAGGCATGCTTAGAGTAACTTAATTATTGAAGAGAAAGAGGATGGATATATGGTGATTTTGATTCCAAATGTTGTGTGATTTATTTCTGTAATTGCTGTACAGGTTAGCATGCCGCATTTGATCAACTGCAGAGCCTTAGATATTGGTATTATTTGAGTGCGTGCTTTAAAAGAAAAAAAAAAAAAAAAATGAGACTGTTGTGCTAATTGGCCTCATTTCGGTTGGAATATCTCGGTGATCTGTTGAATTTTGTGAATGGTGCTCTGTTTTGATTTGAGAAAAATATTTTTCTTTGCATTTTAATCAATTCGTACTGTACTTAGAATTGATAGTAATTTTGTAAAATTTTTCTGAAGCTTATGTACATATCCTATCAGAATTTCTGTCATACACTTGATAAAAATGCTCCTTTGGAATTGTAACATATGGAATAGGTGTATATAATTGCATCACTGTCACAAGCCTGTGTTGTATAAATATTTCATAGATATACATTCTGTACTTATTATTAAATTGTTGTTGCACTTTGAGTAATTACAGTTAGTATCTTAAGAGTCTTAGTGAGAACCAATTTCTTTTATGTAAACATTATTTAACTGGATTTATGCTGAGTGTGTTTAATTGCTTCGATCTGCAATATGTTTGCATGGTTTTGAATTTGTGTGTCTATTTGTGTTATTTTCTTTATATTTGGAAAAGAAAATCTAAAGGTGTATGTTGGGAGCATTTGTTTTTGTACTCGATGGATTCAAATTTAAATAACAACTTTGGTTATATTTTGGTTTTGATATAAATGGTTGTTATCCAAATTTTGAGAGTGGTCTTATGTGCATTTACCCTTAATTATTTTGTTGTTGTTAATATGTGTTTATTTGTGAGTTTAAATTTGTCAATATATGATCTAAGTGTTTGTCTTATTCGAGAGAATGTGGTTTAAGAGAAGTTATTAAGTTTATGTGATTCTATGTGTCAGATGGTATGTTGATAGGACTATCATGATTAAATGTAGGTGTTTGAGGAGTCAAGTCTCGACCTACGTCTTTTCTGAATTGCTATCATCAGTCCGAATCTAGGTGGGTTTTATTTAAAATTGTCTATGCTGTAAATGTTATTACTGTTTAAAATTTAGTATGATCAATGTATGCATGTGAACCATGTAGCCTTCGATGTGAGCTGTACCGGCCGTCGAACGGTTATTCCCGTAGCTATGTAACGTACCCGTAGGGTAGTCTCCTTATTATTGTGAGCCGTAAGACCAGGGTTAAAGGTCCCTTGGCTGGAGATGATTGGTTACTCCTACTGGCTGACACTCGATGTAGGACCTGAGGGCATTCGATATATCGTCAGCAGTAGTGGTTTACTTCTACTGGCTGGCACTCGATGTAGGACCGGAGGGCATTCGATATATAGTCAGCAGTAGTGGATTACTCCTACTGGCTGGCACTCGATGTAGGACCGGAGGGCATTCGATATATAGTCAGCAGTAGTCTATGCGTAGGTGTGCACATGAGTCTTGATTTTATGACGATCTTATGACGATCTTATGATGACAGGAGATTGGGATATTAAGTTGATTCTTATTCATGCTGAGATCATACTGTTGATTTGTTTGAGTAATGTTTACTGCATATTGGTGAGCACTACTTTTTCCTACTGTGCTCATCCCCACCTGAAATTCACATTTCAGGTTAAACGAGGCAGACACGATGGCGGAGTAGAGCGAGTGGTGGTCGGTCTATTAGACCGGTCTTATTAATTGTTATGCTTCCGCATTTAGGAATTCTAGATTTTATGACTTGAATAATGTTAAGGAGATGCTCCTTAGAATTTATGAATATTATTGAAACCCGGTTTGGGTGATATATGAATTTTGGAAAACTCGTTTTGGGAGTTAGTAATATTGTTGATGATTGAGTTTGATGTTTGAATGAGTGTCGAGAAATTGGTTAAGTATTGAAGTTCGATTTGAAAATGAGTAGCGCCTCAGGTGTTTTGAAATAAATTTGAAAAATTTATTCTGATTTTCGGCAAATAAAAGTGGGGCGTTACAGATATCTTGCTTATATCGTTTGAACTTGGAATTATGAATTATCTTTATGATTTGTAACTTAATGAATGCTAGTTTCGCTTACGATTTATCATTCGTGAATTCAGTCCTTATCTATTGTGTTGCCATTTTCGGATAAAAGTTTTTGGTAAAAGAAGTCGCGTCCACTAAGTTTGTATTTAATTGAGATTTGCGAAAAATTTATTGTGATTTTTATTAAATAAATTCGATAAATATTTCAAAATAAAGTGGGGCGTTACAGGTACATAGGTAGGTATTTATAGATTCCAAAAAGATCTAATCCTAGTCTAAGAAGATCTCCTAATACAAGTAAATAAATAAATCCTAAGGCAACTAAATATCTTGAGAAAAAAGACTTACCATGTAAATAAAATACTACTAGGCACATGCCTTTTATTTGAACTCCTAACCAAACTATGACTCCTAATTATGCTAAGTAAATCACGTCCAAATCTCTTGCTTGCCCATCAAGTCGTCGCGCGCCCAAACCCTAGCCGCCTGTGTCGCGCGCCGCGTCGCTAGCCCTAGTCCTCCTTCCGCGCGGAAATGCGCGCGCGCGCCTCCCATGCGTCACCATGCCTGCGCGCTGCGCGTCCTCGCCATGCTGCCCGCGCGTGCTCGCCTATCACTCGCAGCGCGTCCCAGCCAAGTACGCGTGTGTCGCGCACGATCGCCTCATCGACCTCGTTGTCCCACTCGACCAGCGCCTCGCGCGTGACTCCCACCATCGCGCCCTGCTCGCACCCGCTCGTCGGGCTCTTCTCACCACCCCATTTCACTCGCGCGTCCGCTCCATCGCAGCCGCCCCAAGTGCACGCTGTGCACCCTACATCCACCCCTCGTGCACCTTCTGCTTTAGCCCTCATGCGTCGTTCTCTCGCGCACGCCTTGCACCATTTGCCCACCTTCCCGGAAACTTTCTTCTCACACTCATCGTCGGCCTATTCACCTTCGCACGCATTTCCCATCACGTACTTCTTCTTCACTAAGCCTAGACTCGAACGCCTCGCGGCTAGGTTGCCGCATCCCGCAGGTATGTGCGCCTTAGTGCGTGCGCACACCCTCTTAACCCGTCCCTGAGCCCTTTCTCGCCTAACCTCTCTCCACCTCTCGAGGCCATCATGGGTATCGTCCTCGGGCTCGCCAGGGTCGATGACCATATCTTCATCATTCTCGCCCTCTTCGAGAATTTTCTTGTCCTCAAGGATAATAAAATTGATCTTGTCAACTTCTTCGGGCTCTTCTCCTGGATCCTCAGTTTGCAACTTGACTCGCTTTCGGGCTCGTCCAAATGCCATGGTGCCCTTCTTGTAGTCCGTCTTGATAGGCCCCAATGTTTCGAGCCATTGAACTCCAAGTACTAGGTCCGGTCCCGTCAAAGGTAAGGCATACAGATCAACCTTTAAGTCATGACCTTGTGCAAATATTGGAACCCCTTTGTATAGCATGGAACTCCTGAGTTCTTCTCCGTTCGTAACCTTGACCAAAAACTGCTTTATGTTTGTCACCGGCGTCGTCAATCCTTTGGACAACTCTTTGTCGATGAAATTTAAGGTGGATCCACTATCCACTAGCACTTCAAGCTCTTCGCCTTGTACGGTCGCCGTAAATCGTATCATCTTTGGACCTCTCTCTACATCCCTCTTCTTGCTCTTGATCACATGTAGCAAGGTCTCCTTGCACTCGTTGTGCTCGTACTCCTCACGTTTCGGCTCGTCCTCATCAAATTCAAGCAAGAACACTTGCTTTCCCGCACATCTATGTCCTGGCGTGAACTTCTCGTTGCAAGTAAAGCACAATCCTTTCTCACGCCTTCGTTAGATCTCCTAGGTCGTAAGCTGTCGCATGTGGCTCGTGGTTCGCGCGCCATCGTCCGTCGGCTTGGTCTCGACCCGCGTAGGCGTCTCGTTGGTCGCAGCGCTCGTCCGCCGCGCGTCTGTGCATCCCTTGCGTTTTCCGGCCTTGCGCACCGCCACCAAGTGGTCATCGCGTAGGCGTGCCGACTCGATTGCAGCCCGTGTTGTCTGCGGCCTATCCAACCTCACCTCGGCCGCAAGCTCGGCCTTAAGTCCTCCAATAAATGCGCCTACCAATGCGCTCTCAGGCCAATCACGCACCCGACTCGCAATACGTTCAAACTCCTTTAGGTAGTCTCGGAGGCTACCAATCTGACGAATTCGGGAGAGTGCCTCGTCATAGTCATAGTAGTCGCTCGTCCCAAAACGTGTGACTAACTTCTTCTCAAAATCTCTCCATCGAACGTGGTCGCTTTTGTTTTTGTACACATGTGACATCCATTGCCACCACGTGTTTGCTTCACCATCGAGATAATAAGCGGCGATCTTGACTCTCTCGGACTTGTACACGTCATTGATCTCGAAAAATTGCATTGCTCGACTTAACCACGCGTCTGGGTCGGTCCCCGTAAACGTAGGCATCGTGAGCTTCGGTCGCGCATAGCCTCGATCGTCGTGTTGGCGTGTCGCGCGTGATGCTCGGGTCCTTCTTGATCGTCTGTCATCGTCGTCGTGGTCGGTCCCGGGGCTGCTCGATGCCGCGGTCGATCACGAGGTGTGACTCCTTCGCGGTCGGCGTGTGATTCGCGTGAGCTGCCCAGCGAGGTCATGCACCATGAGCTCGAGTTTGGCGAAATTCTCATTGACAACGTGTTGACCATTGCCTATAGATTTCAAACTCTCCTCCAAGGCCTCAATCCTCTCTTTATGTGTCATCATCTCTCTTTTTTTTTTTTTGATACCCTCGAAGAAAAAATTCGAAAAAAAGAAAATAGAATGGGGAAGAAAAAGTTCAACCCAACACACAATCAATCACTCTCAATGAAAGCACCAATGATGAAGGATCGTGTGTTACGTTCCACTCAACTTACTCGAAACCCGCGCCGACGCCTTGGTTCCTTCGCGTAAGGTTGCTAATACGCGCGCCAACGCCTTCGTACTTCACGATAGGTGTTACGAAACTCGGATGTTGGTCCTATTTCTATCACAAACTCTATGTAAACTCACGAGAGAAAACACACGAGAACTTTGAACAAAACGTTCGATTTTCTATTCACTCATCAACAATAATTTCGAATGATACATAGATGGGTATTTATAGATACCAAATAGATCTAATCCTAGTCTAAGAAGAACTCCTAATGCAAGTAAATAAATAAATCCTAAGGCAACCAAATATCTTGAGAATAAAGACTTACCATGTAAATAAAATACTACTAGGCACATGCCTTTTATTTGAACTCATAACCAAACTAAGACTCCTAATTATGCTAAGTAAATCATGCCCAAATCTCGTGTTTGCTCATCAAGTCGTCGCGCGCCCAAACCCTAGTCGCCCGTGTCGCGCGTCGCCTCGCTAGCCCTAGTCCTCCTTGTGCGCGCACGCCTCCCACGCGTCGCCAGGCCTGCGCGCTATCGCTCGCAGCGCGTCCCAGCCAAGTGCGCGTGCGTCGCGCACGATCGCCTCATCGACCTCGTCGTCCCACTCGACCAGCGCCTCGCGCGTGACTCCCATCATCGCGCCCTGCTCGCACCCTCTCGTCGGGCTCATCTCACCACCCCATTTCACTCGCGCGTTCGCTCTATCGCAGCCGCCCCAAGTGCAAGCTGTCCACCCTACATCCACCCCTCGTGCACCTTCTGCTTTAGCCCTCATGCGCCGTGCGCACCGTTCTCTCTCTCTCACGCCTTGCACCATTCGCCCACCTTCCCAGGCACTTTCTTCTCACACTCATCGTTGGCCCATTCACCTTCGCACGCATTTCCCGTCGCGTACTTCTTCTTCACTTGGCCTAGACTCGCACGCCTCGCGGCTCGGTTGCCGCGTCCCGTCGGTATGTGTACCTTAGTGCGTGCGCACACCCTCTTAACTCGTCCCCGAGCCCTTTCTCGCCTAACCTCTCGCCACCTCTCGAGGCCATCATGGGTATCGTCCTCGGGCTCGCCAGGGTCGATGACCACATCTTCATCACGATCCCTCGGCTTCATCCTCCCGCTCGCTCGATGCCTGGCGCGTCATGCCCCATCCATTTGCATGTGTGACGCTCACGCCCTTTTGTTCGGCCCATCGCCCGCGCTCGTCCAGCGCCTCGCGCGTGATCCCAACCGTTGTTCCCAGCTCACACCCGGTCATCGTGCTTCTCATTGCCCTAGCGTCCGCCTCATCGCAGCCGCCCCACGTGCACACTTTCCACCCTACATCCACCCCTCGTGCACCGTTTGCCTTAGCCTCCATTCGTCGTGCACGTCGCTCTCTTGCACAAGCCTTACACCAATCTCCCACCTTCTCGGGCACTTTCTTCTCGCACTCGTCGTTGCCCATTGATCACTTCGCGCCCATTTTCCGTCGCGTACCTTTTCTTCACCCGGCCTAGACTCGCACGCCTCGCGGCTCGATTGCCGCGTACTGCCGGTGCACGCGCCTTAGTGCACGCGCACACTCTTTTAGCTTGTCCCCGAGCCTTCTCTCGCCTAATCTCGCGCCATCTCTCAAGACCATCATGGGTATCATCCTCGGGCTCGCCAGGGTCGATGAACACATCATCATTCTCGCCCTCTTCGAGAATTTCCTTGTCCTCAAGGATAATGAGATTGATCTCGTCAAATTCTTCGGGCTCGTCTCCTGGATCCTCAGTTTGCAACTTGACTCACTTTTGGGCTCGTCCAAATGCCATAGTGCCCTTCTTGTAGTCCGTCGTGATAGGCCCCAATGTCTCGAGCCATTAAACTCCAAGTACTATGCCCGGTCCCATCAAAGGTAAGGCGTATAAATCAACCTTTAAGTCGTGGCCTTGTGCGAATATCGGAACCTTGTATACCCTTTTATGTTCGTCACCGGCATCTTCAATCCTTTGGACAACTCTTTTTCGATGAAATTTAGTGTTGACCCGCTGTCCACTAGCACTTCAAGCTCTTCGCCTTGTACGATTGCCGTAAATCATATCATCTTTGGCCTTCTCTTCTTGCTTTTGATCACATGTAGCAAGGTCTCCTTTCGCTCGGTGTGTTCGTACTCCTCTTGATCCGGCTCATCTTCATCAAATTCGAGCAAGAATACTTGCTTTCCCGCACACCTATGTCCCGGCGTGAACTTCTCATTGCAGGTAAAGCATAAGTCTTTCTCACGCCTTCGTTGGATCTCCTCGGTCGTAAATCGTCGCATGTGGCTCGTGGTTCGTGCGTTATCATCGGTCGGCTTGGTCTCGGCCCGTGGGGGTGTCTCGTTAGTTGCCGCGCTCGTGCGCCGTGTGTCCGTACGTCCCTCACCTTTGTTGGCATTGCGCACCGCGGCAATATGGTCCTCGTGCAGTCGCGCGGACTCCATGGCCGCTCGGGTTGACCTTGGCCTATCCAACCTCACTTCAGCCGCTAGCTCGGCCTTAAGTCCTCCAATGAACGCGCCTACCAATGCGCTCTCGGGACAATCTCGCACCCGACTCGCAATGCGCTCAAACTCCTTTTGGTAGTCTCGGAGGCTACCATTCTGAAGAATTCAGGAGAGTACCTCGTCATAGTCATAGTAGTCACTCGTCCGAAAACGTGTGACTAACTCCTTCTCAAAATCTCTCCATCGGATGTGCTCACCTTTGTTCTTGTATATATGTGACACCCATTGCCACCATGTGTTTGCTTCACCATCGAGATAATAAGCGGCGATCTTGACTCTCTCGGACTTGTGCACGTCATTGATCTCGAAAAATTGCATGGCTCGACTTAACCACACGTCCGGGTCGGTCCCCGTAAACGTAGGCATAGTGAGCTTCGGTCGCGCATAGCCTCGGTCGTCGTGGTGGCATGTTGCGCGTGATGCGCGCGTCCTCCGCGAACTTCTGTCTGTGTCATTGTGGTCGGTCCCGGGGCTGCTCGAGGCCGTGGTCGATCGCGAGGTGTGACTCCTTCGTGGTCGACGCGTGATGTGTGTGAGCTGCCCGGCGAGGTCATGCACCATGAGCTCGAGTTTGGCGAAATTCTCATTGACAAGGTGTTGGCCATTGCCGATGGATTTCAAACTCTCCTTTAAGGCTTCGATCCTCTCTTTGTGCGTCATCATCTCACTCTCTCTTTTTTTTTTTTGATCAAAAAAAAAAGAAAAATTCGAAAGAATGCAAAATAGAAAGAGGAAGATAAAGTTTAACTTAACACACGATCAATCACTCTCAATGAAAGCACCAATGATGAAGGATCGTGTTTTCCGTCCAACTTGATTGCTCGAAACCCGCGACGACGCCTTCGTTCCTTCGCGTTAGGTTGCTAATACGCACGTCGATGCCTTCGTACTTCGCGATAGATGTGACGAAACTCGGATGTTGGTCCTATTTTTATCACTGAAACGAAACTCGAATATTGGTCCTATTTCGATCACGAACTCTATATAAACCCACGAGAGAAAACACACGAGAACTTTGAACTAAACGTTCGATTTTTAATTCAGTCATCAACCATTATTTCGAATGGTACATAGGTGGGTATTTATAGATACCAAATAGATCTAATCCTAGTCTAAGAATATCTCCTAATGCAAGTAAATAAATAATTCCTAAGGCAACTAAACATCTTGTAAATAAAGACTTTCCAAACTAATAAAATACTAATAGGCAAATACCTTTTATTCAAACTCCTAACCAAACTAAGACTCCTAATTGAGCTAAGTAAATCACGCCCAAATCTCTTGCTTGTTCACCAAGTCGTCGCGCGCCCAAACCCTAGCCGCCTGTGTTGCGCGCCACCACGCAAGCCAATACCTTGTCGTGCACGTAACGAGCGCGTGCCCTCCCCTTGCGTCGCCCATCATGCAAGCTGCTCGACCGCGTGCCCTATCTCGCGCGTCCCTGCCACTTGCGCGGTTGTCGCGCACGCTCGATCACTCGGCGTCATCCTCCTGCTCGCTCGATGCCTGGCGCGTCATGCCCCGTTCATTCGCACGCGTGCCGCTCATGCCCATTTGTTCGGCCCCTCGCCCGCGCTCGTCCAGCGCCTCGCGCGTGATCCCAACCGTTGTGCCCAGCTCGCACCTGGTCATCGTGCTCCTCATTGCCCGAGCGTCCACCTCATCGTAGCTGCCCCAAGTGCTGCTGTCCACCCTACATCCATCCCTCGTGCACTGTTTGCCTTAGCCTCCATTCGTCGTGCATGTCGCTCTCTTGCACACGCCTTACACCAATCGCACTCCTTCCCGTGCACTTTCTTCTCGCACTCGTCGTCGGCCTATTTTTCACATTCACGCGCATTTCCCGTCGCGTACCTTTTCTTCACCCGGCCTAGACTCGCACGCCTCGTGGCTCGATTGCCGCGTACTGCCGGTGCGCGCGTCTTAGTGCGCGTGCACACCCTTTTAGCTCGTCCTCGAGCCCTCTCTCATCTAATCTCGTGCCATCTCTCAAGACCATCATGGGTATCGTCCTCGGGCTTGCCAGGGTCGATGACCACATCCTCATCACCCGCCTCGTGCATGTCCGTGCCTTCAGAGCCCAAACCTGGCCAGTGCCCGCGCCCGATAGGCGCGAGGCACAGCCCGCGTGCACGCGACCGTGCCCACAATGCTCAGTCCGTGCCCGTGCGCATAGCAACGGCATTGTCGTGCCCAGAGCAGCATGCCCGGTGCCCGGAAGCGCCGTGCCAGTCCCAGCGCACGAGGTCTCGCGCCAGAGCCTCGTGCCATGCCCATTGCCGACCCAAGTCGGGTCCGTTGAGCCCAGTCGACCTCGAAACGTGCCCAGCAGCACACCCGAGTGCCAAGCACCCTCAGGGACGCCCGGCAGCACCCGCATAGCCTCAGCNGTCAGCCCGAGCCAGTGCCCGACCGCCCGGTTCAGCCCGAGCCAGCGGTCCGGCCAGTCAGCGAATCGGCCGGTTCGACCGTCGGTTCGAGTCCGTTTTGATTCGTGACTTTCGGTCCGAGTCTCTTTCCAGAATTTTAGTATTTTTCCTAGCCAAACCAATCAGTTTAAGTTTTCCAGTTTAAAATCCAGACTTAGAATATATTTTTAAGCGAACCATTAGTTGTTCCATTTCATCCGGATAAGTGAGCATATGGAACCAAGCATATTAGTATTCAATTAAGCATAATACTTAGCATTATTTTGCTTATATGTTTATGTAGCCTAAGGAGAGTCGAGCCTCCGACCGCTACTTCAATTTCAAGCACTTGCGTCAGATTTTCAGTATTACCAGGTGGGGGCCCTTCACTGGGTATTACATTGCCTATAATCTTGTACCATTTATGAGGTATGTATGTAGATATATACAGTTTTACCCGAGCGGTCCAGTTTTTCCGTTCGTGGTCCAGTTTATGTTGACTCCCAGTAGAATCATCCCGGGTTTCGAGGGATGCGACCCCCAGAACGTGATCACATGAGAACTGGCCAGTTATCGGTAGTCTGCACTAGTACAGTGCAGTTTTATTTATGTATATGCTGAGTTTATGATATTCGATTATATGTGTTGTTTATTCAGTGCTGGTTCTTGCGTAGTACAGTGGATGAGTACTCACGCCCCCACTTTTATCTTTTTAGGTGATGGAGTGCAGCCGGGAGTGTGAGCCGAGCCTGGTGGTGCGGTGGTGTCCTAGTCAGCTGGACTTTTGTTTATGTTTATGTTATGTTGACATGTATAAATAATTTCATATTGTACCGTACTTTATTTCACGCTTCTGTACTGCCAACCCAGACTAGTATGTATGCACGCTTTATTTTCCCTTATCTGTATTTTCCCCAGTCGGAACTTATATGTTGATTTGGGTATGTGCATAAGTAACAGAAAAAGAGAAGTAAGTAAGTAAGTAAGTAGCATCCCGCAAGTCAGTTAAGTTTAAACGTTTTTCGAAAACAGTATCAGTATATTTCGAAAACAACTGCTAAAATTTTACCCAGTTTTTCATGAATTAAAGTTATAGTAGGCGGGGTGTTACAGTTTGGTATCAGAGCGCAGTTAGCGTTTCTGTAGACCAAAAGTCAGTCAAGTAACCATACCACGCTCACGCTTGCGCTGCCTCCGAGGTAAGTCACCTAAACCAGACTTTATTTTTGCAAGTCCTATAAGACAGATAACTCTAGAGAGAGAACTCAAGAATGAACTAAGTTTCAGAACTTTAGTCTAAGTCAGAACTCCTTTTTGATTCAGAACCCTAGACAAATAAATTGTATTTTTTCGACAACTCGTCAAAAAATTTGTAAAGCATTGAGTTGTAATATTTTATCTCTTTTGCCAAACTCCTCCATGCGCTAACCCTCTCAACTGGCCATCCAGATGGCTAATCAGAAATAGGAATGCTCCAGTCCCACAAGCCGCAGCCCCTCCAATAGTTCCCGAGCCGGATCAGGGGTAGCAAGCTTCACAGTTTCGCGGGTTTCACCCAGCGACCTTTAATGGACAGGGAGATCCTCGACAGGTGGAGGAATGGGCATGCAACCTTGATCTTATCTTCGAGGTCATGGGTTGCCCAGAGCCAGTCAAGATCATGTGTGCTCAGCTTTAGTTGACGGGGGATGCGGGACTTTGGCGGAACTCCTACTGGGCCATGAGGCCTGCGGAGAAGACTAATCTCACGTGGGAGTGGGTGAAGGAGGTAGTCCGGGAGAAGTATTACCCAGATCATTACGTTGAGAGGATGGAGAGACAGTACTTGAGTTTGGAGCACGGCGGCCGGACCGTTGACGAGTAAGAGCGCGAGTTCGCTCGCCTCGCCTTCTTCGCGCCGAACCTCATTGACACGGAGGTGAAGAGGACGAAGTGCTTCCGGGGAGGCTTGCGGGGAGAGCTCCGTCACACCATCAGTGCCATGGGCCCCATGACATATGCTCAGACAGTTTTCGAGCCCAGCAGATGGCCGAGAGTAGAGTGGTGGAGGCTAGCCGAGTCCGTGCCCCAGTCAAGCAGCCAGTCCATCCACTGGCATTACCAGTTCAGCTAGCCCCACCACAGATAGCACCACCTCAGCAGGCGCAGCCTCAACAGGCGCAGCGACCAACAAGAGGAAGTGAAAGGGTCGTAATGATCGGGGGAACGGATCGAGAGGCCCAGCACCAGTACCAACACTAGCACCAGTCCCAGCTCAGGCTGTGCAGCCTATCAGTCAGGTTGCACCACCATGCGCTACCTGC
The DNA here is from genome assembly GCA_008636005.1 of Striga asiatica. NCBI lineage: Eukaryota > Viridiplantae > Streptophyta > Magnoliopsida > Lamiales > Orobanchaceae > Striga > Striga asiatica. The sequence goes on from BKCP01004761.1 coordinate 623,251, forward strand.
AGCCGTAATCACTGCGGGGAGTGCTTAGCTGGTCAGAACGTATGCTATCACTACCGTAGACCTGGCCACGGTATTTGTGTTTGCCCAAACTGCCCACAGATGCCGTAGGGACAGCGTTAGCACGCCCAGAACTGACCTGGAGGTGGACCAGCATAGATCTTCGCCCTTATCCAGGCAGAGGTAGCCGAGCAGCCAGGTACAATGTCCGGCATGATATCTTTATTTAATGTACCAGTCTTTACCTTGTTTGACACGGGAGCTACCCATTCGTTCGTTTCCACAAAGTGCCTCGAAGCTATAAATGTCCAGAGAGTGAGTACTGTCGACCCCCTTGAGATCAGCCTAGCCTCAGGGAGGAAGATAGTAACACACTCTTTGGCCAAGGACCTTAGTCTTGATATTGGCGGTAGAACTCTAGAGGTCGATGCATTTGTGATCGAGATGAGGGACTTCGACCTTATACTCGGAATGGATTGGTTGGCGAAGTACCAAGCAGACATCAGATGCCAAGACAGAGAGGTGACACTTAAGATGATCGAGGGTGAGCAAATCACGTTCTTCTGGATGAAATCTAGGACCTTGTCACGTGTCATCTCGATGGCGAAGGTGGCCAAATATCTGCGGAAGGAGGACTGTCAAGGCTATCTGGTGAACATCATCCGGGACTCATCGGAGGAGCGGACGCCCAGAGATATTACAGTTGTGCGTGACTTCATCGACGTCTTTCCGGAGCAACTACCTGGAGCACCACCGAACCGCCAAGTGGAATTTACGATCGATCTAGTTCTTGGGGCAGCACCAGTATCGAAGGCCCCTTATCGAATGGCCGCGAAGGAGCTGCAGGAGCTAAAAACTCAAATTCAGGAGCTACTCAAGCTCGGTTTCATTTGACCGAGTGTTTCACCCTGGGGAGCACCTGTCCTTTTTGTCAAGAAGAAGGATGGGACCATGCGTATGTGCATCGACTACCGGGATCTAAGCCGGCTGACGGCGAAGAACAAATATCCACTTCCCAGGATAGAAGATTTGTTCGATCAGTTGAGGGGTGACAGAGTGTTTTCCAAGATTGATCTCCGCTCTGGTTACCATCAGCTGAAAATCAAGGAGGCCGATGTGGCCAAGACCGCTTTCAGGACCAGATACGGGCACTATGTGTTCATTGTGATGCCGTTTAGTTTGACCAATGCACCGGCGGTATTCATGGATCTCATGAACCGTGTCTTTCATCCCTTCCTAGACCAGTTTGTTATCGTCTTCATTGATGACATCTTGGTATATTCTCGTAGTCCAGAGCAGCACGAAGAGCATTTGAAGATCGTGTTGCAAACTCTTAGACGAGAGAGGCTTTATGCAAAGTTCTCCAAATGTGAATTCAATCTTGATCGAGCAGCTTTTCTTGGCCACATTGTTACGGAGGGAGGAATAGAGGTTGACCCATCGAAGATCGAGGCAGTCCGAAACTGGTCCGCATCGAAAAATGCCACTGAGGTTCGAAGTTTCTTCGTATTAGCTGGCTATTACAGGCGTTTCATCGAGGGGTTTTCGAGGATAGCCCTACCCTTGTCTCGTTTGACGAGGAAATCGGTGAAGTTCGAATGGAGTGACCGTTGTGAGGCGAGCTTCCAAGAGCTCAAAGAAAGGCTTACGGCAACGTCTGTGTTGACTATACCGGACTCCACTCAGAGTTTCACTATTTACAGTGATACCTCGAAAGAGGTTCTAGGCTGCGTACTGATGCAAGAAGGCAGGGTTGTGGCTTATGCTTCTCGACAGCTAAAGCCGCACGAAGAGAACTACCCGACTCATGACCTTCAGTTGGCAGCAGTGGTTCACGCCTTGAAGATTTGGAGGCATTATCTGTACGGTGGCAGATGTGAGATTTTTACCGACTATAAAAGCCTACAATATATCTTCACCCAGAAAGAGCTCAACATGAGTCAGAGGCGATGATTAGAGCTGGTGAAAGATTATGATTGTACCATCAACTACCATCCAGGAAAGGCGAACATAGTTGCTGACGCTCTCAGCCGTAAGGGAAGGGGCGAGCTGACCTGTATGATCACTCAATAGCGTCAGTTGGTTCGAGAGTTCGCTCGGATGCAGCTAGAAGTGGTCAATTCACTTCCCCAGTCAGAGTCGAGGGGGAATGTCAGTTCTTTGAGAGTGTGGCCCACACTTCGAGACAAGATCTGGTGGAGTAAGCCTTCGGACGAGTTCATTCATTTTATAGAGGCAAAGCTTCATGCCGGCGGAATAAAAGGATTTGATCAAGGCACAGATGGTGCCTTGGAGTACAAGAGAAAGATTGTTTTGCCGGATGTTGAGACCTTGAGGAAGGAGATCTTGACAGAGGCGCACAGTGCTCTATACTTGGCACACCTCTGTAGCACCAAGATGTATCAGTACTTGAAGAGGTCGCTTTAGTGGAGGGGCATGAAGCGAGAGTTCGCCGAGTTTGTAGAGAAGTGCTTGGTTTGCTTGCAGGTGAAAGTCGAGCACAAGGTTCCACCGGGTCTCTTACAGCCTTTAGAGATCCCGCAGTGGAAGTGGAAGAAGCTGACCATGGATTTTGTCACGGGATTACCGATGTCGCCCGAGCACCACGACGCGGTATGGGTTATTGTGGACCAGCTGACGAAGTCGGCCCACTTTATGCCCGTTAGGATGGACATGTCAATGGAGCAGTTAGCCGAGACGTACCTTCGTGGAATCGTTCGACTTCACGGTGTTCCAGCCGAGATTATATCAGATTGAGATCCCCGATTTACTAGCCATTTATGGGAGACTCTGAACGAGTCCATGGGTACGAAGTTGAATTTTAGCTCCGCGTGTCACCCACAGACCGACGGGCAGTCGGAACGGACTATTCAGACGCTTGAGGACATGCTCCGAGCTTGTGTCCTAGAGCGAAGTGGTTCGTGGGAGAAGTTATTACCCACTGTGGAGTTCGCCTACAACAACAGCTATCACTCGTCGATCAAGATGGCACCGTTCAAAGCTTTATACAGTCGTAAGTGCCGCTCATCCCTTTATTGGGATAAAGTCGGCGAGAAACAGGTTCTCAGTCCCAAGTTGATCGAGGACATGGTGGAGAAGGTCGTCGAGATCCGAGCGAGGCTGAGAGAGGCACAAAACAGACATATGGCCTACGCTAATAAGCGTAGAAGGGAGCTTGAGTTCGAGGAAGGAGACAAAGTATTTCTGAAAGTCACGCCGATGAAAGGCGTTGTACGATTCGGGAAGAAGGGGAAGCTGCAGCCCCGTTTCATAGGGCCGTTTAGTATTCTCGAACGATTTGGCATAGCAGCATACCGTCTGGCGTTACCCCCAGAGCTCTCGGTTGTACACAACGTCTTTCATGTGTCGATGTTGAGAAAGTATGTGTACGATCCGAGCCACATAGTGAACTTTGATGAGCTAGAGGTTGGGCAGAACCGACGAGCAGCCGGTAGCAGTTCTAGACCGAAAGGTTCGACGACAGAGGAACAAAGATATAGAGCTCGTCAAAGTTTGCTGGAGTCGCCACGACGAGTCGAAAGCCACTTGGGAGAAAGAGGTCGAGATCAGAGCTCGATATCCAGATTTTGAGTTTTGAGTTGTATTAGTTGTACCTTGTGTACTTTTATTTATGTTCATATCTATATAGTTTTGTAGTAGGAGTTCTGGCCTAGCACCTTAGTTTTGTATTTCCGAGGATGGAAATATTTTAAGGAGGATAGGTTTTAACGCCCCGATTAAAAATAATATTAAGGACGGTTTCACTGCTCGACTATAAGTGAAATCCATAATTTTCAAAAATTCTAAGTTATGTTTAATATGCTAAATTCTCAATTATGTTAGATTATTTCCTAAGTATGATAGATCATTCTTTGGAATTTTTCTACATCATGTTAAGATCAATCCATTAATTTGGGTTGATAAGTGATATCAAGTCGACTCGAGATTTCATTTAGTCTCGAGCCCTAATCTTGCCACGAGTATAGCCGAGCCCTAGTAGCAATACTTAGAATATTTTTTTCTAAGCGTTGAAGCATGCCAAGTCAAGCCTAGAACCTTGCGTTCTCGAGCCCTAGCATTTACCCGATCCTACTCGTGCCAAGCACTCGCGCCGAGCCTTCCCACGACCAAGGTTCTAGCCGATCCATGCCCTATGCTTAGATGAGTATTGGGTCAGTTCTTGACATTTTTCTACGTCCAAAAATCCATCCAAGGGTAAGCAACTTCATAGGCCCGAGCAAAGAGACGCGCAGCCCGGGTCCAGCAAGCAGGCCGCGTCCAGTGCCGCGCTCCCAGGACCAGCGCGCCCAGGCCCAGCGCCCAGGCCAAGCACGCCTAGGCCAAGCACTGGCAGCGCGACAGCCTACCTTCTTGGGCTCAATTCTTGAAATTCCTGCCCAGTTCCTTCATGACCCAAGAGCTGCGTCTGTTAAGGACATAATGAAGATTAATTTGAGCTAAGATGGCCCTAACAAAGTTTAAGAGAAGTCAACCTAGCATGGGTACAAAGTGGAGTGATGGGCAAACTAATATTTTATTCATAAATGGAGTCTTTGTCCCCCATGCATGCTCCAGACCTAACCAGACCTCTTTTGTCCCCCATAATGCTCTGAAAACTCCTCCAAAAACGTGCTAAGTCCACCCAAGACCTTGACCCCAACTTTCATGTGCATGGGAGAGGGTAAAGACCACTTATTTTGTCCCATTTGACCACTACCTTGTGCACTCCGCCCCACCAACTATATAAGCCTCATTCTTCACCCCTTTTAGCTCTTTAACACTTCAAATTCTCGAACACTTAGTGAAGAATTGAGAGATAAGTCGTGAGCCTCCCTCCAATCCCTTCACGCGCGCGAGCAAGCCCGAGAAGAGGAGTTCACGAGGTCCAACCATTTCCACGCAAGATCTCACAAGGCTTATCATCTTCCAAGTGTTTCTTGGTTTTTTATAAGTCTTTTGAGTCCATCAAAGCCCAGCCATTTCACCCAAGTCGAGCCCTTGTCTCCTAAGACTGCGAGCAAGCCCTAGCAAGGCCTTAGCAACCATTTTCGCATTTCGGTGAAGGTTAACTCGAGCTATCTTTTTCCCTCAGCATATTCATGATATTTTAAGATTTTCATGAAGAAAAATCAAGCCATGCACGTGAGATTTCATGAGTTTCGAATTTTAAGAGTTAAATGCCTTAAACTCAGATTTTTAGTTGCATGCATGCCTAAGTCGAGTTTGATATCTTAATCCTCCTTATATATCATGAGATTGATGGTGTATAAATTTTAGATTGTTTGGAGTTCATTTGTTCGATCAACTTGTTCATGATTTTTGGACATTTTTCACTCCCGAGCCATAATGTTATGCATGCAAGTATATGCTATCATTTCAGCCTCATTAATCATGTTTTATGCTGCTTAGTACTCGCCATTTATCATAAGTTCAAGAATGAGTAGTTGGTTTGGTGACTTAGTGCTCGTACGTGCCTTATCGGCCCTACCGAGCCACATGCATATTGACCCGAGGTCTCATAGCATTTTCTTACATTATTATGCCTATTGTATCATGTTGAAGTGATATATGTTTCACGTCCCTGGAAAAGTAGCAGGATGGTCGACAAGGGCCGGTCATGGTCATTGGCCGCGCATACCGCGCGCGCAGTGCCCGACTGATGAAGATTGTGTGTTCCGACGGTCGACAAGCCGCTCCCGCGCCTTAAATCGCACGATAGGTGTCTCGCGAGCCACGTGAGCGCCTCTTGAAATGAATAAAATTACAGAAGAAATCAAGAAGAAATCTAAGGCAAAGTGTTTTTGAACAAAAGTTCGGGTTTTGTATTAATATTCAATGATGATAAAATTGAATGCGTACATAGGTATTTATAAGAAAAACTAGATCTAGGCTTGGACAGACGCGGGGGCTGGCGAGCACGAGAGGGTTCTAGAAGGCCTTGGGTCGATTTTCACTAGCATATTAGGAGTCATAATTTGGTTAGGATATTGAATAAAAGGCATGTGCCTTAATAGTCTTGGAAAGTCTTTATTTACTAGATATTTAGTTGCCTTAGGATTTTATTTACTTTCATGCATTAGAAGTTCTTCTTAGACTAAGACTAGATTTACTTAGCCTCTATATATATTTCCCAATGTCATTCGATTTGAACATGTGATTGAAGTTAATGAAAATCGTTCGCAAGAGCAAATCTTGTGTTTAGAATTCGTGAGAGTTCTAGCATACAATCGATTTGGCAAGGCTAAGACCTGAACCATCTCAAATCCATGAGAAGATAAGGCTAATAACCGTGTCGTCCACACCTATCATCGAGAATAAGCCTTGACAAAGCTTAGTTCGAGGCAATCGAGTTGAGGAGATACACGATCCTTCATCATTAGTGCTATCATTGAGAGGTGATCAATCGTGTATCTTGTTTAAATTTTCCTACCTATTCTTTTCGAATTTTTTCTTCTTCTTTTCGTGAGGTTTAGTTCGAGCGTTATCAAAAAAAAAAAAATACATATAGTGTGTGCGTGAGTTTGATCGAGAGTTAAAAAAAAAAAAATCTCAAGCATGACAAACAGAGAGAGGTTCGAGACGTTGGAGGAGAGCATGAGGTCCCTTGGTGATGGCCAACACGTAGCCAACGAGAATTTTGATAAGCTCGAGATCATGGTGCACAACCTAGCCGATAACTTACCCGAGTCACACGGCGACCCCGAGGGAGTCACTGATCGAGGTCGACCACGGCAAGGTTGAGCGAGTCTGGGTCCGATCATAAGGACCGTGATCGACGATCAAGGAGGTCACGGACATCAAGTCGACGCGAGGAGAGGAAGGTCGAGAGACCGAGGCTGACAATGCCCACGTTTACGGGGACCGACCCGGACGCATGGTTGAGCCAAGCCGCGCAGTACTTCGAGATCAATGACGTACCCAAATCCGAAAGAGTCAAAATAGCCGCCTACTACTTAGATAGCGAGGCAAACATATGGCGGCAATGGATCTCGCACGTCTACAAAGGCAAAGGCATGCGTGTACATTGGAGGGATTTCGAGAAGGAGATTGTTACGCGCTTTGGTTCAAGCGATTATCACAACTATGACGAGGCCCTAACTCGTATACGTCAAAGTGGTAGTCTTCGAGATTACCAAAAGGAGTTCGAGCGTCTAGCTAGTCGCGTGCGCGATTGGCCCGAGAGTGCATTGGTTGGTGCGTTCACGGGTGGGCTTGTTAGTGTTATATACTGAAAGCTTGGTTTTGCATGTTATTACACATTTACCCTTTATGAATGAGAATCATGTTAGATTAAACAAGTTCTACGTTCTGTTGTTCTGCACTTAGATAGGGTGGGTCGTCATCGGGCGAACCGAAGATCACTCTATCAGTCACTTGCGAACAAGAATAGTTGTTCACAACCTAGATGGACATGAACACCCCATCCGAACGGTTGTAGTATCAACTGTACAGTTTGTCTTGAGTGACTAGTTGCACTAGTACATTTGTGTATTGAATAGGATCCCAGAGAGGAGAAGTTCATTTTATACTGATCGTCGCAAATGAACTAGGCCTCGGTTAATTACTGCGTTCTCTTAACCCGTAAGATATTAAACATGCAGATATATATAATATATATTACTTTGATTCACATGGGTGAGGTTCAATTCGCTGGATTAATATTCCTACTATTTTGGGTAATATTATTATATATAGGATGTGCTGTTAGGATATTTACGGTCACCATGTGCGTTAGTTTGATGATGTCCCCGGAGTGAGTTCATGAAGGATTGTTATGCTAAACCCTGCAGGTGGATTAAGTTCCGACATAATAAGAATGTGATGGACGAGCGCTAGCTTCGGTGAAATAATAATAAATTAATTATTTCTTAATTGTCAAAAATCGAATTAATTAGTGGACATTATATCTTAAACGTGGGGAGGTAAATCGAGTAATTATTATTGGAGTCTCAAATGTAATTTGGGCTAGGAAAAGGGTGTGTAATAATATAATGTTGGTGGCCCATTAATATTATTTAATTAATTAGAGGAGTGGGCTTGGCCCACAGTTAGTCTAATTAATTAAGGAGCCCTTTTCCTAATCTCTTAAGGGTCCCTACTGTAGCTCTATATATACATCATTAAGCTCACGAGAAGAGAATTCTAATCTCATTCTAACGAGACACGCCTCACGCCTCTCTTTCTCTCTCTAGATCTCATTCGAGCTTTATCTTCTTCTTGTTGCTCCACTGGTACAAGTAGAAGAAGGGTGTATTGAGTAATACAGTAGAAGATCTGTAGGTAAACCGAGACGAAATATATTTTGACCTACAGAACTAACCGGAAGTCCGATTGAGACGTACAGCATACACAGACGACCGTCTCGACAAGAGCTTTCCTTTGCCGCCGAGATCACAGCCGTCCGACGCCTCACGCGCTGCCGGAAGCTCCCAGGCTGCAAGTTTCGTTTTGATCTGTTTGCATCGGTCTGATCCGATTTTGTTCTGATCTTGTTCGTGCAACCCAAGACGTGAGTTGCGGTCAATCAATTACGGTCAACCGTTCGTGGTCAACCAGATCTACATAAATTTTAAGCCATAAGTTCTCTACGTCAAACCTTTAGATCTGTTGCGCATAGGTTTGCGTTTGCTATTGAATTCATGACTTGTACATAACAAGATTCTCGCAGATCCCAATAGGGCTCAAGCCCGACCTGGCTGCCGAGGTCTGACTGGACAGACCGAGATCGATGCGGGCTGCCATGGAGTCGGCACGAATGCGCGAAGACCACTTGGCTGCGGTCGCAAGATGAGCCGCGGAGACAGACGCACGGAGACACGGCGCGCAAGAGCAGTCCCCGATCCACCACCACAGACCGAGAACGCGAAGGTTACCGAGGTGACGCGACCGCCGGGCTACATGCGACGCCTGAGTACCGAGGAGATGCAATGGCGATGCGAGAAATGGGTTATGCTTCTCGTGCAATGAGCCATTCACGCCCGGGCATAGGTGCAAAGAAAAAAAGGTTTTTCTACTTGAGACGTTCGAGCCCGAGGTAGAGCACGACGAAGAGGGACACTTATACTTAAACTCGAAGATTGAGATGTTGCATATGGTCAAAGCGTAAAAAGGACCTAAGATGATGAGGTTCGAGGCTGAGATCTTAGGACGTAAGGTTGACAGTGGCTCGACACTTAACTTCATCAACTTGGACTTCACTGCCAAACTTGAAGTTCCCATGACCGGGATTGTACCATTTGGCATAAGGGTCGCAAATGGCGAGGAACTGTGGAGTTCAAAGTTGTACAAAAAGGTGCCAATACTTGTGCAAGGTGAAGAGCTAAATGTGGACTTATACGTGCTAGAACTCAAGGGACCCGAGGTGCTACTTGGGGTCCAATGGTTGGAGATGCTAGGGCCTATAACTACAATTTTTCTTAAAAAAAAAAGAACGATGGAGTTTGAACGGGCCAAAAAGCGGATCAAGCTATGCACAGGTGATGAGGGAACCGAGCCGGTCGAATTGAAGAGTCTTCAATTCATCCTCCTTGAGGACAAGGAAGTTCTTAAAGAGGGTGGGAATGATGAAGATGTGGTCATCGACCCTTCTGAGCCCGAGGACGAGACATGCTCGAGCCGTGCGAAGAGGGGCGAGACGACCATGGAGGCGGTGTGAAGAAGACTCGTGACGGCCATGTGCAAGAAAAATGCACGATGCATGGGCACGCGACACGCGTGATTCATGAGAAAAGATGCACAGGGTCAAGACGCGCGAGGCCAGGTCGAGCGAAGAAGGGCACGCGTGAGAAGGTCCAGCGGGACGAGGACAATGACTTGTCAGTGAGGTTGAGAGGTTCGCGAATGATGGCTTGCGTGCGGTTCGACCACGCGAAACATGGTTGGGACTAGGGACGCGGACGGACCCGCGATCGAGGCGAGGGTCATGTGTCGACCAATCGCGAGTGGGATGATGCGCAGCTGAGGAAGCGCGCGCGTGGCGTGACGAGGCTCGCGTGGGGCGCGGGTGATGAAGATGTTGTCATTGACCCTTGCGAGCCCGAGGATGAGACCTATGGTGACCTCGAGGGATGGCGCGAGAATAGGCGACAAAGGGCCCTAGGAAGTGCTAAAAGGGTGCGAACACGCACTAAGAGGCGTGCACCGGCAGCGCACGGCAACCGAGCCACGAGGCGTGCGAGTCTAGGCCGGGTGAATAAAAGGCACCTGCTAGAAAGTGCACGCGAATGTGATCAATGGGCCGACGATGAGTGCGAGAAGATAGTGCCCGGGAAGGTGGGCGAGTGGTACAAGGCGTGAGCAAGAGAACGGCGCACACGGCGAATGGAGGCTAAGGCAAACAGTGCACGAGGGTTGGATGTAGGGTGGACAGCGTGCACGTGGGGCGGCTGAGGTAAGGCGGACGCGCGAGGGATGATCAGGCGCGAGCAGGGCTCGATGGTTGGAAACACGCACAAGGCGATAGGCGAGCGCGGGAGAAGGACCGAGCGAGCGGGCGTGCGGCACTCGCGTAGGTGGCGAGGACGCGCGCAGGATGGCACGCGGATGGGTGAGCGCACCAGCGGGCGATGCGTGGGAGACGCGCGCGCGCAATACCTCGCGCAAGGAGGACTAGGGCTGGCAGACGGTGCGGCGCGGGCGGCTAGGGTTTTTGGGCACGACCGACTTGAGGGGCAAGAAAAGCAATTTGGGCGTGATTTACTAGCTTATTTAGGAGTCTTAGTTTGGTTAGGAGTTTGAATAAAAGGCATGTGCCTATTAGTATTTTATATTTTGGTAAGTCTTGATAAGCAAGATATTTAGTTGCCTTAGGATTTGTTTACTTGCATGATTTAGGAATTCTTCTTAGACTAGGATTAGATTTATTTTAGCATCTATAAATACCCATGTACTCTATTATTTTCAAATATGATGAGTGAATAGAAAATTGAATGTTTTGTTTAAAGTTTTCGTGTGTTTTCTCTCGTGAGTTTACATAGAGTTCGTGATTGGAATAGGACCAACATTCGAGTTTCGTCACACCTATCGCGAAGTACGAATGCGTCGGCGTGCGTATTAGCGACCTATCGCGAAGGAACCTAGGCGTCGGCGCGGGTTTCGAGCAAGTCAAGTTGGACGGAGCACATGATCCTTCATCATTGGTGCTTTCATTGAGAGTGATTGATCATGTGTTGAGTTAAACTCTTTCTTCCTATTTTTAGTTTTCCCTTATTCTGAATTTTTCTTCTTTTTTCGTGAGTATCAAAAAAATAAAAAAAGAAAGAAGAGTGAGATGATGACACACAAAGAGAGGATCGAAGCCTTGGAGGGGAGTTTGAAATCCATCGGCAATGGCCAACACCTTGTCAATGAGAATTTCGCCAAACTCGAGCTCATGGTGCATGACCTCGCCGGGCAGCTCATACGCATCACGCGTCGACCACGAAGGAGCCACACCGCGCGATCGACCACGGCCTCGAGCAGCCCCGGGACCGACCACGACGACTCAGATGGACGATCACGGAGGACGATTGTATCACGCGCGACACGCCATTACGATGAGCTGGGTTATGCGCGACCGAAGCTCACTATGCCTACGTTTACGAGGACCGACCCAGATGCGTGGTTAAGTCGAGCCATGCAATTTTTCGAAATCAATGACGTGCACAAGTCCGAGAGAGTCAAGATCGCCGCTTACTATCTCGATGGTGAATCAAATACATGGTGGCAATGGGTGTCACATGTATACAAGAGCAAAGGCGAGCACATTCGATGGAGAGATTTTGAGAAGGAGCGATTATTATGACTATGACGAGGCACTCTCCCGAATACGTCAAAACAGTAGCCTCCGAGACTACCTAAAGGAGTTTGAGCGCATTGCAAGTCGGGTGCGAGATTGGCCCGAGAGCGCATTAGTAGGCGCATTCATTGGAGGACTCAAGGCCGAGTTAGCGTCCGAAGTAAGATTGGACAGACCAAGGTCAACACGGGCCGTCATGGAGTCCCCGCGATTGCACGAGGACCATATAGCCGCAGTACGCAAGGCTAACCGAGGCGAGGGTCGCACGGTGCACGAGCACAACAGCCGACGAGATGCCCCCACGGGTCGAGACCAAGCCCACCAACGATGGCGCACGGACCACGAGCCACATGCGACGGCTTACGACCGAGGAAATCCAACGAAGGCGTGAGAAAGGATTATGCTTCACATGCAATGAGAAGTTCACGCTGGGACATAGATGTGCGGAAAAGCAAGTGTTCTTGCTTGAGTTTGATGAGGATGAGCCGGAACTAGAGGAGTACGAGCACACCGAGCGAAAGGAGACCTTGCTTCATGTGATCAAAAGCTACGGTTCACGGCGACCGTACAAGGCGAAGAGCTTGAGGTGCTAGTGAACAGTGGATCAACCCTGAATTTCATAGACGAAGAGTTGTCCAAAGGGTTGAAGACGTCGGTGACGAACATAAAGCAGTTTGGGGTAAAGGTTGCGAATGGAGAAGAACTCAAGAGTTCTGAGCTGTACAAAAAGGTTCCGATATACGCACAAGGCCATGACTTAAAGGTTGATCTGTACGCTTTATCGGACATAGTACGTGGAGTTCAATCGCTCGAGACATTGGGGCCTATCACGACGGACTACAAGAAGGGCACCATGGCATTTGGTTGAGCCCGAAAGCGAATCAAATTGCAAACCGAAGATCCAAGAGAAGAGCCCGGAGAAGTTGAGGAGATCAATTTCATCATCCTTGACGACAAGGAAGTTCTCGAAGAGGGCGAGAATGATGAAGATGTGGTCATTGACCCTTGCGAGCCCGAGGACAAGACCTATGGTGACCTCGAGGGATGGCGCGAGAATAGGCGAGAAAGGGCCCGACGAATTGCTAAAAGGGTGCGAACACGCACTAAAGTGTTGAGTCACTAATATAAGTAATATTATACAACCCACGTGTCATAATGATTTTTAAGAATTTTGGTAAATTTTGTAGCCGAATGTGGTAAGGGGTTAGAATTTTTGAGCATTTCATTTTTGTAACACCATTCACAAAATGATCGGATTCTTTGGGTTTTTTTTTTTTGTTTTTGTAACAAATTTCATAATTATTTACACAAAATCTCTAGCAATTTTGGTAAATCTTTTAGCCAAAAATTTGTTAAGGGGTTCGAATTTTTGAGCATTTTTTTTTTGTAACAACCATCATAATATAATTGGATTTTTTGGACTTTTTTTGGTACCAAATTTCATAAATACTTACACAAAATCTCTGGCGAAATTTTATAAGTGGTTCAAATTTGTAAGCATCATTTTTTGTGTAACAACCTTCATAATATCATCGGATTCATTGGGCTTTTTTTTATAACAAATTTCATATTATTTATACAATCTCTGGCCGAAATTTGGTAAGGGGTTCGAATTTTTTAGCATAATTTTTTTTGTAACAACATTCACGAAATCATCTGATCCTTTGGGCTTATTTTTGGTAACAAATTTCATAAAAAGGTTGTTGGAAAAATACATAAATAATAATTTTGACTTAAAAATAAATAGATGTAGCGCCCCATTCGTTTATTAGAATTTTTGAATTTTTATATTAATATTTATTTGCTAATATTGAATATTTGCCTTATTATATTTAATTGCTCGTCTTATTTGTCTGCTTGATATAAAATTGTTATGTTGCTAATATATGTGATTATTATATGTTTTTGTATTATTTATGTATATTAGAATTATTAGGATTTATTTATTTCGGAACTTTAAATTGTTTCGGCGATTTTCGGTTTAATCGCGTAAACCGAATTAAATCCATTTTAATTCGTTTTTGAGCCGTTTTCAACCCTTCCTCGAAGCTTGGTCTCGACCCTACTAAGACGTATCTTCGGCCCAAACTTATGTAATACCCAGCCCTATGATGGTGATCTTTTGGCTCCAATAATCTCCTTCGAAATTTCAAATTGTCTAAGCCTTTATTGGTATGTTTGTATTCCTTATTTCTTACCATTTTAAGGCACCTTTAAATCCCTTGAGAATGCACGACCATATCAGATATTAGCCTCATTAAAGTGGGTTTGGAAATTCCCGTTTTTGATTTTAATGATTGGAAATCAATCAAGCAAAATAATGGTGTAACTTATCACCCTTAAAACCTCTTTTAATCATTCATGACTAAATAAATCCCTTTTCTCTTTTGCCACTCTTAAGCCACGGCTTTAAGGCTTTTTGTCCAAGTATTTTAAATTTTAATTTGAAAATTACAATTTTTGGTAACATCTCTATTAAGGAGCTTGATTTGTTACATTTTATTACGATGCATCTTTTCCCCTATTTTTCATTCTTGGTCAAACCGTGTGTTAACCCATACCCCATCTCATCTTTATTTTCCTTCCTGATCAAATTCCCCCTAAGTTTGGAAGAGAAAAACTCATCCCCCGCTATCTTCACTCTCTCAAAACCCGCCGGAAGTCATCCCCTCGTCTCATTCCTCCGTGCGCGCAGAGCCACCGTGAGCCGCTGTTCCCGATCTTCCCCTCACGGCAACAACTCCCCAACCACCTTTGCGTCCCCGTCCCACGAGCACGAGCCACTTCCGATCACCACCATCGTTGAGCGAGCCGCCGTTAACGTCTAGCGAGTCAAGCGGACGATCTTCCCCGCTCGTAGGATTTGTCATCTCTGAGCTCCGTTATTCCGATACCGACTCTCGACTATCCTCCCCATTGATGTTTCGTAAATCTATTTTACTAAACTCCACAATCGTTAATTATGTGTGACGTTCGTAAAATCGATATGGGTTGACGACTTTATGTTCGATTCTAATAATTTTTTGAAATCCTCATTATGTTCGTTCATTGCTGATATATAAATGATATTTCTTGCCGTCGAGATGCTATATAAACCAAGCGTGAGATTCGAACATCCAATATGCGTGTGATTGTCATTTTATGTGAAATCATGTTTTTCACTGTTCTGTTGTGCTGCGTTTTTATCAATCATAGACTGAGTATTTGAAATTGTGACCTTCACGCGATATGTAGTACATTCAGTATTCTATATCTGGGCTTTCGAATTTCTCGATTCCGAGCTATATTGATAAAGTTATGATTTTTACAAGATTTATGTGCGTCCAGTTTTCTGGTTACCCGGCAGCTTAAATGGATTTTTACAAGATGAATTTTATGTTCACTATGACTTTAAATTCTAATAACTTGATGAATATGCATGCTAAAATTATGAAATTTTTATGACATGTCTAATAATGAGTTGAGATTATGACTGTTAAATTTCATGATTTGAAGATGAGAAATGAATGAGTTATGATAATTGCAAGGCATATATGTAAAGATGAGTATATATGCAAGAATATTCATGATATGATCAAGTTACTAAAGTGAGATTATTATGACCAATTCTCATATAAGTGATGAGCAATATGGCAAAGTTTTAGTTTAATATGTTGAGTATATAACCTCATAAAGATTGTATTAAGTATGACATATTAATATCATGATTAAATGTTATGATTAAAAGTTGAAGTATGACTTGAGTTTATTTTCACTTTCAAGTTAATTAAGTGAAAATTTAATATAAGCCAATATTTAAAATTTGGGATATATGATGTATGATGAATTAAGTATTTGATTGAGTAAAAGATCAAGATGAGTTTATAAATCATGTTGATGATGTTGGTAAAAGTTAAGCATGTTTTGAGTTTAAGTACTCAATCAAGTTTAATGTGAAATTTAGTTATTTTCACATTCGAGTTATTTAAGTGACATGCGAGTATAAAATAATATCTATGATTTTGAAGATATGATTTATCTAAGGTTAAGTAATTAACCTTGAGTAAAAGTTTAAGAAAAAGTTAAGATGTTTGATGACTTAATATTTATTTGAGACATATTAAGCTTATTGAATATCTTTAAGATTCGGATAAGTAAGAGTTAAATCTTATTGAGTATACGAGCATAATACTTAGTATATTTGTTTATATTTTTATGTAGCTTGCAGATATAACTACTCAAGAGCAACACTTACATTTTTCAAAAGTTTTCAAAAGAAGAAAGGTGGGGACCCAGACTGGGTATTACATTGAGTATAATATTGATATCATGTTCGAGGTATGTATACAATTTAAGTTTATACGCTTGGGATGAGGAGACATTCAGTTGTCTCAGAGTATATCCTAAGTTCTGATGGAGGCCGCTTGAGTTGCCTTGAGAAATATCCATCAGATTGTGCACAAGTATCCGATTAGATATCGGCCAGATTCAGTTTAAGTTATTGGAACAGATTTCCAGTCCATATATATACCAAAGATCATGATATTGTATTATTATTGATATTTACTTTAGTATGGGTGTTTTTTGGGGTACAAGAGGATCAGTACTCACCCCCATTGTGTTTTTCAGGTAACAGGGTCGGGACGGAGGTGTGAGCTCAAGAAGTGGTGATGGTGGTCGTGCACTTATTTCAAGTGGACATTTATTAAGTATTTGATCTGTCTGTATAATTAACCACGTTTTCAAGTATTTCCGCTATGCACATTAAGAAGTATGAATATGGTACAGTTAAATGCAAGTTTACAGAAAATCTGTTTTTTTAATGTCTAAAGAAGTATTAGAAAAAAGTTTAAAGATAAATAGATTTTCAAGAAGATGAGTTTGAGTAGCATCCCGAGTTAGTCGCAAAAGATTTCGAAAAATTTATAAATATTTTCGAAGTAAAAGTTGCGAAAAATTTGCTCTGATGAGCGGGGTGTTACATTGGTGATCTACACCAGATAGGATCATCGGTGGACGAATGTGGTTGAACCCTCACGGAGATGAACTCTTCTGCTCGACATTTTGTCATTACAGAGGTAAAATCCCGTGTGTATGCTCTGACTTAGGACGAGGATGAACTGATCAAGGAGTGGACAACTAACCGAGAAATCGAGATCGTGTGCTGTCTATTAATCTTTTCATTTTCTGTGTTTTATCTTTCAAACTATTGTGCAATTCTTGTGTTTCATACTTGGAACTAACTTTATTTAGAGACTTTGTGTACGAAGAAGGATAAACATATGGTTTTCTGCTAAACCTTAATTGTCACAAGGTTTGTGATTTTTGTTTGCGATAACTCCGAGTATGTGCACTCGAGAATGCAAAGGTCGGCGCAAGCCACTTTGGTATCTTGACCTGGAGGCCTACGATGGTCATTCATCTCGTTGTGGTTAAATCGTATGACGCATCGAAAACAGTTTTCTCCGATCGGGAGTCGTCGACTAATTCAAGGAAGGTGTCTTACCTTAAAGGATTATGAAGGATCTTTTAAGGAGGGTAGTCGAGCTTGGAGCATGTACATTGTGAAGCTAGATCCGCTTGTATTCTCGAACTTGCATTTTGTTGTAAACTTTGACAAGTTTTCGTTCTGTTATTTCTTTTTGTCCTCGGGAAAAATCTTTTACTTCCTTAGACTTTTGCAAAACCTTTGAAAACCCTTATCTTTGTTTTCATGTTCGCTTGGATTTTCGACCAATTAAGACGAGTATTTTTAGCTTTCTACTTGTCTTAATTATTCTTTTAGTTGAGTTTCAGCATTCTACTCATCCGAACCAATTTGTTTTCATCTTTATTAACAGCTAATCGATCCATTCTGAGACTCACCAGTCATTCGGGAGCATTAAGGAATAGTCCAGAGGAGCAGCAAGAAAGGTCACCAGACGAGCAAGGCGAGTTACAACCAACCTGAACACCGGAGGAGCCGATCTGCTTCATGACAAGAAATGTTGCACATCGACAACCGAAAACCGAACCGACAGACGACGAAGGATGATCAACCACTATCACGAGGTGAAGACCTGTTCAATCAACTGAGGGTAACTGTAAAATCATTAAAAAACAGATTCAAGGCCGAGGTACCGTCAGCCGAAAATCAAGGAGTGGACGTATCAAAACGGACTCTGGAACCTGAGGAGAATGTCTGCAATCGAATAGTGATTCTTTTGTGTAACTACCGCAATGGCGACTGCGACGAAATGTCTTGTTGTAATTCTGTAGCGATGTCATAGTCTATCTCTTAGAACGCTAAGGCATAGCTAAAATACCCGAAGTCGTGATCGAGGTCTTTTAGATGAAAGAAACCTCTCGCCTAGACCTTGAGGTGTGAACTCTGGGCAATGCAGATGAGTGGAGCTCATTCAGGACTGCTGGCACGACTAGCTACCGGAGGATGAGCTGACGTGATGGCCGGTGCTGTTTATTGAAAGAGCCGAAGTGCGCTAGCTAGTTGATGTCTCAAAGGGAGCCGCTGACCTAGTACCATTCTCGACTGGAGAGCCGCATTCGATTTCCTTTGAGGATTCTTGCCTATCTCTGGCGTTCGGTCTTTTTGCGTGTTAGAGTGTGTTGTTGGAATAAAGTAGTGGACTTGTTACTCGGTTTTATGCCCTGTTATTTTTTTTGAGACCCTGAAACTTTTGAATTCCTGTAAAACCAAAAAGCTTGTTTGGAATGAACCCCATTTGTACACATTTTGTGGAAAACTCTTCTCTTGCTATTGCCTTAACCTATGTGAAATTCCAAGTCAGAAAAACTTTCAGGTTGAGAAAAACCATGGATTAAATTTTTTTGTCGAAAACTTGAACCGAAAACCGACCCTGACTGGGTGTAGCCACGAAGTGGTTGTCAAGAGTGTACGCTCGTGCTGATAGACGAAAGGCTTGCGCACGGCCGATTGTCGACTCACAAACAAGCTGCAGCTGCCATCACCGGACACACGGAACTCCCACACCAGTGAGATCGGCCAAACCTTGACCTTGCAGCTGGTCTCTGAACATGTGCACGTAAGCGTCCTGGCATCCCGCATATGCAGCGCCTGCGAGCGTGTCACTTCTGAGAGGACAGTGCATTAAAAATTCAACCGTCCATTTATTTTTCTTTTAGACGGTTTAACCACCGAGAGTTCCAAGTTCCTCCGAACCGTATGTGCATCCTTGATCAATGGTTTTCGATTAAGGGAGTGTGGTTGATGAGTTTCCTATGCCTATGCAAGAATTTCTCGAGATGGCGAGATAGGGGACTTGCGTTTGCCAACAAACGAAGCCATGAGAGGCTACGTTTGTGTCGTAGAATCGTGTGTTGTAGAATGAGTATAGCGAGGCTATACTGCATGCATAGCCGCACAATTACCATGACAATCGCTTCGACAAGAAGTCGCGGTACTACCGAGATCGTGGGTAAATTTTTGGCGTGACCCGGGAACCATGCTGAAACTCAATTCCACGTATCGACCACGATTGTTAGACCAATGATCTCACGGTCGAGGCACTCTGAGACCTGTTGAGGTCGTGTGTGCATGTTGCGTGTTGCGGCTTGCGATTTCTCATCATGGGTGGGACCTCTTGTGTTTTTGTATTTCGAGCAAGTATCTCGATGGTTCTAGTCGAGGTTTCCATTACCGTATGATTAGAGGTGTGGCACACCTTGGTTTGGGGTAAAATGAGGATCCGTTGTCATGTGCGGTTAGTCCTTTGAGTCCTATATCGAGTTTTATGATTAGGGGACTGTTTCGGCAACAGTAATAGAAGTCATATTGAATCTTATACAAAAGGATGTGCATATGAGTATAGGACAGACCGAATTGTGTCCCGTGCAAGAGTGTGTACATATGAGCATGAGGCAACGCAGGTTGACCTCTCATGCAAGAGGATGCGCATATAAGCATAGAGCGAGTTGTTATGAGTCCTATACAAGAATGCATACATATGAGTATAGTGCAATGCGACTTAACAGAGAGAGGGTGAGTTTCGGATGGACTATCCGAAAGGACAGCCTAAACCCCTCTGTTGTATTTATGTTTTGGGATGCATCTTATGATTCCCCTTTTGTATTCGTGGCATTCTAGTCGTTTGGTTTTGCTTTATTTTTGTTTTCGAATTCCAAGGTCGGAATTCCTTTTAAGGTGTGCAGATTGTAGGGCCCCATTCATTTATTAGAATTTCTGGATTTTTATATTATTATTTATTTGCTAATATTGAATATTTGCCTTATTATATTTAATTGCTCGTCTTATTTGTCTGCTTGATATAAAATTGTTATGTTGCTAATATATGTGATTATTATATGTTTATGTATTATTTATGTATATTAGAATTATTAGGATTTATTTGTTTCAGAATTTTAAATTGTATCGGCGATTTTCGGTTTAATCACGTAAACCGAATTAAATCCGTTTTAATTCGTTTTTGAGCCGTTTTCAACACTTCCTCAAAGCTTGGTCTCGACCCTACTAAGATGTATCTTCGGCCCAAACTTATGAAATACCCAGCCCTATGATGGTGATCTTTTGGCTCCAAGAATCTCCTTTGAAATTTCAAATTGTCTAAGCCTTTATTGGTATGTTTGTATTCCTTATTTCTTACCATTTTAAGGCACCCTTAAATCCCTTGAGAATGCACGACCAGATCAGATATTAGCCTCATTAAAGTGGGTTTGGAAATTCCCATTTCCGGTTTTAATGATTGATAATCAATCAAGAAAAATAATGGTGTAACTTATCACCCTTAAAACCTCTTTTAATCATTCATGACTAAATAAATTCCTTTTCCCTTTTGCCACCCTTAAGCCACGGCTTTAAGGCTTTTTGTCCAAGTATTTTAAATTTTAAATTGGAATTTACAATTTTTGGTAACATCTCCATTAAGGAACTTGATTTGTTACATTTTATTACCAAGCATCTTTTTCCCTATTTTTCATTCTTGGTCAAATCGTGTGTTAACCCATATCCCATCTCATCTTTATTTTCCTTCCTGATCAAATTCCCCCTAAGTTTGGAAGAGAAAAACTCATCCGCCGCTACCTTCACTCTCTCAAAACCCGCCGGAAGTCATCGCCCCGTCTCATTCCTCCGCGCGCGCAGAGCCACCGTGAGCTGCCGTTCCCGGTCTTCCCCTCACGGAAACAACTCCCCGACCACATTTTCGTCCCCGTTCTGCGAGCACGAGCCTCACTTCTGGTCACCACCTTCATCGAGCGAGCCGCCGTTAACGTCTAGCGAGTCAAGCGGACGATCTTCCTCGCCCGTAGGATTTGTCGTTTACGAGCTCCGTTATTCCGATACCGACTCTCGACTATCTCCCCATTGGTGTTTGGTAAATCTATTTTACTAAACTCCACAATCGTTAATTATGTGCGACGTTCGTAAAATTGATATGGGTTGACGACTATATGTTCGATTCTAATAATTCGTCATCTAATTATTATCGAATATTGTTAGATGTTTTGAAACCCTCATTATGTTCGTTCATTGCTGATATATAAATGATATTTCTTTCTGTCGAGATGCTATATGAACCAAGCGTGAGATTCGAACATCCAATATGCGTGTTATTGTCATTTTATGTGAAATCATGTTTTTCACTTTTTTGTTGTGCTGCATTTTGAGCCATCATAGACTGAGTATTTGAAATTGTGACCTTCATGAGATATGTAGTATATTCAGTTTGCTATATCTGGGCTTTGGGATTTCTTAAATCGGAGCTATATCGATAAAGTTATGATTTTTACAATATTTATGTGCATCCAGTTTTCTGGTTACCCGGCAGCTTAACTGTATTTAATGTTTGATCTGTTTTTCATGTCAAAATGTGCTCGTATGAACTTGCACTCTTCATAAAAGTTATAGATCTGTCTTTTACCTTTCAAATGAGATAAATTGAATGTTGATATGTGCTCTGTGGCTCGAGTTATGATTTTATGAAGTTAGATATGCATGAGTTAGGAATTATCATGTTGGCAGAAATATGAAACTGAATGTTCATCGATTTTGCACCATTCAAATGATCTCCTATGCTTATGTCTTCTGCGTGAATAGAGGCATGACTAAGGTTTAATTTTAAACTTGAACCATATCATTTGGAGGTCTGTAGCTCAAAATAAATGTTAAAATTTGAGGTGTTGTCCATGTCATCAGGCTAGTTTTGACAGTTTTACTGAATCACATGTTTGGTGTTGAAACTAGTAGATAATGTAATTATTTGCCAATATGACCTTCAGAAAATTTGTAGCCATTTGAGATATATATAATGTGGTTTTTGAAATTCATTAAAAGCATGTCTGTAGCTCCAGTTATATAGAAATTACTGAAGTCTGGTCAAGTTTATTGTCCCAGTTTTGGACTGTTGACTCAAATGTTGATGTTTGTTGATTTATCACCTGCTAAATGAACTTATTTGCTTTCACTGTATTCATAAGAATTGTAGATTCATCTCCTAGTATTCCAATGCAATTTTATTGATGTTCATATGAATTGTGTGCCGAAAGTTATGTCGATTTTAAAAACGCTGTCCGGGTTAATAGTCTTTGATGAGGCTATTTTAATAAATGTAGGTGTTTGACGAGTCGACCTCACCGACCATCATTTATTTTTGTGTTTGACTCGATCGCTACCAGGTGGGTTCATTTGTGTTGAATCTACATTTATCGCACTTGTTATTTCGTATAAATGTTTGTCGCAATAGCTTTTGTATGCGTGAGAACCCTAGTCTAAGTGTCCCGATGGTAGTGCCTTTGACGAATGCATAATAAGTGGAAGTCACCTGCCCGTTGCATCCGGGAGGTGGGCGCCCGAATCCGTGTAGAGCGGAGGGGATTGTTTGAACGCCTGAATCCGTGTAGAGCGGAGGGGTAATTCAACTTCACTGTCTCCTGGATAATATCCTATGCCCGTTGCATCCGGGGTGGGAGTGCTTCCAGTTACATCCTTGTCGATGTCTGGTCGGAAGGTTTGTTGTATGTACATAGGAGGTTTGTGATAGGGCCTAATAGGGAGTTAGATCTGAATTCTATGCATACATTATTTATCGTTATGGATCTTTATGCGAAATAGACTGTGCGGTAATGGTGAGTATGATGGTTGTACTCACCCCTATTTACTTTTCGGTCCTCTTGTTCCTCTTCCTATCTTCTTAGGTTGAGCATGGTTGGTGGCGGCAACGAGGGACGATCGAGTGGTGGTCGTTGGATTACGTGTTACTTGCTTCCGCCTTCTATTATCTCGATAAACCAATTGTCCAACTTTGAATAACTATGTTTCCGTTTTATTCATTTCGAACCTGTTGGTTGGACTATTGAATTCTGTTGAAGTATTTGTTTATGCATGACTGGTTGAGATTTATGGATGATTTGGTTTTTATTTGAACTGTTAGATTTTACCTGTGTAAAGTGTTTATTTGTTTTAGTAGTTTAAGTAGCGCCCGTTTGATATTAAAGTTTTAAATTGAGATTTTGCGAAAAATAAATTCTGATTTTTATAAATAAATTTGATAAATTCTTTAAAATAAAACGAGACATTACAATAGATGAGTTACTTTTATAAGTAACAAATTAAAACACACACGTGATAAATGATTCAAATTTTGGATATTTGGATTTTATATTACCATGCCAATTTATTTGGTAACTAAATTGATCCTCTTATTAGTTCCTACCTAAATCTATGTGAATATCTTTAAAATTAAGGATTTTAGGTTTTCAAAAACTCAAATCAATAAATATCCCATAAAATTGGAAATTATTTGAATTTCAAAATTGTGAGATTTGAATCAATACATTTTTGTTAAACAAATCAAATAATTTTTGGTAAATCAAATTCAAATCAATTAATATCTCATACATAATTTGTGAATATTTAATTGGTTATGTGAAATCAAATCAATTCAGATTTTCTATCATTTTTTTATTTTGTAACAAAATTTGTTAGCTTTAAACTTTATGTCATTTATTATCCAATTAGTTAGGAAAATAAAATCAAATCAATTTAATGTCAATCCTTAATTACATTACCAAATATATGAAAATTCTATTTTCAAATGCTTTTTTATAATTTATTTTTAAAATTCGAATTTATAGGTGGATGGTACATGCACAATCACTATATAAACACCACATTGGTGTGATCATTGGACCAAACGTCGACAGGAAATAATGCATCCCACAAAACACACTTTTGAATCAGTTTTTCCATCCCCATTCAAAATGACTTTGGTTTTTGGAAAAATCAAATATATAAAGGAACTAATAGGCCAATAATCAAGCCACGCATCATTATAATGTTCCAACGTATTGAAGACGAGCGCAATTATCAAAATGTTCTTAAGATTATATTTCAAGATTCTGAGGTAATTTGTCCTTATATTATTATTTATACACATTATTGTCTTATATTTTTGTAGATGTTAATTGGATTATTTGTTTCTATACAACTTATTCAAATGAAGATATCAAGGAAGTTCCTACCCAAATGATCGTTCTCTCTTATGGACTTAGAGTAAGAATCCTTAACATTATATATTCATATTATTGATCTATCGGTATATATAATAATTGTTTTGAATGTTTTTTTAACATATAAAATGCCTTTTAATTTTTTTTTTGACATTGTGTAGGGAAAACATGAAGAACTATACGCTTTGGGGCCAATATGCTGACCAGTTGATTGCTTTTGACCATCATTACCAAAATCTAGAATAACCTTTTGTCCTCATCATGCAAATGTACCGTGCAAAGGAGTGAGGACGTATTTAATTAATTTTAATATAATTTAACTCAATAAATAGCTTGATATTTTTTTGTTTTGATCGGTTAATCCAATTAGGTGAAGTTCGAATAACCACATCAAAGGATGTGACCCTATTCATCGGTGTTGATGTTTCTAATGTAACGCAAAATTCGTATTATTGAATTAATAAACACGAGAACTTCCTACAAATTGATTTTTAATGGATCAAATGAAATATAGTGGATTACAAATCTCTATTATTCCTCTGATTAATTTCTTCAAGAACAATCTCCAAATGAATATGAGACTTTTGGAGACGAATCTTCAGTTTGATCTTTGCCGATTTTGAATTTGGATTTAAATAACGTTTCTTCAAGGGCTTGGCAGCTTGATCTCGAATCGAACGTCGTGATTTCCAAGAATGTGAAGAACAAGAATCCTTGGTCTTCGCCGCAAAGTTGATTTTGATCTTCTTTACACCGGTCTTGAATTTAATAATGCAATTCGGAGGCTTGGCATCTTGTTTCCGGATTGAACGTCGGTTTTGAGCTTGAACGCGCTTGAATCTTCCTTCAGATCTTCAAGAACGCCTTTGGATCTTCAAGAACACTTGAATCTCATTGAGAGAATTCTCTAGAGCTCTTGACCTTGAAACTTGAATAATGAATATGAATTGTGTATTTGACCTTAGGGAGAGCCGCTTTTTATAGGTGTTAGGAGAGAGAGTCTTGGAAAAGAAGACTTCAATTTGATTGGTCCATAATTTTCAATATTTATTAATTAATAATTAGTTAAAAGAGATAATTTGGAGATGGAGTCTTGGAAAAGAAGACTTCAATTTGATTGGTCCATGAATTTCCACTTATTTATCTCTTTAATAATTATCAAAAGAAATAATTATTTATTTTACTTTCCAAGAAAATGACATGTGACATTCTTTAATTGGCCTTCAAAATATACATGTGGCATTCTTTAATTGGCCAACAATATATATTAAATAATCAATTACTTAACTATTTAATTTGGGAATTAAAATTTCATTAATTTCTCAAATAAAATAGAAAATTATTAAATTGATTTTAACATGGAATTTGACACTTGTCGCCATTTTATTGGCTCAAAATTTAATTTTCTACAAATGTCCCCTCGAGTCTTGTTCACGGACGACGTGTCTTGAAGTGAATAAGTCACGAATTTCAGACCCTCTTTGAAATCCGGCAAGTCTTGGAGGACAAGGCGGGGAGTGTGCGGGGAGCGGAAGCCCTCCTTCAAGGATGGAAATCTCGAGAAGGACAAGATGGGTCTTGCAAATTGTATGAATTTCTAAGACATAGGAGATCAATGGTGCCATGGAATAGAGTTGTTTGGGGTCCGTGTAATACCTCTGAGCACTCCTTCATCCTTTGGTTGGGGGTCCTTAATCGACTCCGGACAAAAGATCGTCTTGAGTTCCTTGAGGAAGAACCAATATGCCCTCTTTGTTGAGTTGCGAATGAATCTTTGACCCACTTATTCTTTGAGTGTACCTTTAGCTCAGAGATTTGGCGGTAAAGTCGAACTTGGATTAGCCTCCGACATAGGCCTTCTACACTAAAAGGAGCCCTCAAATGGATCAAGAAGGAGGCGAGAGGTAGTGGTTGGCAAACCAAGTTGAAGAAAGCGGCGCTCGTGGCTACCGTGTACTTCATTTGGAATGCTAGGAATCGGTTGGTGTTTGAAAATGAATACCAAGGCACGAGTCTTGTAATTCGCAAGGTAAAAACACTTGTTTATCGAACTATCTTTGCTACTTACCCGAATGTACTTGTTAAATTTGAGAGGAGAAGTCTTGGGCTTTAAGAGCAAAAAAGTCGAAAATCGGCCAAAAATGCTAAAAATGTGCCTAAGTTTGGAAATTTGCCCCAGGACAGCACCAATCCGCGCTCAAGAGTACAAAATCCGCGAGCAAAGCAATTTCACGAGGTACCTTGCACTGCCAGGCCGGACAGCTAGTGCACGCGAAATGGAGTTCACGAGCTCTCAGAAATCCGCGACACAAAGCAGTCCTTCAGTGTTGAAAATTCGCGCCTGCGAAATGGCTCCCGCGCTCGCAAGTGTCGGCCTGCTCGCGTACCAGGTTCTGCGCCTGCGAGTCCTCCTCCGCGAGTTCAAGCGCTCCTTTAGACTTGAAATTCTGCGCGCGCGAACTGCCTCCTGAGCCCGCGAACTCCAGTCTGCTCGCGACCCAGCTCCCGTGCCCACGAGTGCCCTCCCGCGAGTCCCCAACACCCCAGCACCTCATGGCTCGTGACCAGAACTCATGCCCGTGACCCTACCCGGCCTAGTGGATGTTTTTGGCCCGTTTGGGTCCGAATGATCTCAGTTTTAAGTACCATTTTCTCCTACATGTGCCTAACGAACTACTGTACGAGATCTATGAATGAATTTTTTATTTTGACCCGTGAGTGATCAACCGACTTGTGGTTGGCCAAAGTCGGTTGGCCTCGTATATCTTTATTGGGCGAATGAGGAACCGCCTTAATGGCGGCCCATTACGCATTTGTATGCCGTTGAACGGTTTTCCAAATATTTTTTATATGTATATTTACATTTAACGATTAAAAAAAATAAGTCACGAATTTCTTTGACTTGGGCTTTGAGCACATGATATGAACTTATGGGCTTATGAGGGCCGATACACTTAATGAATTATTCCATGGTATGAACTTGGACTAATTAGTTTCAAATATGTTTGGGCATATATCTCAAGTGACCCACTATGAGTTTAGTTTGGCCGTCATACACTTGTCCCATAGCTCACACGNCATTTAGGCCCAGATTAATATTTTCCATATTAGCTCATTCGTTTGATTAAGCCCAAGAAATAAATAAAGGAAAATTTTTATGTATGCTATATGATTTTAAATTAATTGCAATTTTACCATACAAGTAAAAATAATTATGTCTCCACCTAAAAGACTTTATTTATCTATATTAATGCGTAAAGTAAGTTACTATATCCTACACACTTCCATCCCTCTTTTTATGCACTTGATTAAGAGAGAGAAATAAAAATAAATAACTGCCTCATTTAATTCCTTAATTCGCGCACGTTTTTAATAGAGAAAAATAAAAACATGTTTTATAATTCACGCAGCTGTCAGGTTGTATATATTGCGTTTATGTTATTATATATTCAGTATATGTTGCAATGAAAAACATGTCTTCCATCAAAAAATTATGTCTTTCTTTTTTTTTTTTTTTAGTTTTATACATAATAGTATATATATAGTTTATAAACATATTATAACAGGTTACTTATATTCTCTAACAAAAAAATCTTCTAATATACCGAACATATCTTGAACAAATACTCCACTTCTGTTATGTATCATTTTTTTTGGTATATTAAAGGTATATGTTTTTTATAATTTTGTGGATTAAGTCACCTATGATGATTTTCATTCATTATATGATGAATGGACTATGTATATAACCTATACATATACACAACAACAACAACAAAAATCAGTTTATTTTTATTTTAAATCAGATTTTGAATATTTTGAAAACATAAAAATGTATATAAACTGAAAATATACTGTCTATATACTCAACATATACTCAACATTTACGGGTACTAATACATAACTGCCTTCCATTGATGTTTCCCGCCTATTCCAGTAGATCATTTCAATTTTCCGATAACCAAATGAAAATTGAGCCAAGCCCAATTCCTTGACCAACCGACTACTATGGAGAAGATGACCTAATACAGCCCCAGCTCGAGTGGGCTGGAGAAGATGATGAAGATTTATTATGGGTTTTGTGCGAAGCGGACTCAACATCAACGCTCGCGCCCCCTTCTCCAATGAGTTGGTACGACGCCATTGATACCATCTGCAACAAACTTTCACATTCTTTCCAATAAAAAAAAAAATTATCATTCCATTTGCATCAAGATCAGTTTTTTAACCATTCCCACTATTCGAAATTTTGTCCGGCCCCAGCATTCAATTCTACTCACCAAAACTAATAAATAAAATCGCAAAAAAAATTTTCAAAACTCCTTTAAATGAGAAAGTGATATCATTGAATGAGATAAATAATGGGCTGAAATAGAGAAGCAAATTATGGCTACCGCCCACAAAATAATGAGATCATGAAACAAGATTATGAAAATAAAAGGGAATAGAAGGAAGTTAAGGCATAAAATCTCATTAAATCCATCTCTTTCCCTAATTAAAGGATAAGTATTGACGGGCGTTTCCGTAACGAAAGAGATGCGGTTTTATTGTGATTTTATTATTAGATCACTGGGTCGGCCTCTCGTATGAGGTCGGCACTTGTTATATCCTTACGAACTCTTACAAAGGTTCAGTACAAATTTAGGAAGAGAAAGTAGAGAGAGAGTTTTGGTAATTGAGGATTCAACAACCCAGAAATAAATGAGGTGGGCTACTATTTATAGTGGCCTTAAATGTGGCAGTGTTCAGGTACTGTTCACCGGTCTTGTCGTACAGTATTCTGGCAGAGCAGTTCGGCGTCTTTCTGACAGGCATTAAATGCGATTTGAGGTTTTCCTCATCATTGCTTGTCAGACATTTAATGCATACATGAGGGGTATTTAATGTTGCCCAGCTTTATGTCTTGTCTAGTGGGCGTAGACCTGAAGGCTGTGACACCCTGTCCAATTATCAATGATTACTCTCCAAGTGGCATTATTGTACTATTATCGGGCCCCGCGCCGGCTACTGGAACAACCGCCCTGAGGCTTCAGGTCGGCTCTCGATCTCATTCCACTCTTCTAGCCCTCTGGAACCTTACTTCAGCCCGTCACCTACTTTAGGTCGGCACCAGTATTTGAATAGCGCAAACGCCGGGCTCGTGGATGGACCCGCGGGGATGTCAGGGTCTGTTAAATCTTGAATTCAGCTCCACACTTGCGCTCGACCGGGTCTCCGGTTAGGGTTTGGGAGTCGGTTCGGCTTTTGGGAGTTGCCGTATGTCCGGTTTCCTTTCGAGGTGAACTAGGATGTCAACAATAAACTTACTTAAATTTGAATTCTAATATATGTGTAATTATTTTAGGGTGATTTTGTATCTTTGTAAATAAATATCAACTAGGTGTAAATGTATAATATAAAATATATTTAATAGTATAGGGTGTAAATTCCTCAATAAAGTAGCCCCATGTTGAGCTCTTATTCCAATTCAAACAACAATTTTTTAAATAAGGTCCCACAACATTAATTTAAGCATCACGTGACCAATCCTTTACCTTGCATGATTAGGCAATTTAAGGAACATACATACGTCCTGCACAAGAGTTTCACCTGCTATCAGTTTAATAGTGAGGTACTGAACATACATCCGCGCGTTCACACTAGGAACGGTACCGTAATTAACCAAATCAAGTGTGAACGCAACGCTGTATGTTCTAACCTCGTCCTGCTTGGTAATCACACTTGAATTGGTTAATTACAGTACCGTCCGTAGTGTGAACGCAACGTTGTATGTTCATGAATTGATTAATTACGGTACCGTCCCCAGTGTGAACGCGCGGCTGTATGTTCAATTCAAGTGTGAACGCGTGGCTGTATGTTCAGTACCTCGTCCTTCAACTCGAAATCCTCTTATCCAAGGATTCATACGGATTTTTGCATCTATAAAAGGGCTCCAACTCTTCTTATTTTCTCACATCAGCATTCAGCAGATCAAATAGTAGGTTGGTCACTTTATCTAAATTCCGCTCGTTTTCTTTCTCCCCGTTCACGTCTTACTTCCAGAAAACTTGAGTTTGCACATAACTGTTCAGCTGCTTATGGTTTTCTTTTCTTTTTTTTGTAGGCTATATCGAAGGCTTTTTAGACATCTCTGACATAGAATTCCGACCACAAGGTGTTTGATCAATTGCCCAAGAGGTATCATCACGTCCTTCTTCTCATATTTTCCCTTCGCTTCTCCCTTTTTCTATAACGTTGATGCCGCAGAACACTATTCGGGCGGAAACGAATCACTTTGGTCACCTTCGGGCTGAAACGAGGCTCTTTGGGTGTCATTCGGGTTGTTACGTGATTTGTTTGGCATACCCGGGCTGCTATTCGGACTCCACGAGGGCTGTTCGGGATTAGACGGAATTGTTCGGGCTGAAACGAGTCTGTTCGGGCTGAAACGGATCGGTTTGGGAGCTGTCTGGGCTGAAACAGACCGGTTCTAGGATGTTCGGGCTGAAATAAATCAGTTCGGGAGCTGTCTGGCCTTCTTTTATTTTATGAAGATGATTAATTTGCTTTTCTTTACTTGTTGTTGGTACTCGTCTGGCCTTCTTTTATTTTGTGAAGATGATTAATTTGCTTTTCTTTACTTGTTGTATGTACATGTCCAATTTTTGCAACATCCAAACTTCAACTATGGTGCATTTCAAGAACCTTTCTTTCCCTTGCGGCATCCGACACTTGAAGATACTTGATGACGAGCACCGTTCTGTAGATGAAGGCACGACTCTAGCGGTCTTTCCACCCCTCATCAACGACTTCTCACCTTCATGGCCAATGTTGGCGACTTCCCTCCACCTCAAGGAGTGGTCTCAAAAACTTCCATCCAACAAGAAGACAATGACATGGGCATTGCAAGTAAAGCAACACCACCATCAGCCGCTAGACAGACAACCGCCATTTTTCACCTTGGGCCATCGAATCATCAAAGGCGACGCCATATAGAAAGAAGATCCCACTACGTTCCTCGGCGAGTTCCACCACGTCAAAGGCTACTGGGAATGGTCCGAAGATATTCTTAGTCGATGCAAGGACAAACTTCGATCCGCCAACATATACGACTCCGTCTATGCCTCGCTGTTCACATACGACTGCAACTCAAATATTATCAAAGCGACATGCGAAGCTTGGTGCACATAGACGAACTCACTGTTGACTTCCCATGGCGAGTTATCTATTTCTTTGTGGGACTTGAATGTGATCGCCGGTCTTCCTATATCCGGGTTACTATATGATGAAGTCATCCCAAGCGCTGAAGAACTCAATGGCATTGACAAGGCCGGCTTCAAATTCCTTTCAAGGCCAATTCACTCAAGTTACCGTCGACAGTTGGATCGACTTTTGGTCAAGAAGGCAAAGAAGTATTATGCCCCACCTCCACGTGTAGAGAAGAAACCCACCCGTGCAGACACTGAGCATCCTAAGTCGACCCACAATCCTCTCCGCGATATTGCCCATCACCTGGACTGGTCCCCCACAGAGAAGACTCCCTTTTTGAAGTTAGGTGTCAAAGAAAATTATCAAGATTCAACATTTCTCGCAGCTTTCTTGGCGTGTTGGCTCTCTCTTTTCGTCCTTCCGAACGATGACATCCACTCCATCCGTCCTAGCACTTTCAAGATGGCGAGTCTTATGGCGAATGGATCGAAAGTGAGCTTATCTGTCTCGGTTCTAGCGAGCATCTACAAAGGACTTAACCAAATTGCGACATCCCAAAAACCTTCTCATGTTTACTCAAAATTTCCCGTGCACTTTATCTACGGCTGGCTAGCTCATTACTTCAAGACCAATAACCAAGTTTGGCAAGGAACACATGGCCCGAAGATGGTGACTTACTCCGGTGAGGGCCACACAAAATATTATGAACTAAAGGACGCTCGAAAGCGAATTCAAAAAGGAGACTTGATCTCTTGGACGTGCACCATGGTTACGAAGACTAGAGACTTTCATTACGTTGATAATGGAAATGTTGCGCCTTTCGAGAAAGACTTATTCCTCTCCATTAGCTCGAATTACCTAACTTTGAGGCAACGCGGTCTTTTTTTAATTGAGCCCTACAGTCCACACAGATTTAGTCGTCAATTTGGATTCCTTCAAGACTTACCCAGAGTACTTAAACAAGACGTGCGCACAAGTTCCTTAGAGGAAGGGCTTCGTTACTGGCGAATGTGCACATTCGTAAATACCTTTTTTAGAGCATGGCTCCCTTGTGTTCGCATCAATGCAAAGACCTTTTCAACTGAGGAATACAAGGAATGGTGGAGCAAAGTTCATGGGAACTTATTTGAAGAAAATATTGGGAGTTTAATCGCCTCAAAACCGAAGAGAGTGGTACTGAAAGCCAAACGTCCCATCGAGAAAGACGACCGTCCATCCGTGAAGCATGCCAATGGAAATCCGAGTGAGCCCAATCTTCCTTCTACCGAGATTCGTGTTGTTCGATCTCGCAAGGTCGATAACAGACAAGAAGTTACTCTTTTCGATGACGAAAGCAGCAGCAGCAACACCGATCGTCACTTCAAGAGACTAAAGAAGAATCTCACACCTTCTGAGCCATCAAAGGAGAACATCCAAGCAACAAGTCATCAAAATCAATCAATAGATGTTGTTAAAGAGGTTTTTTTCTAAGTTCTCTTGCTTAATCTCAATTTTCTGCATACTCCGTTTTTCTTCATTTAATTTACTTTTTCAATGAATCTTTGCAGTTGGAGAAACATCTTTAAGGTGCGATAGACAAACCACAGAGTAATCAACAGCCATTCTCTTCATCTAAATGGTCTAATCATTCGGACGAGCATTTTCAACCATCTCATTGTGCGGCTCATTCGGTACTGGACGGCGAGAAGCTCTCCCTCAAACATGAGAGAAAGTTCCTCCATGAAGTATGGACCGACCTTCAAGACAAGATTTCTGCCACCCCATCTTCATCTCTATCATCCATTCAAGACGAAGTCTATGTTGTATTGAAGTTCATGTGGAAAATGGCCACTTTGGACATCTCATTTGTGAAGGTAGCCTTGGAAGAGTTTTTTGACAAAGTTGCTGCATTTGATGAGGCAAGATCAAGGTCTTCTGAAAGGCCCTCTAAAGAAATGCTTGCACGTCAACTAGAAGAAGCCAGAGATCGTCTAGACGCTGCAAAATGCAAGGAAGACAAAGAGTCTACTCAAATTCTCACCACCCAAAAAGAGATTGATGATTTGCAGAAGCGAAGGAAAAACATGATGGATTCTCTAAAAAATCACCAAGAGCTTCTCAAAAGTGTTCAAGAAGAAGTCGTTAGTATTGAAGACTAGTATTCCACCTGTGCATTTGCACAAATATAAATAAATTATTGTGAGTCTGTATGCATATAATGATTAATTATTTTTCTTTCACTTTTTTGCAAACTAAATTTACAATTAAAAGAGTTGAATTTTTTTTTTAAAATTGCGTTTATCTGATTGGATGTAATGTATATTTTGGTACATCTTTTATTTGTGAATTATTTATATTTATTTAGGAATTTCAAATATATTTTTTATATAAAAAAAAAATAAATGTAACAACAATAATAACATCTAATCACATTATACGGTCCACACATTATATGGTCAACTGTTATTAATAAAAAATTTAAAATAATTTTTGTAATTTTGAAGTGATGAGTATTAATTATTTAATGATTAAATAAAAAGATTAAATACATCAAAATGTAACGGTTTTTGGAGGGAAAATTGTTAAATTGCCACATAGGTAAAATTAAATAGGTTTTATTAAATGTTTTGAGCTAGTAATTATATATATATAGAAGAGATATCCACCTTTGAGAGTAAACTTCCAGCGAGTGACGAGTTGGATGAGAATTTGAAGACTTCGACAGTAGATATAGAAACTGCTAAAGAAGAGTTAAAGAACTTTCGTTTTCTTGTTTAGCAATGTCATAGGAACTTGATGCAATGATTATTGCTTATTCTTGAAAGATCAATAAAATTCTTCTTTTTGTCCTTCTTTTTGCCTCGTTACTTAGAAAAGTTTGAGACTGCATACTTACTTTATTTCATCCTCAATCAACATAATCAGAGAACAAAATAATCTTCTTTAAAAAATATGACAGAACTTAGAAATTTATCCAAGCTGCCTACGTACCTTTTAAAGTGACCAAGTCATAACGTAGTTCAAAGTAACATCAACATGAATTTGTTCATGGGGTGCCGTGCACAGTTTATACTCCTGTGGGCCAGGAGTGACTATTCTTTGACAACTTTAGAGAAAGTAGAGTATTAAGTTTAACCACATAACACCTTAGTGGGAGAATTAACATTTTAACCACGTATATTCACATTGGTGGAGAATTTAACAGTTTAATCACATGCAAAGCTTTTTGGTGATTACCGTTCACAGTTTATACTCATGCGGGTCAAGAGTTCTTCTTTTTTTTATTATTTCGTTCTTTTTTTTTTACATGCATGTACATTCACGCATAATAGCGTTCGAAGAACTTTCCATTGATAGGACCAACTACCAGAACGTCTTCGGCTACCACCTTGTAGGCGCTATAGACATCCCTCACAACATATGGTCCGTCCCACTTTGGCGTGAACTTACTCCCAACACGATATGACATCACAATCGGCCTTCTCACAGTAAGAACTAAATCACCAACTTGAAAAGAGCGCGATCGAACTCTCTTGTTAAATGCCTTAGAGAGACGCGCTTGGTAACATTCCAATCTTTGTTGAGCATTTTCTTCTTCTATCAATCCTTCTTGCAATGCTATTATCAATTATGGAATTTGCTGCTCAAGGGAACAAATGCTTCCACGTGATAGACAAGTGCATAAGAAGTGGCTTGAGTTGGTGTTCTAAAGGTGGTACAGTATGCCCACAAGGCTTCTCCAATCCTCTCGTGCCAATCTCGTTTCGATTTTGCAACCACTTTCTTCAGCAAATTGCACAAAGTTTTATTAAATGCTTCAGCAAGTCCATTGGCCACAACATTATACAGAGAAGACTTTCGTTGATTGAAGCAATTTTTTTTACAAAGCTTGTCAATATGACTGTTTGAAAACGGTTTCCCATTATCCGTTACTATATATCGAGGGATCCCACAACGATAAATGATATTGAGACGGATGAAGTCGGCGACATTTTCTTTCTTCACTTTCTTGAGAGACATTGTTTCAGCCCACTTAGAGAAATAATCTGTTGCAGCCAAAATATATAAGTGACCACCAGAAGACTTTGTCATAGGTCCAACCACATCAAGACCCCACGCATCGAACGACCTTGAAGCAACAGTGGGATGTAATGGCTCGGGTGATTGATGAATAAACTTTGCATGAAATTGACATGGTTGACATCTTTGGGCATAGTCCATACAGTCTTTAACCATCGTCGGCCAATAATACCCCATTCTCTTGATTCGAAAATGTAGCTTCGGGCCTGATTGGTGAGCACCACAAATCCCAGAATGAGCTTCCCCTATTGCTTGAACTGATTCATCATCTCCCAAACATCTCAAAAAGACGTCATCGAAGGATCGCCTGTAGAGAGTTCTCTTATAATTGATAAAGCATGGTGCACGCCGCCGCACATCAATTCTTTTTCGCAGATCATCAGGTAAATTCTCGTACTTCAAGTAATCAATAAGAGGTTGACGACAATCCTCTTTTTCAATCTCAAAAATTTCGATGGAGTGATTCTCATCTTTCTCATCGTCTTCTTCATCATCGAATATTGGCGGTACTACCTGTTGTACCACAAATCCTCAAACCGGTCGACCACTCCTCTGGAACCGGATTGAGCCTTCTTGATCGTTAGTACCTGCAAAACACGTCGGGGGTGGTCCCGACGCGGACACTCCGACGCTCAAGTCAGTGATGTATCCGGGAGAGAAAACGACAGAGTAATGATATAACGAGTGTATGTGTGTTTATTTGTAAAATGAATGGACATGTGCCCTTTTATAGATGAGGTCATGTATAGGCCGAAGAGTTTTTGTCAGACCATAAGTCTTCCTCATGTCTTTCTCTAAATCAGGTCAGATATTTCAGATCTTCAGAGTCCTCATCGCTACAAATTTCCTTGTGACTTTGTCAAAAAGCCATCTCCAGGCTTTGGTTCCCTCGGCAAGACCCTCTAGTCGAGCTGCCTATGAGCCGAGGTGCCTATGCGCCGAGCTACCTAGGTGCCTAAGCGCCGAGCCGCTTAGGTGATCACATCCGCCGAGCTTATCTACCTTTAGTACTCCGCCTAGCTAGTCATCGTCTAGCTAGTCCTCGCCTATCTCCCATCCGTCTAGCTTACCAACCTTTGGTATGCCACCGAAGTGCTCATGCCAAGCTAGCCCCTTGCCTAGCTCATATTCAGTGTAAATGTGACCAAACTCGGATCACAACCGGTCCTCCATGAACCGCTACTTATGACAATATCATCTAGCCCCTCCATTTCTTAGACAAACCATCACAGCTTGGCCTAAGAAATACAAAAATTATACACGTTGCAGCAAGTGGTCACACCCGGATTGAAAAAATCATCAGTCGCCTATCATAATCATGCAGATCTCATTCGGACTTTTTGCCGCCACGTGAACTCGCCTACGAAGTGCCGCGACATAACCATTCGTCTTCAATGCCAAGCCGACCTGCATGAGTTGTCGCGCCCGACGCTCCCCGTTGCTGAAAGGCCGAGCTGACGAGCTTTAGGATGATGAGGTCTGCGTTGCACCGACGTGCTGTGACACACGAACGGCGGAGCCGGGAAGCGCCGAGGTGACGTATGCCAAGCTCGGAAGCGACGAGGTGCGCGTCGCCCCTGGCTGCAGATGACAAGCTGAGAAGCGACGAGGTTGCGTATGCCGAGCTGAGAAGCGACGAGGTGAGGGTCGCGCTGGGCTGCCGATGACGAGGTGGGAAGCAACGAGGTGCGCGTCGCGATGCCGAGCTGTAGGATGACGAGGTACGAGATGCACCGGCGTGTTGCGATACGCGAGCGACGAAGCCGAGAAGTGCCGAGGTGGCATATGTCGATGTAACGCCCCGTTTTATTTTAAAGAATTTACCGATTTATTTAATAAAAATTAGAGTTATTTTTTTTTTAAATCCAAGTTAAACCATTTATCGAGAAACGGGCGCTACTCACTAACAACAACAAACAAACACATCCAATCAATCATTTAAATGAACCTACACATGCTCGAGCTATCAAAATAACAATCCCAATAATCATAAATTTTAAAATCATTCCCAAACGTCTAGCATGAATTCAAGGTTCAAACGTATCTCAAACATAGTTCGAAGGCAAATAAATAAATAATCCAAAGTATTTGAAAGCAAATAAAATAAGTAACAAGTTCATGCGGAAGCATAAGATATCATCAAACAGTGACCACCATCTCGCTCGTCCTACGCCACCGCCTCCAGCTTGTCTCAACCTAAACCAAAAGAAGAGAGACAACAACAAGAAAATAGGGGGGTGAGCAACCAACTAGCTCACCATTATCGCACAGTTATCCCGTATAATTATTTTAAAAAGAAGCATCATGGTAAAACCGTATCAGTATCGATATGCACAGAATTCTTAGCCTAAACCCCCTACCCAGCCCTATCGCAAGCCTCGTATGTACATACAACAACTTTCCAGATACAACGGCATGGCTGTAACTGGAAACCTTCCCACCCCCGGGTACAATGGTTCATAGGATCCTTTCCAGAAGACAACAGAGATGTTTTTCCCCTTCCGGATACGACGGCATGGGGCGTCCCTCCCGGATACAACGGGCAGACGACCTCCTACTGCTTTCGCATTCATCAAAGGCACTAGCGTTCGGGACACTTAGACTAGAGTTCTCATGCATACAAAAATTTTCAAAGAAACATTACACGAAATAATAAGTGCGATCATTATGGATTCAACACAAATGCACCCACCTGGTTGCAGCGAAAGATCACAAACACGAGTATCACAAGCAGGGCGAGGTCAACACCTCTAGACACCTACATTGAGTCCAGATACTAAAGTCAACACTTTAATCTAGACCTAGGTAGTAAATTCACAAATTGACTTAGCCGAACTCGAGTCGACCAAGTGGTTCGTGAAGTTCTGTGGATATGGAAACACTAGAACTTAGACTTGATCGAACCACATATTCAAGTTCACATAATCACAAGTGAAAGACAAACAACGAGTCACATGTAGACACATAGCAAATTCGGTCAACAACACTTAACCGAACATCACCATATAAAACAGTTTCCAAAATTACACTTGAATTAGAAGGTATATCAAAACTACGAGTTAGGCTCTGAAAATTTTACATAAAATTCACCTCCTAGAATTTAGTAAAAACACCCAGTTTCAGCCTCAAACTCATTAAACCCAATTTTATAAAATTCACAAAAATTTTTCAACAAAAACGAACTTAAGTTAGAAACACATGATAATGAATGACTCAGGCCATGAATTTTTTATCTAAAATACTACAACATATGATCAGCAACACATAAAAATACCAGCCTTTAATACTCAGCAAGTGAATTTATAAAATTAAAACAACATTTAGCCAATTATCCAATTTCTATCAGAACTGAAACTAACTGAACTCCAAAAATTTCAAAAAATTTTCAAAATGCTAAAGATCGCATAATCAGCATCTCAACCAAAATTCAGAATTTTTCAGCTTCAGACAAATTTATTATAATTAAAACAAATTCTTGCTGAAAAACAAAATAAGTTATTAATCCTATCAAACCTAGTCCAAAAATTCGAAAACTTTTATACAACATACAATCATACCTGACGTAACATACTCGAAAATTGGCTAGAATGGAGCACTACACAATTAATTATGCATTTTACAAGAAACTGAACATAAATCAAATTAATTTTTAAAAATAGCTAAAGACCTTTAAAAATCACGAAATGTTTACACCAGCTACATACTCATCAAAAAT
Organism: Striga asiatica; assembly: GCA_008636005.1. Lineage (NCBI taxonomy): Eukaryota > Viridiplantae > Streptophyta > Magnoliopsida > Lamiales > Orobanchaceae > Striga > Striga asiatica. Next base: position 662,448 of record BKCP01004761.1, read on the forward strand.
AGCTACTCCTAAAATTTCTAGGCAATCGGATTAGTATTCCGTTTATAATGAATTTTTTACATTCAGCACAACCATTTAAATCTTTGAAAAATCGTAACTACACATATACACGTCCGATCGACACAAGGTCGGTGCCATTGTGTTCGAAATAATCCTAAGTTTCTAAATCCACAGCAAATCAACACTTATATTCAGTTCTCGCTTGATTCGTACGAATCGACGAGTTTCACATAAAAATCACGACGATATAATATAACGAACAATAATATCACATAAAATCACATCGCTTCTTAATTTCATAAAGCACGTTAGCATCACCTAAACACATAAATTGCGAACAACACGACATATAATCGCTAAATAAATAGACGAAGAGTCGACACTCGATACCGTTCTCGAGAATCGGGCGAGAAGGGTTCGAACGGGCTCGACGGCAAAAACGCGACGGCAAGCGGCGGTGCTCGACGGCTGCTCGGGCTTGACGGTTGCGCTCAGCTCGCCGGTGAACTCCCAGAAAGCAGCAGCGGCTGTCGGCGGCAGAGACGGGGCCTGCGTGGAGGAGCAGCGGCTCGTCGGGGGAAGAGCTCGGCGTCGGGCTTCGCAGCGGAGCAGGTGCAGGCGGAGGTCGCTGTAGCTACTCGCGCGGAGGATGAACTCACGAGCAGGCGACGATGGTGGCCGCCGGAAGTTGCAGTGACGGCGAGTTGCAGCAGGGGCGATGGTCATCGAGTCTTTGCGTGGTGCAGCAGCGACGGCGGGTTGCTCATGGGTTCCTACCCGTGGTGGCGCTTCGCGAAAGTGGAGCAGCAGGGTCATCAGAGGCGCTGCGTGTGGGTCGCCGGAGAGGGAGGTCGCGGCGGCTTGCGAGCGGAGGAATGGGCGTCGAGGGCCTGTTGGAAATTTGCGACGAGGGCTCGAGGAGGTGCAGCAGACGGTCGCCGGAAGTCGGGGTTGTGCTACTCGCGGAGGTGAGGAGTTCACCGGGAAAAACTTCACGAGATGTTGGTTCGCGGCGGCGATGGAGGAGGAGGGTGGCGGCGATGTGTTCTGAACGGAAATTCGCAAATAGGCGTTGGGGATGGTCGGAGATGGTAGCTGGCGTCGATCATAAAGGGGTGAGGGGTGATCGGATTTATCTGACGAAAAAGAGAAACGAGAAGATTTTCTCTTCTCTGCCGACGAGAGATCGAAGGACGATGATGAGGGATTTCAGATTTGAGAGAGAACAAGAAAAAGGCTGCGGCTGAAGAGAGTTTGGACGAGAGAAATAGATACAAACAATGTATATATATGTGTGCAATGATTAGGTCATTAGTCTTGACTCCCAAGACAAATTCACACGGGTCAGTTTATTGGGCCGGTTCGACAATAAATCGGCTCACGGGCTCGGTTTTGGTTCACGCAGGTATTTACGGGCTCGATTAAATCGCACAATTAATTAAATAAAATAAAACCGGATATAACGTTTGTTTAATACACACATTAATTTAAAATAACAATATCAATTATCAAAATATATGATTAGAAATAAATCAATTAGACTATTAGTAATATCTGGACACTTAATAATAATATTTATAATACTAATAATAATAATAATATCACAAATACACATTTAGGCAATTAATTACAATTAGACATATAATATTTAGATATTTAATTTGGCAAGCAATAATATTTATAATTACACAATAATAATAATAATAGACAATAATAATAAAAATAAAAATTCCCAATTAATCCACAAATAAACGGGGCATTACAGTCTACCCTCCTTAACGATTTCCGTCCCCGAAAATCAAAGAAAAAATCATCCTAACAGGATAACTGACACACGAGAGAAGCTCAAACCACTCAGCTCGGATACTCCGTCCGAATCTTCCTACTCTACCAAGTCACATCAAACTAGCCATGGTTACCCCGCCGGACTTTGACGAGTACCTCTTCCGGACTCTCCCTGCTGGATTCATCAATCGAGTAGGTCACCGATACTTCATCAAGGGTAAGGTTCTGCCCACATGTAGCTCGTTAAAGATCGCCTCGTGCCTAGAGTCGCGCACCTGTCCCCTCTCCACGAGGCACTGAACAGGTCGTGCACTCTTGCAAGCTCCGGTGATGGGATCAACCGTCAGGCTAAGACGCCGACTCGGTCGAGAATCACCAAAAGGACCAACATATATAGTGTGGCTGATACTTCCTCTCGTCACAGAATCCGAGGCGTACAACACCTCTTTCCGTACTCAGAACCTCGTACGGTACCATCGAGATCGTCACTCATAGCCATTGCTATAAGCGCACTTTTTTATGACAAGAAAGTCCACACGACACACCCATCGAGTACACCAGACTCAAAACCAGTTTCTCAGGGTCTCAACAGCATGTCCTAAACGCATAACTATCTGGATTTCTACGCGGTGCCAAGTTCAGTCTCGTGCCCGGGTCACTTTGACAACTTGCCCACGATCCCAATGTGATCCGTGCGTCCGTATCAAACAGGCCGCCACGGGATCTCATACAAATGGCTAACCAACATCAAAAACACCATCCTCAAAACTGATACCTTCAGAACACATGGTTCTGCTCGATATCGTTGACAAAGCCTCATTCCTTGCCGACACGAGTAACAACTCGTGCGGTTTAGGAAGTATCGGCTAGACATTCGAAAACAACTTCTATCTCAAAAACTGGCTCTCAAATAGGGATGCTCGACGATCCCATTAACGATCTAAAAGGACATAGCCAGTCCGGGGTTTAATGCACTGTTACCCGAGAGATGTCATACACACTGGCGCTGCATAAGCGGGGCGCTGGGATGTGTGCGTACATCTGTTCGGAGAACAGCTGCAAGGTCAAGGTTTTAGCCACACACTGGCTTGGGGAGCTCCTGCGTTCGGTGATGGTGGCTGCAGCTCTCGTGCGAGTCAACGATCGGCCCTGCAGTGCCTCATGTCTCTCAGCACGGGCTCGCATGCTCGACCACCACTTCGCGTGACTACACCCAGTCAGTGTCGGCGTTCGGTTCGAGGTACAAAAAAGAACTACTCTAATTCAAGGTTCGCACTATCTGAGGTAACCCGAAGGGAAAAAGGTTTTCACAAAACCAAGAAAAATTAGGGCTCAACAAGGACATTATCCCCCAGCATTAAGGTATCGACAAACTCGGATGGTTCAGGGCTTCTAAATCATCACATCCTTCCCCAAGCCATTCAACTTCAAGCGGATAACATATATAAGAGTTATGGAGGAATCTCCTAAGGAAGACGAGTATCGACACCCTCAGCTAGGAATCATTCCAACTCAGGCTGAATAATGAAGATGATCAGCGCGCATGACTTTTCCGACTAACGGTGTCGGCCGTCAAGTCAGCTCTATCTCCGGTAGCTAATCGTGCCGGCAGTCCTACACGAGCTCAATTTCTACTCTGCTAAGATTCTCACGCTTCTGGATCTCATCACGAAGCCTCCCTAGTTGATTCGTCTCGATCGCATCTCGAATATAGGTCATCAACGATAATAAAAAAAAAAAAAAAAGCGATAATAAAAAAAATAAAACACGGCAGACCGATCCGGGTATGAATGGAGTACCAGACCTAAAAACATCACCAAATAAAATCGAAGGAACGATTTCAGACAAGCGGAAAAATGAAAATTGCTCGTCTTAATCAATATATCAGGTTGTAAGTCTTGAAGTGGAAACTCCAACGAATCAAAAACAAGAGTTTTCAAAGGATTGCAAAAAGTCAAAGAAATACAAAGGATCACTCTCGAAACTCTGAAGGGAAAAAGAACGAGAGTTTTCAAAGAATTACGACGAACACAATTCGAAAACGAAGACGGCGCTGCACCGCACGATGTGCTTACATCTGGCTCGACTACCCTCCTTAAGAGGTTTTCTATCACAAAACATCCCTAGAAATGTGTCGAGGCTCCTCCCGATCAGGTATGCGACGATTCTCACGTACGCCACTTCGGTTCAAAGTTAAAATAGAACACGGAAGAAAAATTTATCGCCGTCTATCTCAAAGCTAAGGTATTCTCAGGTTGACCCTTGCATTGACTCAGCGAAGTTACTGGACACGGTTCGATATCAGATAAGGATCAATAGAAACTGAAATTCGATGCTCAACTCCATCCCAAAATTCTCCACAAGGAAAAGAAATTCAAGCAAATTTGTCACGGAACGAAAATCAAATAAAAAGAATGGCTCACGAAATACAATTCAAACTTGACTACTAAGCGAAAGGTAGTAATCAAGGACAAAGGAATAGCACTCCGGTAGCAAAGGCGTGAACGGTAGGTTAAAGGGTTGAAAATGGATCAAACTCGCACGTTAATATTTGCTGCAAATTTCCAGAAATCTGATTGCACGAAGTTCGTATCTTGAACGCATCCCCGGAATGAATCTTGCGCCGTTTGAATCCTAAGAGACAAAACTACAATTTGCATGAAGACATCGAGATTCCCAGATTACCAGAAGCATGCCAAAAATAGCGAAAATAAAAGACTCCAATTGTTGCGATTTACACGAAAAAAAAAATAAAAAAAAAAAAAAAAAAAAAAATGAGGAAAAAAAAAACTGACTATGCAACGATCGGATTTCCTGTGCAATTATCCATAAATAAATAAAAATGACAAACACGCGATTCTTGTTCCTCACGAAAGGCGACAAGCTGATCTAAAATGTACAAGAGACTTCAAAAAGAAACGACGAGGTTTCAGGGTTTAAAAACAGCCATGGAAACAGATCACCCACAAAACCGAAAAATTACGAAAACTGGGCACGCACTCGCAAAACTTTGGCCACATCATTCAACACGAAATTGATAAAGACTTGGTTCCTGCTCAAGATGAAACATAAGAGATAGAACTTTAACTCATCAGAAGAGTTCAAAGCCTATCGACCGAGTTTAAAGGGTCAAGTCAGGGACCAAATAGTCATCAATGAAAGGTTTTCAAAAAGAGGTTTTCCAAACCCAACTCTTAAAAGTACGACAATCACGGAATGAAGGTTCGGATGACAAGTCAAGGCTCGATTTTATTCGATAACAACTCAGCCAAAAATAACAAAAGAAGAGGGTATCAATAACTCATCAACAGAGTTCTAATACCCACGAAGAATTTCGCGAGACAAACTAACGAGAAATACACGGATAAACGAACAAATTATAATAAGGGGAAAATTAGTCATTAACCCAATTCCCACGAATCTACTCGCATAAGTGGTCGGATCATCGACATGAAACCGAAACTTAGACTCCATTCCAGGTTCCCATTGATCGGGTTCTACACGCGTCTAATAGTTCTAGCCACAATAGTCACTGACTTCCGAATAATCCACACATCCGGGACTTCTTCGTTCGTCTGTTCCCTTTACTTAAGCCTTCTCTTTCGAGATAGCTTATGAATGATTCTCACTCGATGGTACTAAACAGAAACTCATAACGAGTGCACTGCTATGGACTAAACTTAACTCGATAACACCAACCCGAAAACTCATAACAAACAATTCTAAAGTTGGAACTTAACTCTATACCACTAGAGTTCAAGTCCGTATGAACAGAGGGTAAATTCCTAGGCCCCAATAAAAGAACAAACCATAATCACGTTATTCACAATAATCAAAACAAATAAACTCATACCTTGAGCTGGCGCGGCGATACGAAAGCGAGTGGTCAAATGGTCCTTACACATAATCACATAGAACCAGTCTACAGAAAAGCAAGACTGGCTCTAATACCAAACTGTAACGCCCTGTTTTTTTTTTAAGAATTTACCGAATTTATTTAATAAAAATTAGAGTTATTTTTATTTAAATCCAAGTTAAACCATTTATCGATAAACGGGCGCTACTCACTAACAACAGCAAACAAACACATCCAATAAATCATTTCAATGAACCTACACATGCTCGAGCTATCAAAATAACAATCCCAATAATCATAAATTTTAAAATCATTCCCAAACGTCTAGCGTGAATTCAAGGTTCAAACGTATCTCAAACATAGTTCGAAAGCAAATAAATAAATAATTCAAAGTATTTGAAAGCAAATAAAATAAGTAACAAGTTCATGCGGAAGGATAAGATATCATCAAACAGTGACCACCATCTTGCTCGTCCTACGCCATCGCCTCCAGCTCGTCTCAACCTAAACCAAAAGAAGAGAGACAACAACAAGAAAATAGTGGGGGTGAGCAACCAACTAGCTCACCATTATCGCACAGTTATCCCGTATAATTATTTTAAAAAGCAGCATCATGGTAAAACCGTATCAGTATCGGTATGCACAGAATTCATAGCCTAAACTCCCTACCCACCCCTATCGCAAACCTCTTATGTACATACAACAACCTTCCGGATACAACGGCATAGCTGTAACTTGAAACCTTCCCACCCCCGGGTACAATGGTTTATAGGATCCTTTCCAGGAGACAGCAGAGATGTTTTTTCCCTTCCGGATACGACGACATGAGGCGTCACTCCCGGATACAACGGGCAGGCGACCTCCTACTACTTTCGCATTCATCAAAGGCACTAGCGTTCGGGACACTTAGACTAGAGTTCTCATGCATACAAAAGTTTTCAAAGAAACATTACACGAAATAATAAGTGCGATAATTATGGATACAACACAAATGTACCCACCTGGTTGCAGCGAAAGATCACAAACACGAATCTCACAAGCAGGGTTGTAATGCCCCATTAGATTTATGTGAATTATCGTACTTTATTTTATTTTGTTCTGGTAATTACTCGATATTTTCAGTTAGTCTTATTATTTTAATTGGATGTCCTCGTCTAATTGATTTAATAAGTTGCGTTATTTTATTATTGTCCATCGCCAACTGTTTAATCGTATCGATCGGAAATCCTTGTTCTAGCTCGTGCGGATTATCTCTTTAGACATGCTCGTCTAAATGATCCTTCGTGTCGATCGTTTTTGTAGGCATTATCGTCTACTTGTATTATTTCCGAATTTCGAGCCTTCATTTAAGTTATCTCGATTTAATTGTATGACTCCTTCTAATTATTCTAATTTGGGGAATTATCTTCTATTCTCTTGTTGTTGCTAATCATTCGCGATCTTTGTTTAAATTTAAAATTATACTAGTCAAATCGTTCGGAAATTCGTCATTTTATCGCGTAGATTTATTTTGAGCCGTATCCATTCTTTTTCGAGCTTTTGGCTAAGACTATTTTGCAGATTAATGGCGCGATCTTCTCAATATTTTCGGCCCAGATTGAAGTCTAATAACCGGCCAAGTGGATATTAAAATTCAATCCTTTAATGAAAGATCCGCCCATTTCTTTTTATTAGGCATTTTTGGCTCTTTACTGTTTTTCAAAATGTGAAAGCCTTATGGCTTCTTTTAGCATGGATTTTCCAGCCTTACATTCCCCCAAATTGTGCCTATTAATAATAATGGAAATGATTTCGGTCAAAAAGCTCATCCAATTATGACCGATTTTCCTTGGCCTTGTTACCCCAAATCTCGGTCAAAGATCAAGTGAGATTCAAATTACGTAACTCCCTAATTAATCATGGTTTATGGCCTCATTAGTAGCTCCTTTCATTTTTCTATTCTCAGTCTCCAACCACCCTCTTATTCATTTCCTATCTCTCGGCTTTTGGCATGGGAAATGCAAAAAAAAAGTTCTTCCAAGTCCCTGCTCGTCGGGGGTGAACAAACAGCCATCGAGGAAGCCGTTCGGGGGCCAGATCATGTATCGCTCGTTCTCCGAAACAATCCCGACCTTCAGCCATCTGCGAGTCAAGCTTTCTCCCTCCGACGAGCCCGCTCCTCGACGTGCAGCACCCCAGCTGGCCATTTCAGTCGTACTCGAGCCGCCATCTCAGCCGGCAGCCCCGTCGAGAGCCTCGACAGCCGTTGTTTCTTCCACCACGAGACAAAGCTCCGCCGTCGAGCTGATTGCCACTCGTCTTTTTGTTTCGTTTTCGAACACTTTCCGAGATTGGTAACGAGTCTCGATCTCTCGTTACTTTATTTACGTGTTATTGCGTGATATAGAGATGTTCGGTGATTTTTATGTTCGGTGATTCTATGTTCGATTCTAATAAATTTTCGTCTAAAAATTATCGGATATTGTTAGATGTTTTGAAATCCTCATTATGTTCGTTCATTGCTGGTATATAAATGATATTTCTTGCTGTTGAGATGCTATATGAACCGAGCGTGAGATTCGAACATCCAATATGCAAGTGATTGTTATTTTATGTGATATCATGTTTTTAGCTGCTCTGTTGTGCTGCTGTTTGAGCCATCATAAACTAAGTATTTGAAATTGTGTCCTTCATGAGATATGTAGTATATTCAGTTTGATATATATGGGATTTGGAATTTCTCGATTCCGAGCTATATCGATAAAGTTATGATTTTTACAATATTTGTTGTACTTCCAGTTTTTTTTCTTACCCGGCAGCAAAATTGGATTTAATGTTTGGTCTGTTTTTCATATCAAAATGTGCTCGTATTAACTTACACTCTTCATACGAGTTGTAGTTTCATGTCTGAGGATTCCAATGCAACTTTATTCATGTTCATATGAGTTATATGCTGGGAGTTACGTCGATTTTAAAAACGCTGCCCGGGTCAAGTTTTCTAAACTTATGTGATGTTTTCAAAAATGTGTTTTCTTTTGCTTTGATGCGTGTTTAAATGATTATATGAACTTTGTTGGGCTTAGCATTTATAGAATAGTCTTTGATAAGACTATTTTAATAAATGTAGGTGTTTGACGAGTCGACCTCGCCGCTTACCCTTGTTTGTGTTAATTTCCGAACGCTACCAGGTGGGTTCATTTATGTTGAATCTACATTTATCGCACTTGTTATTTTTTATAAATGTTTGTCGCAATAGCTTTTGTATGCTTGAGAACCCTAGTCTAAGTGTCCCGATGGTAGTGCCTTTTACGAATGCACAATTAGTGGAAGTCACCTGCCCGTTGCTTCCGGGAGGTGGACGCCCGAATCCGTGTAGAGCGGAGGGGTATTTTAGCTTCACTGTCTCCTGGATAAGATCCTACGCCTGTTGCATTCGGGGTGGGAGTGCTTCCAGTTACATCCTTGCCGATGTCTGGTTGAAAGGTTTGTTGTATGTACATAGGAGGTTTGCGATAGGGCCTAATAGGGAGTTAGATCTGGATTCTATGCATACATTATTTATGGTTATGGATCTTTATGCGAAATATACTATGCGGTAATGGTGAGTATGATGGTTGTACTCACCCCCATTTACTTTTCTGTCCTCTTGTTCCTCTTCCTATCTGTAGCGAGAGACGATCGAGTGGTGATCGTTGGATTGTGTATTACTTGCTTTCGTTTTTATTATCTCGATAGACCATTGTTTATCTTTGAATAATTATGCTTCCGCTTTGATTATTTTGGACATGTCGGTTAGACCATGGGATTTCCGTTGAAGTATTTAATTATGCATGACTGGATTTGAGAAGATGTTATTTTGAACTGTTAGATTTTATCTATGTAAATGTTTAATTGCTTTAGTGTTCAAGTAGCGCCCGTTGAATGTTAAAGTTTTAAATTGGGATTTTGAAAAAAATTAAACTCTGATTTTTATAAATAAATTCGGTAAATTCTTTAAAATAAAACGGGGCGTTACAAGGGCGAGGTCAACACCTCTAGACACCTACATTGAGTCTAGATACTAAAGTCAACACTTTAATCTAGACCTAAGTAGTAAATTCACAAATTGACTTAGCCGAACTCGAGTCGACCAAGTGGTTCGTGAAGTTCTGTGGATATGGGAACACTAGGACTTAGACTTGATCGAACCACATATTCAAGTTCACATAATCACTAGTGAAAGACAAACAACGAGTCACATGTAGACACATAGCAAATTCGGTCAACAACACTTAACCGAACATCACCATATAAAACAATTTTCAAAATTACACTTGAATTAGAAGGTATATCAAACCTACAAGTTAGGCTCTGAAAATTTTACATAAAATTCACCTCCCAGAATTTAGTAAAAACACCCAGTTTCAGCCTCAAACTCATTAAACCCTATATAAAATTCACACAAGTTTTTCAACAAAAACGAACTTAAATTAGAAACACATGATAATGAACGACTCAGGCCATGAAATTTTTATCTAAAATACTACAGCATATGATCAGCAACACATAAAAATACCAGCCTTTAATACTCAGCAAGTGAATTTATAAAATTAAAACAACATTCAGCCAATTATCGAATTTCTATCAGAACTGAACCTAACTGAACTCCAAAAATTTCAAAAAAATTTCATCATGCTAAACATCACATAATCAGCATCTCAACCGAAATTCAGAATTTTTCAGCTTCAGACAAATTTATTATATCTAAAACAAATTCTTGTTGAAACACAAAATAAGTTATTAACCCTATCAAACCTAGTCCAAAAATTCTAGAACTTTTATACAACATACAATCATACCTGAGACGTAACATACTCGAAAATTGGACAGAATGGAGCACTACACAATTAATTATGAATTTTACAAGAAACTAAACAGAAATCAAATTAATTTTTAAAAATAGCTAAAGACCTTTAAAAATCACGAAAATTTTATACCAGATACATATTCATCAAAAATAGCTGCTCCTAAAATTTAAAGGCAATCGGACTAGTATTCCGTTTATAATGAATTTTACATTCAGCACAGCCATTTAAATCTTCGAAAAATCGTAACTACACATATACAGGTCCGATCGACACAAGGTCAGCGCCATTGTGTTTGAAATAATCCCAAGTTCCTAAATCCACAGCAACTCATCACTTATATTCAGTTCTCGCTCGATTCGTACGAATCGACGAGTTTCACACAAAAATCACGACGATATAATATTATCACATAAAATCACATCGCTTCTCAATTTCATAAAGCACGTTAGCATCACCAAAACACATAAATCATGAACAACACGACATATAATCGCTAAATAAATAGATGAAGAGTCGAGACTCGATACCGTTCTCGGGAATCGGGCGAGAAGGGTTCGAACGGGCTCGACGGAAAAAACGCGACGGCAAGCGGCGGTGCTCGACAGCTGCTCGGGCTCGACGGTTGCGCTCGGCTCGCCGGTGAACTCCCAGAAAGCAGCAGCGGCTGTCGGCGGCAGAGACGGGGCCTGCGTGGAGGAGCAGCGGCTCGCCGGGGAAAGAGCTCGGCGTCGGGCTTCGCAGCGGAGCAGGTGCAGGCGGAGGTCGCTGCAGCGACTCGCGCGGAGGATGAACTCACGAGCAGGCGATGATGGTAGCCGCCGGAAGTTGCAGCGACGGCGAGTTGCAGCAGGGGCGATGGTCACCGGGTCTTTGCGTGGTGCAGCAGCGACGGCGGGTTGCTCACGGGTTCCTGCCCGTGGTGGCGCTTCGCGAAGGTGGAGCAGCAGGGTCGTCAGAGGCGCTGCGTGTGGGTCGCCGGAGAGGGAGGTCGCGACGGCTTGCGAGCGGAGGAATGGGCGTCGAGGGCCTGTTTGAAATTCGCGACGAGGGCTCGAGGAGGTGCAGCAGACGGTCTCTGGAAGTCGGGGTTGTGCTACTCGCGGAGGTGAGGAGTTCGCCGGGAAAAACTTCACGAGATGCTGGTTCGCGGCGGCGATGGAGGAGGAGGGTGGCGGCGATCTGTTCTGAACGGAAATTCGCAAAGAGGCATTGGGGATGGTTGGAGATGGTAGCTGGCGTCGATCGTAAGGGGGTGAGGGGTGATCGGATTTATCTGACGAAAAAGAGAAACGAGAATTTTCTCTTCTCTGCCGACGAGAGATCGAAGGACGATGATGAGGGATTTCAGATTTGCGAGAGAACAAGAAAAAGGCTACGGCTGAAGAGAGCTTGGACGAGAGAAATCGATATAAACAGTGTATATATATGTGTGTAATGATTAGGTCGTTAGTCTTGACTCCCAAGACAAATTCACAGGGGTCAGTCTGTTGGGCCGGTTCGACAATAAATCGGCTCATGGGCTCGGTTTTGGTTCACGCGGGTATTTACGGGCTCGATTAAATCGCACAATTAATTAAATAAAATAAAACCGGATATAACGTTTGTTTAATACACACATTATTTTAAAATAATAATATCAATTATCAAAATATACGATTAGAAATAAATTTCAATTAGACAATTAGTAATATCTGGACACTCAAGAATAATAATTATAATACTATTAATAATAATAATATCACAAATACACATTTAGGCAATTAATTACAATTAGACATATAATATTTAGACATTCAATTTGGCAAGCAATAATATTTATAATTACACAATAATAATAATAATAGACAATAATAATAAAAGTAAAAATTCCCAATTAATCCACAAATAAACGGGGCATTACAGTCGAGCTGGGAAGCGACGAGGTGTGCGTCGCGATGCCGAGCTGGGAAGCGACGGGGTGTGCTTCACGCCGGGCTGCCGATGACGAGCTGGAAAGCGACGAGGTGCGCGTCGTGATGCCGAGCTGGGAAGCGATGAGGTGCGCGTCACGCTGGGATGCCGATGAAGAGCTGGGAAGCGACGAGGTGCGCGTCGCGATGCCGAGCTGGGAAACGACAAGGTAAGCATCACGCTGGGCTACTGATGACGAGCTGGGAAGCAACGAGGTGCGCGTCACGGCGGGCTGCCGATGACGAGCTGGGAAGCGACGAGGTGCGCGTCGCGATGCCGAGCTGTCTCTGTTGACCTGCCGAGCTGCGGATCCCTGTGGTGAGCTGTCGGACATGCCGAACACCTCGTGATGCCGAGCTGCTGACCACGCTAACTGTCCTGTGACGCCGATGCCGAGCTGGCCATGATACCGACCACCTCGTGAAGTCGACGTCGAGTTACGGATGCCGAGCTGTGGACGCGGAGCTGCCGACGCTGATTCGCCGAGGTGACGACCTGACACCAAATGCCGAGCTGATCGTGTGGAGACACCGAGGGTGCCGAGCTGAAGTGAGGGTGCCAACCACCCACAACGTCGATGCCGAGTAGCCGAGGGTGCCTACCTATTGAGTTGTCGAGCACAGAGCCGCCCCCGCGCCGTCCTGTCGAGCGTCGAGCTGCCGTTGTGCGACCCATGCCCCGAGCTCATGTGGTCTTCAACCAATTTTTGCACCTTTCTCTTGCCTTTTGCCTACTCCTCACCATCTCTTTATTCTTGAATTTTTAATGAATGCACCTAGGCTTATGTGCTTAGCTACCCATCACCTCCTCATATGCTTTCACCTACCCACCATCTTGAATGTGACATAAAGCAACTTGGTCCCCAAGCTTCATCCTCCGTAGATGTGTTGAACAACTTTTGTGACTTTTGACATGTAACCGTAAAATCTTGCTTTGTCGTATGCCTTTGTAAGTTCGACGCATCGTGTTTTTCTTTTCTCTTTTGTGAACCGACTTCACTTATTTATATTTAACATCATGTTTTTAATGCAATGTCCACATATCGCCGTTACTTGTTTCAAGCGCCGCATACTTACACAATTCATTATTGCATAAGTAATCATATTTTCTCTTTCGTGACGAGATTCATTCACCAAACCTTGCAAATATTTAGCATCGTGACAATGGGCTTTTGCACCAACACAATTATTTCTAAGTGCTTCAAGACCCATATACCTAACTTCTCATGGCGCCCTGCCAAGTCCTTGCTGGAACTTAACCGACTTAGATCCTACACTGGTCGTCGTCGAGCCCCGCGAGCTACAATTAAGACTTACAAGCAAGATTGACATGCTTGCGCCTTACAAAGGTCGTCGCCTAGCTCCGCGAGCTTAAGTGAGACTGACAGGTTTGTGCCTTACAGAGGTCATCGCCTAGCTCTGCGAGCTTAGGTTAGACTAACAGGCAAGGTCACCCTACAGAGGTCGTCGCCTAGCTCCGCGAGCTTAGGTGAGACTGAAAGGCAAGGTCGTCCTACAGAGTTCGTCGCCTAGCTCCGCGAGCTTTGGTGAGACTGTCAGGCTTGCGCCCTACAGAGGTCGTCGCCTAGCTCTGCGAGCTTGAGCAAGACTAACAAGCTTGCGCCCTACAGAGGTCGTCGTCTAAATCCGCGAGCTTGAGCGAGACTGACAGGATTGTGCCCTACGAAGGTCGTCGCCTAGCTCCACGAGCTTAGGTGAAATTAACAGGCAAAGTCGCCTTACAGAGGTAGTCGCCTAGCTCCGCGAGCTTAGGTGAGACTGACAGGCTTGCGCCCTACAGAGGTCGTCGCCTAGCTTCGCGAGCTTAAGTGTGACTAACAGGCTTGCGCCCTACAGAGGTCGTCGCGTAGCTCCGCAAGACTAAGAAAGACTGACAAGCGTGTGCCTCACGAAGGTCGTCGCCTAGCTCCACGAGCTTAGGTGAGACTAACACAGAAGGTCGCCCTACAGAGGTCGTCGCCTAGCTCCGCGAGCTTAGGTGAGACTGATAGGCTTGCGCCCTATAGAGGTCGTCGCCTAGCTCCGCTAGCTTAAGCGAGACTAACAGGCTTGCGCCCTACAGAGGTCGTCGCCTAGCTCTGCAACCTTAATCTAGACTAACAGGCTTACGCCCTACAGAGGTTGTCGCCTAGCTCTGCGAGCTTAGGCGAGACTAACAGGCTTGCGCCCTACAGAGATCGTTGTCTAGCTCCGCGAGCTTAAGCGAGACTAACAGACTTTCGCCCTACAGAGGTCATCGCGTAGCTCCGCGAGCTTAGATGAGACTAACAGGCTTTCGCCCTCATACATTCCACACAAGAAAAGAATCAAGCTGATAGAACTTCAAATGCAATCTTATTACTCATCTTGCCGAAACATCATAAAAACAAAAGAAAGCAATTAAAATGACATATCTCCAGCTATGCATAATATTTCTTCAAATGTAGTATGTTCCACAGTCGTGGCAACAGCCGTCCCTCTATCAATTCAACTTCCATCAGCTCGTCCTGGGAGCTCATCCCCAACTCTTATTTCTTTTCTCGGTGGGAACACTCAGGTAGGTTATCCTTCTTTCTTTTATTCTGCGCCTCGGCTGTCTTCAATGTGACCTCATAACGCCGTCGAGATTGTAGTTGGTCTTCTGTCACCTCTCGAACCTCATTCCCTACGGGGAACTTGACCTTCATGCAATAAGTTGACACAACAGCCTGGAATGAGTTCAAGCTAGGCCGCCCCAGTATAATGATATATGCCGAGCTAGCATCAACGACCAAGAAACAAACCATCTTTACATTCCTCAGAGATAACCTTCCCAACACCACAGTCAAACTGACTTTGCCAATGGGGTGAACTTGGCTGCCACTAAATCCATAAAGAGCAGTGTGGACTGGCTCGATCTTCACGTCTAACTTCATCTGTTGTAAACACTTCAAGAAAATGATATCCGCCGAGCTCCCTGTATCTATAAGTACCCTTTGCACGTCATAGCTAGCCACTTCTGCGGTGATGACTAAGGCATTACGTGGGACAACAAGACCCTGCACATCTTCAGCTCCAAACCTCAAAGTGGCCGAGCTTGCTTGTAGCTGCACCTCAGCCACCTCGTCAACCACTTTTTCCCCTCGGTAAGTCCTCTTCCTTTCCCTATGTGAATCTCCATCCGTAGGACCTCCCGCAATCATGTGTATTATGCCTTTCTTGACTGCCCTGTCAGGTTGCTCATCAGTCCTCCTTCGCCTGTCACCTGATTTGCGCACTTCGCGGCGATCTTCCTGGCGCTCTTTATCCTTCATCACGAATTCTTTTAAGGGGTCGTTTACTTCAGGTGACGGGATTGGATAACTTAGATAGTCCCACCATATCCGTCGTTTACATCCAGTGATTGGGACACGACTAATTGATGTGGACGCACATGTGGCGATGGGGCCCACAATTATATCATTAGTTTCTTGATAATTTTGCCCCGCCCAGAGCCAGGGATTTTTTTATCCCTCACTGTTCAACCCCATTTTTTCCTCATAAAATACATTTAAAAAGACCTAAACACCCCTGCACATCCACTTAATTACATAAACCCATCATTTAATTAAATTCCTCACCAAACTTTGCCCTAACCTAACAAAATTGAATTTGGAGAGGGAGAGGTGGAGTTCTTCGTCATTCCGTCGCCAGGTAAGGTCTAATCTCTCTTTTTTTGTTTGTTTTCGCTAATTCAGGCTCCAATTCAAAGATTTGTTGGTCCCTCAACCCGCAACCCTCTTCAAGTGATAGCCCGTTCGTCGTCGTGCTAGGAATGACGTCGTTGATGGCCGAAAGACGGTCGTCCGCAGAATGTTCAATTGTCAGTGTCATATTCGTCTTTGTGTGCTTCTCCTCGCTGATTTTGGGTTGGGATTGTTAGGGTTAGCGTTCGAACGATTTTTGAAATGGCTGGACAAACCTTTTTTTTTTTGCGGGGTTTTGAATTTGAAGAATTAAATTGTGAAGAAACCAAAATGTTCTTATCCTGTTTCATTTCAAAACCCCATTTTGTTTGCCAGGGCAAATGAGATTTTGAAAAATTTGAATTACGAAGGATTTTTGAAATGGCAGGGCAAATGAGATTTCAGAGAGTTCGAAGGATTTTTCAAATTAGATTCATCGTTTATGCAATGGGGGTAACTTAAGCATTTTATATCTTATCCTATAATTTTGTTAAATGCTTGACAAATTTCAGAGATTTTAATCACGTAATGTAATCATGGGACTGAATATGACGTGTAAAGTAAGATGGATTATTTTGGCTTATCCAGTCCTTCAACGTAAACGAGACCTAAGTGACCAGCCCTAATGAGCCGCTCAATTTCATCTTTCAACTCTCGGCAGAAATTTGTAGAGTGACCATAATTGTGGTAGTTCCGACAGTATCTATCATTTCCTGCTGAAAATTTACGCTGTGGGGACAGAGGCTTGGGTTGTGCAAGCAATTTGTCTTCCCCCCGCTTTTCCATCATCTCCAGGATCTCCTACTGTGGCGCATTAAGCAATTTGTAATCCTCATACCTCAGACCCCTAAAGCGATCCTCACCCATAGACTCCTTAGGAGCAGCTCATCGATCACTGTGTCGAGGCTTCTTATCCACCGGCTTAGCCTTTGTTCTGTCATTCTGAATGAAATCCGCTTCAGCATCCTCTATATTTACATACTTGCTACACCACTCTAGGAGCTCGTCAAAGGACCTCGCAGGCCTCTTTGCCAGTGAATCCCTGCATTTGCTGGGCCTCAACCCCCGCGTGAGACCCCCAGCTTTAATCTCCTCCGAAGCAGAAGGTACCTCCACACACTCCTTAGTGTACCTTGAAACATAGTGTCGCAGAGTCTCCCCCTCCTTCTGCTGCATGTTGATTATTAAGAGATACGTCTTCTCATGCTTCCTATCACTCGCGAACTAGTTTAAGACCAGAGAACTGAACCTCTCAAAACTGTCAATAGAACTGGGTGGCAACTGGTGGAACCAATCTTGTGCCGAGCCCTTCAAAGTAGTTAAGAAAGTCCGACAACTAACCGCATCGCTATATCGATGCAAAACTGCTATGTTATCAAATGACCTCAGGTGTCTAGTAGGATCTGGCAACCCATCATATGATTGGCTCAGCTCTCTAAAGTTATTCGGCAAGTCTCCATCTCGCACCTCTTCCGAAAAAGGATGACCATGCGACCTGGCAACCCTTTTCCCTTAGAGTCGGGCTTGCATCTCGCGTATTTGTTCCGCTAGTCTCTCCAGAGTCAACCCCTCCTGCTGTGCTACCAAGGGTCGAGATATCGTCGACCTATCACCATCCTCATCTCCCCTTTCGCGTTGGTGCGTCGGATGAGGGTGGAAGGACAACTGCTGATGCACGGGCTGCCGTAGCGATTCATTAACTTGCCGATCAACCTCTTGAGCCCGCCCTATCGCTTCCGCTATGATCCTGTCCAATTCCGTCCTCGTCATATGTATCGTTTGATCTCCTCTTGCCGTCAAGGGGTTGCTTTGGGGGTTGGTCCCTCCGGCTAAGACCATCTGTTGATTATTCAGCGGGGCCACATGGCCCGTGCTCCCATCAGGGGCCTGGCCAACCTGACCAGTTCCTCCACCCGTTTCACCGCCGAGCTCCTTCTCTTTGTTTATCGGGCCACCCAATTCTCTTGGGTTCGCCAAGTGCCCTTGAGCTCCTGGTAGCGGTGTCAGGATCACACCTTGGGCCAGCAACGTCTCCTTAGGGGTGGTAGGCAACGGCGACCACCCGGGCTGCGGCCCTGTTCCAAAAGCCCTCTGAGTCCACGCCTCATCCATATCCTTCGTCAAATTCTTCTTCGAGTTATCTCCTGCCATGATCCCCGTCGCTCTTCTTCTTCTTTGGTGAGAAAAAACAGCCCCTGACACTCTAGTAGAAGACTGAGTTTTCTCCACAGACGGCGCCAATTTGTTGTACCACAAATCCCCAAATCGCTCGACCGCTCCTCTCGAACCGGGTTGAGCTTCCTTGATCGTCGGTACCTGCAAAACACGTCGGGAGTGGTCCCAGCGCGGACACTCCGACGCTCAAGTCAGTGATGTATCCGGGAGAGAAAATGGCAGTAACGATGTAACGAGTGTATGTGTGTTTTTTTGTAAAATGAATGAACATGTGCCCTTTTATAGATGAGGTCATGTATAGGCCGAAGAGTTATTGTCAGACCATAAGTCTTCCTCTAAATCAGGTCAGATATTTCAGATCTTCAGAGCCCTCATTGCTACAAACTTCCTTGTGACTTGGTCAAAAAGCCATCAGGCTCTAGTCCCCTCGGCAAGACCCTCTAGTCGAGCTGCCTAGGTGCCGAGGTGCCTATTCACCGAGCTACCTAGGTGCCTAAGCGCCGAGCCGCTTAGATTATCACATCCACCGAGCTTACCTACCTTTAGTACTCCGCCTAGCTAGTCACCGCCTAGCTAGTCCTCGCCTAGCTCCCATCCTTCTATCTTACCAACCTTTGGTATGCCACCGAAATGCTCATGCCAAG
Source organism: Striga asiatica (assembly GCA_008636005.1). Classification (NCBI taxonomy): domain Eukaryota; kingdom Viridiplantae; phylum Streptophyta; class Magnoliopsida; order Lamiales; family Orobanchaceae; genus Striga; species Striga asiatica. The sequence continues at coordinate 681,387 of BKCP01004761.1, forward strand.
CTAGCCCCTTACCTAGCTCCTATTCAGTATAAATGTGACCAAACTCGGATCACAACCGGTCCTCAATGCACCTGTACTTATGACCATATCACTGCCCAACTCCTACAAACATGAACATGAGCCTTATCTTTAGGCAAGGTGAGCATCGAAGCAAGTTTTGCGAGTGCATCGGCTTGCTTATTATCCTTTCTCGGCACATGATTAATTGTCACATCACGAAGCCATCCCATAAGTCTTTCAGCATAGTTTACATATAGAAGCAACTCAGGTTTCTTCACCTCATACTCTCCAAGTAATTGATTAACAACGAGCTTAGAGTCTCCATACACATTCAAACATAGTTGCTTTATGTCAACTGCCATCTCTAACCCAAGTATAAGAGCTTGATACTCAGCAACGTTACTTGAGAAATTTTCGGTCAGAGTAAATGAGTAAGGCAAAACTTCTCCGTTAGTTGTGACAAAGACGATCCCAGCACCAGCCGCTTCTCGATGGACCTCCCCATCGAAATACATCTTCCATGGCGATGTTATCTCAATGACCATCACATCTTCGTCGGGTAACTCATCAGACAACTCCCACTTAGCATGGATTGGATGATTAGCCAAGAAGTCCGCCATGACTTGACCTTTTACAGCCTTTTGAGGAACATAGATGATCTCAAATTGCTGCAATTGAAGATACCACCTTGCGAGTCTATCTGAGAGCACCGGCCTCATCATAACATACTTAAGTGGATTGACTTTTGAGACAATACGAACTGTATGAGCTTGATTAACGCCAGACATATCTTCTCGATGGGCGAGTAGTTTAATTCATTTGGCGTCATCATCCTACTAAGGTAGTATAAAGCACTTTCTTTTCCATTATCATTCTCTAGAGACAATAAAGTCCCAACGGAATGCTCCTGAGCAGTTATATAAAGAATCAATGAACGACCGAGCACATGAGCAAACAGCATGGGAGGCTTCATCAAGTACGCCTTTATACTTTCGAAAGCATTCTTGCAAGACTTATCCCATTCAAATAGAACACTTTTTTTCATGAGACGGCTGAAAGGTTGACATCGACCGACTAAATTCAATATGAACCTTCGAAGATACGCCAGTTTTCCTTGTAAGCTTTTGAGTTCATGAATATCACGAGGTTCGGACATTCTCAATATAGCATCAATCTTCGCTTGCTTGATCTCTATCCGTTGATGACGAACAATGAACCCAAGAAATTTCCCAGACTTGACGCCAAACGCACACTTGAGTGGATTCATCTTGAGTTGATATCTCCTTAGCCGTTCAAAAATGCTTCTCAAATCTCCAAGGTTATCTTCTCGCTTTCTTGACTTTACGACCACATCATCAACATAAAATTCAATGCTTTTGTGAAGCATATCATAAAAAATCCTTGGCATAGCCCGTTGATATGTAGCTCCAGCGTTTTTCAAACCAAATTGCATCACCTTGTAACAGTATATCCCTTTTGGCGTGCGGAATGCGGTTAATTCTTCATCTCTGCGACATGCGTATCTGATTGTACCCAGATGACCCGTCCATGAAAGACAATGCTTCGTGTCCCGTAGTGGCATCAATCATGAGTTCAGTAACAGACAACGGAAAGTCGTCTTTAGGGCAAGCTTCATTTAAATCTCTAAAGTCAACACAGACTCTAACTTGGCCATTCTTCTTTCTCACAGGAACGATGCTTGAGATACATGTGGGATACTTGACTTCTCGAATGAACCTGACCTCTATGAACTTGTTTACTTCAACTTCGATCAATGGAACCAAATCGGGCTGAAAATGCCGTTGAGCTTGCTTAACAGGCCGTGCCCCCTTTCTCACGGACAAATTGTCCACCGCCACTTTTGGATCTAACCCAGGCATTTCCTTGTATGACCAGGAGAACACATCTTTATATTCACACTGCAGCTCTATATAAGTCTCCTCCTTATCGCTAGTCAAAAGTGCGCTGATATAAATTGGCCGAGAATCATCCATGTCTTCTAAGTTGATCTCTTTCAACTCATCAATCGTAGACTTAACCCCTTCCTCATGCTCAGCAGGGGCATCCTCAGCGTCTTCTTCATTTTCTTAGGCATCTTCACATATAGTGATATGATTTATATATGCAACATTTTCAGCCGGGTTATCAAGACCTTTAAAATCAATACATGTTCTAACCCGTCCATCTCTTCGAACGACACGAGCCAAACGCAAATTGTCTTCATTAATACACCCTTTACTCACCAATGCAGCGATTCTTCGATGCAAGGTGCCTTCAATGTTTCGAGGATTTTCTCTCGGGACAACACTACTCAATTGGTTAGATGAACGACGCTTTCTCCATCACTTTCTTCTTCATCTCTTACTCTCGTGTGCACGATCGTTCGCATCTTCTCCTTCAAGACATTACCACATGAAACAATCAATGTGGTTGTCTCTTCATTCGTGACGGTATAAAGCTTCAAATCTTGGGGAACTTTCTTTCTATCTTCCCGTTTCTAACCATCCTTTGAATACCAAGTCTTTGATGACTAGTTCTTTTTTACTCTAACTCTTGGATGGGTCCGAGCCTTTCAAATACCGATCTTCTTTTTCCATGCTTCAAATGATCAGTGGATGAAAATCCTTCTTCGGACACTTGATTCAAATTGTCCCATTTTATAGCTATCCGAACTGGATTTGGTGCTACAAATCCGAGACCACTCTAGTTTTTGAAACTCCAGCATCCTTCGTTTGAGTTTTTTCTGCTTGCGGAAGAAGTATTCCCAAAGTGCTCACTTCTTTTGGATTATATCCAGATTTGGCAAGAAGTTTGTAAGTTTTTGGGTCGTAATACTTAGAGTTTTAAAGATCCCCTCCGTGTTCCATCTTAACTCCTTCAACTGGGCGAACAAACTTTCCCAGGGGTTGCGTGGTTGGTTTCTTGGCATCGAGATTAGGTAACAGCAACACCAGTCCATCAAAAGGGTTATTGCCAACGAGGTTATTGGCTTTCTTCTCTTTGGCATCACTTTGCTGTTTGATGGGAGTTTCTTTATTGCGAGCAGACTTGGTATCTTCAAAATAGTACTTGGCGTCGGCGAAATAAGACTCGACTTCAGTAAAAGGCTTATCTTCTCCAAGAACTTTTCTTACTACACCATCTTGGCAGTATTTACAACATTGATGCCAGGTAGATGGCACAACTCCATACTCATGCAACCATGGACGTCCCAACAACATGTTATAAGAGGTTTTGGCATCTATCACATGGAAAAGAGCATTTGAAGTCATCTCCCCAATTACTAACTTCAATCTAATTATGCCTAGAGCTCGTTGCCCCCCTTGGTTAAAGCCTTGAATCATCAATCGGCTATTTGAGAGCTCATCCATCGGGACCTCCAGTTCTTTTAGCGTGCGCAGAGATAAAATGTTCACAGCAGAACCTCCATCTATCAATATGCAATTCACCTTTTTCTCACGAGTGTAACCAGTTACGAATAAAGGCCTATTATGGGGTTTTGAGCCCAACATCAAGTCTTCATCCATGAAGGTGACTGCCGCATCGTTGTCTTCATGATCACATTGTTCTTTGTCATCAGTTGACTCATCATCACTTGGGATATCATCTTGCTCGCTCGTCACATTACAAACAAAACTTTCATATCCTTCCTCGCATTTCACTATTGAAGCAAAGTTCGCAGTGCCTTTGTCTTCTTCAAGCGATATATTGTCTTATCGTGCCAGTTGCATATCTCTATCTTTGAAGACAAAGCAATCTTCGATGGAGTGACTTACCAGACAATGATACTTGCAGTATTTTGGGTTGTCAACTTGTCCCGCCTCTTCCGGTCGTTTCATCTCCGGCAGTTCGATAAGTTGTTCCCGAATCAAGTCGTCGAAAATTCTAGAAACATCGGAGTCAAGAAAAAGATATTGTTTGGCTAGCATCTCCTTCAAGGTTAACTTTCTTTGGCCCCTGTCTTGAGGTACTTCTTTCTTTTCCACAACTTTTTCACTTGTGTTTCCCTTGAGTTTGATGGGTCTTGCATTGACCGCCATTGCTTCCTTCACCTCTTTGTTAGGCGCTTTAGAAGAGAACTTACCCCCTTTCTTGGCTTCATTTCGGTTCTTGAATCTTTGAGGCTCATGGACAGGTGGATTCTTTACTCCGCTTGCAGACATGCTTAACTCCATATCATGTGCGCGAGTGGCCAACTCTTCAAAAAACTTTGGTTGAATTCCTTGCAGAATGTATCGGAGACCCCAATACATCCCTTGAGTACACATTTCAATAGCAGAAGCTTCAGACAGTCGATCCTTGCAATTGAGGCTTAGATTTCTCCTTCGGTTGATGTAGTCAATAACAGGCTGTTCATCCCACTGCTTTGTAGAAGTGAGCTCAATCATGCTGATTGTCCTTCGTGTAGCGCCCCACTTTAATTTTAAAGAAATTTCGGACTTTCCAAAAATCAGTAAAACATTTTTCGAATTCATGTTCGAAAACATGGGCATTATTCATAACATTCAATAAGTCCAAGTCTTATCTGAACCCACGGGGATTCATAAACCCGATTTTTCAAAAGGTTTTCATTAACCAATTCTCAAAATAACTCGCAGGATATTCAACATGAATAAATAAAACATATTATTCAAATAAAACGCCTACCATGAATATCCCAAAAACAACAATCCAAAAACATGTAATGAAAAACAAGTCATCATGTTTCATAATTCATAAATTCATAAAATTACAGACGAAGAAATAAATAACTAAGGACCACCCACTCGCCTTTTCTCGTCATCCACCAACTGCTTAACCTGCATCCGTGAAGAGCAGGTGGGAGTGAGTACAATTGTAAAAAATAGTACTCACCACTAAGGATATGAACAATATAAAATATGTTAGGACGATATGGTCGCAGCATGAACATAAACAATAATAACAATATATCTCATCTCTTAGTTAATACGACAATGACTCACTCATGTGCACATCTACGCTTAGCCATGCCACGTAAAGACACGAGAGTGCGTTCCACGTAAGGACACGGCCTTTCATTAGGACTTAAGAAGATTTGCCTCGAAAGGCAATCGTACCGTAACTCGACGGAGACAACCGTACCGAAGGCCGTATCAGCTCACATCGATAGGCTACATGCTCACATGCATAAATAGATCATACCGGTTCAACACATTTAAAACACATGCATAGACATTTTAGAATAACTAACCCACCGGGAGTCCGAAGTAGCAAAAGTACACAAGAGTCGGTAGGATGAGAGCACTGCTCGTGAAACACCTACATTCAAATACCCGATACTTGGATAAACAACTAACTCTTAACTCGGTAAACTAGTTTACCAATTTGAAGGATTTTCTAGTTTAAAATTCACGACGTATAAAATCTTTTCTTCTATTTCTTAGATTTTGAAACTCTAGATTCAGACTTATAAAAATAAATATCTCGCAAATACTCTTTAAAGTCTAAAATTTAGCATCGACTTAATTCCACAAAATTCCCATTTAATAAAAATTTCTAAAGATTTTTGAACTCCTATTTTAAACTCAAGGCATATAAAAGCTCTATTTCTCCAAGTATTTAAACCATGCAAAATCAGAGTTTAAATCCCATAAAATCGCAGCACTAAGACCTCAACTCTTGAAAATGTAAACGCTCAATCAAAGGCGATTTTTTTTAACTTAATATTGCAAAATAAATCGAAGGCTTTTGAACTTAATTTTAAACCAAAACCTAATGCATATGAAACTCAATGCTACCAGGTCTAAAAACACTATAACGGAGGTTATAATATTTAAAAGGAAATGCAGCTTGATCATACTTCCATTTTAGAAAATAAAAGGATTCAATCCATGGTTAAAAGAAGCTAAATTGTTTTTGAAATTAATCGTAAGGCAATTAAAACCCAACTTACCTGGTATTTAACACCTCATCTCAAAGGTTTGATCTCACTAAAACACAACATTAGGACATTCGATTCTTCCAACATGAAAATGGGGCTAAAATATATTTACGTAAATAAATTAAAAAGAAGAATCCCATTTTACTAAAAACAAAATTGTAAAGGCAATTGATATCCAATTCTTATACAGATTTCAAGGCCATCAAAACACATATTATACTAGGTGTTTAAGCATAATTTTCAGAGGTGCAAATGCTAGGAAAAACGCAGCAAAGTAACAGCCTTCTCAAACATCAAATTGACGAAAATAAAAAGGATTCGGCAAAAGCGATCTAATTCCCCATTTTTAAAACTCATCTCAAGTCATTTTTAAACACCAACATACCAAGTTAATTAAGCTCCAAAACAGAGGTTTAAAAAAAATAAAGAAATAAAAAAAATAAAAAAAAAACTCAGAAAAACGCAGCAACTCAACCAGATTTTTCGAAACCCGGCAAGGCTCTGAACAAGGCAACATATATCCCGACTTATCAAATAACTCCAACTCAATTATCCCGACCCTTAAATACTTGAAAAAAACACTCATTTACAGAGGCTAATACACGTATCGAGATTCCAACATCTACTCATAACATCAAAAATCATGCTTAACTCATCAATTTCAACAATTCTCAACTCAACGAACCTTAAGCCCTATTAAATCCTTCAAAACACACTCTAAATATTTAATAGAGTATTAAACCATATAACTCCTTCGGGAATTAACGAGAAACGATGAAGCAGATCATAGAAAACGGGCTCGACTACTCTCTGGCTATCTCCCTGCTCGCACTCGGCTATCAACTCTCACGCACGGCCGCTGCTAGGGTCACAACTCTCAACCACGGATACTTGCTGCTACTTTCGGTCACTTGCAGCTGGGGTTCGGCACTCGACTATCGCTCGCGAACATTGAACTATCACGGCAAAGCTCGATAAAGCTCAACTTTATGAACTGGGGCTGCTGCTTCAACACGAGAAGGCCGCTGCTGCTTCCCGGCTGAAAAGAGACCGACCGCTTTGCTGCTCGCTGAACGAAGTCACTGAGTGAGAAAAACCGATGGAGCTTGCTGTGAGGTGAACGGGCGTCCACTCTCAAGTTCGCCAGCGAGGACTGACGGGGAATCGAACGAACAGCCGGAACCCGCTGCTCTTCACGGCGGCCCGCTGTTGGCGGAGATGGAGTCGCGCGACTGAGGTTGGTTCATCGGTGCCGACTGGAATCTGCTCAATTATTGTCGGAAAAACTTGACGGGAAGGACCACCGCTGCTCACTGGCTGACGTGGGGTTCCCTTCTCCGACCAGACGATCGATGGTCATGGCCGCTACAAGATGAAGAGGAATCGCTACTCGTGCAGCTGAGGAAAATCGCCGGAAAGGTTAGAAAAATTCCAGCTTCGGGTGGCGAGTGCTCCTCTCCGATGGACGGTTCGGCTTGGATTTGTGGGGTTTGAGACCCGTCGGTGAAAGGCTGCATACGGCGGATTAGAAATTTGACGACAATCAAAAATTCTCCTCGGCTCGCGATTTGATGAGTGGATTGACGGGGGTTCAGATTGAACGAACGTGAAGGCTGGGGTTTAGGCGATTGATTTCTCTCTCAAAAGTTCTCGGCGTACTAATCGACGAAGGAGAAGATATGGAGAAAAGATATCTTGCGGCGTGATGGTGTTCTGCTAGTCGACCGAAGGAGAAGAAAACTCCTAGGAGAAAATCCGATCGATATGGGCGTGATTAAGGGTTTAATGAGCTATGGGCTGAGATTATTTACTTGCATATGGGTCGGACTCAATGTTTGCTATTGGGTCGAAAATAATTAAGTTAATAGGCCAAAATAAATGAAAGGCCGACAATTCTCGATCAAAGGGGCCAGGTTCATGCGGGACTTGGGTGCGGTTAAGGCGCGGGTTCGAGGCGCATGGGTCGCTGGCTCGACTCCTGGTCTATGATGCTCGAGAATTAAAATGCGACGATTCGGGAAAATTAAAACAATTTAACTGGCTATAAA
>BKCP01004761.1:689454-733582 GCA_008636005.1 Striga asiatica
AATCTCGAGGCGAAGCTCGGCAGACTGCGGCGTCGGTTGAGACAGTGGAACTGGGATGTTTTTGGAAACCTTCATCAGCGTCTTGCTGCGGCTCAGAGTGCGCATGCGACGGCTGAGCGGGCCTATGACCTGGATCCCACTCTGGAAAATAGGACTGCCATGCACCGCTGCCACGCCGAGTACCAGCTCCGACTCCTTATGGAGGAGGACTTCTGGAAGCAGAAGGCGGCCGTTCGCTGGGTGGCCGAGGGCGAGCGGAACACTAGGTTCTTCCAGGGCTACGTTAGGCAGAAGCGTGCCAAGTCGTACATCCATAGTATCGAGGCTGATGGGTCATCCTGGACCCAGGAGGCTCAGATTCGGGAGTCGGCTGTTGCTTACTTCCAGACCCTCTTCACCTCTGACAGAGGGTCCCTCGTAGCCCCGACCGCTTCTTTTTTCCCCACCATCCCTCCTTCGGTCGATCTCATTGGCCTCTGTGAGCTCCCGAGCAGGGAGGAGGTTAGGGATGCTGTATTCGGGATTGATCTCAACAGCGTTTCTGGCCCGGATGGTTTCTCCTCCCTCTTCTATCAGGTCTGCTGGGATCTTGTCGAGGCTGACGTTCAGGAGGCGATGTTGGATTTTTTCTCCGGCCACCGGATGCCGGATTCCTTCACGTCTACCTCTGTCGTCTTGATCTCCAAACGATCCAACCCGAGCTCTTGGTCCGATTACAGGCCCATCAGCCTGTGTAACGTGACAAACAAGCTCATTTTGAAGATTCTTAACGGCCGTCTTTCCCCTCTTCTCCCCTACCTCATCTCTCTGAACTAGAGTGGATTCGTCAAGGATCGGGTCATTAGTGATAACATCCTTCTGGCCCAGGAGATGATCCACGACATCTCCCGAGCGGACTGGAAGCGGGCTCCGAATATCGCGCTGAAGCTAGACATGGCTAAGGCGTATGATAGGGTTGAGTGGCCGTTTCTTAGGGAGGCGTTGGCTAGGATGGGATTCCCTGGGCGTTGGATCAGCTTTGTGGAGGCGTGTGTGGAGCATTGCACGTTCTCGGTCCTGATTAATGGCAACCCCACCGACTTCTTTCCCTCCTCTAGAGGCCTTAGACAGGGCGACCCTCTTTCCCCTTCCTTCTTCGTTCTTGCGGCGGACTACCTCTCTCGCTGCCTTGACGGCTTCATCCGCGATTCTCCCCATATGACCTATAGCACTCGTGGCTATGGTCCTACCATCTCTCACCTCTCTTATGCGGATGACATCATTATCTTCACCCGGGCGGATGATGATGGACTGGTCGAGCTTATGCGCCTTTTGGAGCACTATGGCTTGGTCACCGGTCAGCTGGTCAGTGTGCAGAAGAGCACCTTCATCCTTACATCTGCCACCGTGGACAGGTGGGCTCAGCGGGTCCACGACATTACTGGCTTTGCGCGTGGCGACCTTCCCATTACCTACCTCGGGGTCCCTTTATATAAGGGCAACCTCACGAGAGCGCTCTTTGCGGGCATCAGGCACAGGATGATCGACAGGATCTCTAGTTGGTCGCATAGATATCTTTCCTTCGGTGGTCGGCTAGCGCTGATCAAGAGCACTCTTAGCTCTCTTCCGATTCACTTGCTTATGGTCCTCGACCCCCCTAGGTCTACTCTTGACGAGATTGACCAAATTACGGCTCGTTATTTCTGGGGTTATGAGGACGGGTCTGGGAGGGGGAGACGTACTCACTGGGTGAGTTGGGACTCTATCTGCCGCTCCCTCCCCGAGGGTGGCCTTGGCATCCGCCGCCTCAGGGACATTGTTACAGCTTTCTCATACAAGCTGTGGTGGCACTTCAGGGAAGGAAAGTCGCTTTGGGCTCAGTACCTTCGCGGCAAGTACTGCCCTAGACGTGCCAACCACCCTTGTTGGGTCACGGCTGTTGATCACGATAGCAGACAGTGGCGGCGCCTCATTAGGGTCGGGAGGCGAGCCCAGGATCACATCTTTTGGGTTTTAGGCGGGGGCGATGTCAGTGTCTGGGATGAGTGGTGGGTAGGTGATAGGCCGTTGTCTAGGGATAGGCAGGTGTCGCATTCCCCATACCTAATCGTGAGCGACCTCTGGACGGACGGGTCGTGGGATAGGGGGAAGCTTGATAGGGAGTTGGGGGCTGGTGCGGGTTTTAGCGAGCAGTTATTAGATCAGATCCAGCAGATCCCTATCTCGGGGGACGGTTCAGATAGCATGAGGTGGAGACTTACATCATCAAGTGTGTTTTCTACTACCTCGGCTTGGGAGCAGATAAGGCTGAGGGATCGGCCTAATCTCCTCTTCGGGGCTATCTAGAGTGACCTTTTCACGCCTACTATTTCGGTGTTCCTTTGGCGCCTCCTCTTGCACCGGATACCTGTTGATACTGTGCTACACGCGAGAGGGATCTCCTTCCCCTCTCGGTGTGTGTGTTGTTCTAAGACTGGACGACATGAGACTGAGACCTTTACCCACCTTTTTCTAGAGAGTGAGATTGTGAGGAGAGTGTGGGAGCATTTTGCCACTTGGACTCATATATCCCTACCCACCACATACAGTTTTTTTGAGCTCCTGAGTTTTTTCTCACAGAGCACACACCTTAGACACGTGGGCTTCCTCATTCCTTGTCTGATCCTTTGGTTCACCTGGACAGAAAGGAATAGTGCGAAGCATAGGGATATTACTTTTATGTTTTCTCACATTGTTTTGCAGGTAGAGAGACACATTTCACTCCTCATCGCATTGGGCAGGCTCACGGCCCGAGACTGGACAGGCTGCACGCCACCGCATCGCTACATGGTGGCCCCACCACCGCCTGTTCGGCCTCCTCGGGCCAGAGCTGTTGTTTGGCTTCGACCTGACTCTCCGTGGGTCAAGCTGAACACTGATGGCTCCTTTGATCGCCACACTGGAGTTGCCGGAGGAGGAGGCTTGATTCGGGACCATAGCGGCGCCCTCATCACCGCCTTCCACGCGTCCATTCAGGCCTCCTCGAGCTACGATGCAGAGATTCAGGCACTACAGATTGGCCTTCAGATTGCTGTCCACCTCTCTAGTCATATATGGATCGAGCTGGATGCTGCGGCTGTCGCCACCCTCCTGACTTCGGGCCATCAGGGCTCGTGGCAGATTCAGCACCCGCTTATGCGCATTAGAGATCTACTTCGGTCAGTCCATCACAGGATCACGCACATTTTCCGTGAGGGGAACAGACCGGCTGATTACCTGGCCAGCCTTGGCGCCACCATACCAGGCACACATACATTCCAGACCGACACTGCTCCACTCCGCCTTCGCACTCTTGTACGGATGGACCAGCTTGGATATCCAGCGTTCCGCTTTCACTAGTATAGGATTTCTATTTTCATTAGTATAGACATTTATCTCGGGCATCTGTTAGCCCGAAGATCGACTTTATATTGTAGTTTTTTGTTTCTTTTTCGTTTTTCGGTTTTTCTTTCTTGTTTTCCTTTTGTTTTTGTTTTTGATTGTCAGACTATGTAGACCTTTGTATCTGGTTCGTTGACATTTGGGCTCCCGTTTTTGGGGCCCTGATCTATGCACAGGTTGGGGATCCAGCCCAATCCCCCGTCCTTCCGGGGCGTTGTTTGTTTAAAAAAAAAAAAAAAACCTAGCAGCGAGAAAGAAATAACCTAGCAACAAAAGATGACTAACCTAGCAGCAATAAAGAACTAACCTAGCAGCAAGAAAGAAATAATCTAGCAACAAAAGACAACTAACCTAGCAGCAAGAAAGAAATAACCTAGCAACAAAAGACAACTAACCTAGCAGCAAGAAAGAAATAATCTAGCAACAAAAGACAACTAACCTAGCAGCATCAGACAACTAACCTAGCAGCAAGAAAGAACAACTAAACTAGCAACAAAGACAACTAACCTAGCAACAAAACACAACTAACCTAGCAGCAAGAAAGAAATAACCTAGCAACAAAAGACAACTAACCTAGCAGCGAAAAGAAATAACATAACCTAACAATAAAAGACAACTAACCTAGCAGATTCGGCTGGAACCTCGGATCCGGTAGTCTTTGGACCACTGTCAGCGAAATTTGCAGCGCCAGTTTTATCACAATCATCACTGCAAGACGGCGATTCGGAGAACCCTCAGCTGCATAACAAGTCGGCCCCCCAAATCAAACCTGGTCATCCTCTTGGGCCTAATTTGGCCCATAACAGCTTTGGCCCAACTCTTACCATCCTACAACAAGGTGACAATAACTTGGGCCGCACCTCACAGCCTGGTTCAGCCACCAACCCATTTTTGAACCTTCCAGTGTATATGCCCAATCTTCCCCAGCATACTACCCCCATATTTAATCAAACCATTCATAAGCCCACTACCTCTCAAGATTTACCAGCCCAACCATCACAGAACATAAAGGCCGCCACCCTGCCCACATCACCTAAGGCCGTTTCCACCAAAACCTCACAGCCCGCTCAACAAGTGAATCTGGGCCATGACAAATCGCCGCCCAATTCGAGTTCACAACAGATTTGCCCCCTTGGACCTCCCATCTCGACCACATCAACCAGCCCAACTGGGCTTTCAACTCAGCCCGACCAACCCACCACTCTACATAACTCCCTTCAGCCCACCTGTCATAAGCCTGCCAACAATTCACGCCCCCAGAACGACATTTCGGTCTCTCACCAACAGCCTGCCATCATCCAACCGGCAGGCACCACCCATCTCTCCGGCGCCGGCGCCGCCGCCGACATGGCTGCCGGAAAATCCCAGATGGCCGGAGCTGCTACCAGGGCGGAAACGGAACCGGATCCCTCGAAGGGAATCCTCGGGCCCTGGCCGATTTCAACCTCTCCGACCGGTCACATTACCGAAAACACCACATCTAATGCCGGAAATCCTGAACCGGCAGTCTTGCATGTTCAGAAAGACGGTAGGATTGTGGCTAGCCCAAGGCCGAGCAAGACATCCACGGCCAACTTTTCCGGACCCTCCCTGAACGGGACACCGCCGACGGGCCCCTCAACAGCAAACCCCGCTGCACCCAGTTCTCTGCCGGGCATATCCACTGGCCCGCTCTCTTTCCAAGAGGCTATTTCAGGGAAGAGAGATGACGTTTCGGGCGAAAAGAGTAACCCGCGGCCGACACCCAAGGACTTTACCTTTGACGGGGGACCATTATCCGCTCGGAGGGGAACAAAGTGAAGGCCCGATACACTGAAGTCGAATCTGTCGCTCTTGCAGGTAAGCTGGCTAACACCCTGGTCTTTAAGTTTTCGTATGCTATCCCTACCCCCCGAGAGATATCTGCTGGTTTAGGAAAGTTAGGTTTTAAGGGTAGGGTGTCGTCGAAGTGGTATAATTTCAACCACCTCCTAGTGTCTTTTCACCTTCTCGAGGACTATAACGAGGTCTGGCTTAAGACCTCCATTCATTTGTGTGGATGCCCAGCTAGGGTATTCAAATATTATGCCGGGTTTAACCCGAAGATGGAGGCACCGGTCGTCCCCGTGTGGTGCCGCCTTCCTGGCCTCCCACCCCATCTTTACGACCGTGCTGCCATCACTACACTAGCTAAGTGTATTGGGCAGCCGATTCGTATCGACGCCCCGACGGCCCTACAGACGAGGGCTAACGTGGCGCGATTCTGTGTCGAGATAGATCTGAGAGCTGAGCTCGTTCATGAGATTGAGATTGAACAGGGCTCGGAGTCTCTTGTTCAGCAGGTGATCTATGAGAAGATCCCCGCGTTCTGCACCTCGTGCAGCCATGTAGGTCATGTTGCGGCCGATTGCTACATCAGTGGCAATAAGCCACGGCCAGCTCTCCCGCAGCGCCATCGCGCAAACCAGCGGGGGCCCTCCACCAGCCGGAGGGACTCGAAGGGAAAGGGCAAAAGCCCTGTCCGCGTGCCCGAGACCCCGAAGGGGTCTAAGGATAAAGGTAAGGCTGTGATTGTCGATACTGCCCAAACTGGGAAGGATGTTCATCCAAACCAGCCTAAGCAGTTGGCCTTAGTTGGACCCAAGCCCAAGTCCACGGGCTTTCTTCCTAGACAGACCTTACAGACGACCTTTAAGGCCAACCATTCATATTTCGCTATCCTCTCGCCAGAGGCAGAGAAGGAGGATGTTCCTTCCTCCAGCGGGCCACCTAAGATTACCGATCTTACGCTTCTGGATGACGATGACCTCCTTGGAGACGACATGGACCAGCCGGACGCTACGGCCAGGGGAGAGTCCATCCACCTATCCGATGATAGTGCGCGTGATGCCGGCCCTATGACCGTGCACGCATCTAGCCTGGACCGACCCCCGGATTTGAGGGCTACTGCTGTTACCGCTCCCCCGAAAGGGGATGAGTCGGCCCATCCTATCCCCGCTGAGATTGGGAGCTCGGTCGTTCTTATAGCCACCTCCCAGCCTCCCCCTAGCGGCGAGCACCCGAGTGCTCTGCCTGCTGGACCCCCTCTTTCACCCATCCCCGAGCAGATATGCGGGCTTAACCGCGCGCAGCATGACGTCTCGTGCGAGAGCTTCGCCTCTACTGCTTTCCTTCACCTTGACAGACAGGAGACAGCCCCGGATATGGGGCAATCCGCTAGTGCTGCTATAGGTCAGTCTGTCCAGCCAGATGACTCACAGGCCATGAGTACATACCGAGGCAGACAGACCTCTAGGACCAGAGCCACGCAGCACACGAGACGGCGGACGATCTCCCCTGCTATTGGACCTTTCCGCCGCACGACACGACGGTCGATCCCCCCTTCTTTAGGTGGCCCGAATCAGCCTCGCCATAGGCGAACTACGTCCGGTGGCTCTTGCGACCGTTGATATGTCCATCACATCCATTACTTGGAATGGCCGTGGCCTGGCGAACAGGGCTACTCTCTCTCACCTTCGTTGTCTCATTCGTGACCACAGAGTCGATTTTGTTGGCTTTATTGAGCCGATGATTCGCACTCCTTCATTTGACCATTACTCGCGTCGCCTGGGATTTCACTCGGGCGTGGGTAATACTTCACACAAGATCTGGTTTTTCCACTCGCGTGACTACACTTGTCGGGTCCTCCGCGACACCGATCAGGTGCTTCACGTAGAGATTTCTGCTGACCACCTCCCGGAGCCCATCTTTCACACCTTGGTTTATGCCAAGTGTACTAGGGTCGGGCGATATGACCTTTGGGACACCCTACGTGAGATTACTGAGAGTATGGAGGGATTGCCATGGATGGTTAGTGGCGATTTCAATATCTTTCTGCATCCCGATGAGCGTGTGGGTGGCAGCACGGACCGGTCACGGGAGATGTGGGATTTTGCTCAGGCGGTGGCGGACTGCGAGTTAATTGACGCTGGATGTGATGGTGAGCCCTTCACGTGGGTGAGGGACGGACTCAAAGAGAGGTTAGACCGTGCCTTAGTTTCTGAGGCGTGGTCGAAGGTGTCTGCGGTTACGACCGTCACACACCTTACTCGATTCGGGTCCGACCATTCACCCCTTCTCATCCGGTGCCGATTTTCGAACACCCGCCGCCGCTCTTCGTTTAGGTTCCAAAACATGTGGGTTCGCCACCACTCCTTCCACGACACTGTCAGGGATTCCTGGCTTCAGCCGACTGGGCTCTTCGGGATGCGCAATCTCGAGGCGAAGCTCGGCAGACTGCGGCGTCGGTTGAGACAGTGGAACTGGAATGCTTTTGGAAACCTTCATCAGCGCCTTGCTGCGGCTCAGAGTGCGCATGCGACGGCTGAGCAGGCCTATGACCTGGACCCCACTCCGGAGAATAGGACTGCCATGCACCGCTGCCACGCCGAGTACCAGCTCCGACTCCTTATGGAGGAGGACTTCTGGAAGCAGAAGGCGGCCGTTCGCTGGGTGGCCGAGGGCGAGCGGAACACTAGGTTCTTTCAGGGCTACGTTAGGCAGAAGCGTACTAAGTCGTACATCCATAGTATCGAGGCTGACGGGTCATCCTTGACCCAAGAAGCTCAGATTCGGGAGTCGGCTGTTGCTCACTTCCAGACCCTCTTCACCTCTGACAGAGGGTCCCTCGTGGCCCCGACCGCTTCTTTTTTCCCCACCATCTCTCCTTCGGTCGATCTCATTGGCCTCTGTGAGCTCCCGAGTAGGGAGGAGGTTAGGGATGCTGTATTCGGGATTGATCCCAACAGCGTTTCTGGCCCGGATGGTTTCTCCTCCCTCTTCTAGCAGGTCTGCTGGGATCTTGTCCAGACTGACGTCGAGGAGGCGATGTTGGATTTTTTCTCCGGCCACCGGATGCCGGATTCCATCACGTCTACCTCTGTCGTCTTGATCCCCAAACGACCCAACCCGAGCTCTTGGTCCGACTACAGGCCCATCAGCCTGTGTAACGTGACCAACAAGCTCATTTGGAAGATTCTTAACGGTCGTCTGTCCCCTCTTCTACCCTCTCTCATCTCTCCGAACCAGAGTGGATTCGTTAAGGATCGGGTCATTAGTGATAACATCCTTCTGGCCCAGGAGATGATCCACGACATCTTCCGAGCGGATTGGAAGCGGGCTCCAAATATCGCACTGAAGCTAGACATGGCTAAGGCGTATGATAGGGTTGAGTGGCCGTTTCTTAAGGAGGCGTTGGCTAGGATGGGACTCCCTGAGTGTTGGATTAGCTTTGTGGAGGCGTGTGTGGAACATTGTACGTTCTCGGTCCTGGTTAATGGCAGCCCCACCGATTTCTTTCCCTCCTCTAGAGGCCTTAGACAGGGCGACCCCCTTTCCCCTTCCCTCTTCGTTCTTGCGGCGGACTACCTCTCTCGCTGTCTTGACGGCTTCATCCGCGACTCTCCTCATATGACCTATAGCACCTGTGGCTATGGTCCTACCATCTCTCACCTCTCTTATGCGGATGACATCATTATCTTCACCCGGGCGGATGATGATGGACTGATCGAGCTTATGCGCCTTCTGGAGCACTATGGCTCGGTCACCGGTCAGCTGGTCAGTGTGCAGAAGAGCACCTTCATCCTTTCATCTGCCACCGTGGACAGGTGGGCTCAGCGGGTCCACGACATTACTGGCTTTGCGCGTGGCGACCTTCCCATTACCTACCTCGGGGTCCCTTTATATAAGGGCAACCTCACGAGAGCGCTCTTTGCGGGCGTCAGGCAGAGGATGATCGACAGGATCTCTGGTTGGTCACATAAATATCTTTCTTTCGGTGGTCGGCTAGCGCTGATCAAGAGCACTCTTAGCTCTCTTTCGATTCACTTGCTTATGGTCCTCGACCCCCCTAGGTCTACTCTTGACGAGCTCGACCAGATTATGGCTCGTTATTTCTGGGGTTATGAGGACGGGTCTGTGAGGGGGAGACGTACTCACTGGGTGAGTTAGGACTCTATCTGCCGCCCCCTCCTCGAGCGTGGCCTTGGCATCCGCCGCCTCAGGGACATTATTACACCTTTCTCATACAAGCTGTGGTGGCGCTTCAGGGAAGGAAAGTCGCTTTGGGCTCAGTACCTTCGCGGCAAGTACTGCCCTAGACGTGCTAACCACCCTTGTTGGGTCACGGCTGTTGATCATGATAGCAGACAGTGGCGGCGCCTCACTAGGGTTGGGAGGGGAGCTCAGGATCACATCTTTTGGGTTTTGGGCGGGGGCGAGGTCAGTGTCTGGGACGGGTGGTGGGTAGGTGATAGGCCGTTCTCTAGGGATAGGCAGGTGTCGCATTCCTCCCACCTGCTCGTGAGCGACCTCTGGACGGACGGGTCGTGGGATAGGGGGAAGCTTGATAGGGAGTTGGGGGCTGGTGCGGGTTTTAGCGAGCAGTTATTAGATCAGATCCAGCAGATCCCCTATCTCGGGGGACGGTTCAGATAGCATGAGGTGGAGACTTACATCATCAGGTGTGTTTTCTACTACCTCGGCTTGGGAGCAGATAAGGCTGATAGATCGGCCTAATCTCCTCTTCGGGGCTATCTGGAGTGACCTTTTCACGCCGACTATTTCGGTGTTCCTTTGGCGCCTCCTCTTGCGCCGGATACCCGTCGATACTGTGCTACACGCGAGAGGGATCTCCTTCCCCTCTCGGTGTGTGTGTTGTTCTGAGACTGGACGCCATGAGACTGAGACCTTTACCCACCTTTTTCTAGAGAGTGAGATTGTGAGGAGAGTGTGGGAGCATTTTGCCACTTGGACTCATATATCCCTACCCACCACATACAGTTTTTTTGAGCTCCTGAGTTTTTTCTCACAGAGCACACACTTTAGACACGTGGGCTTCCTCATTCCTTGTCTGATCCTTTGGTTCACCTGGACAGAAAGGAATAGTGCGAAGCATAGGGATATTACTTTTATGTTTTCTCACATTGTTTTGCAGGTAGAGAGACACATTTCACTCCTCATCGCATTGGGCAGGCTCACGGCCCGAGACTGTACAGGCTGCATGCCACCGCATCGCTACATGGTGGCCCCACCACCGCCTGTTCGGCCTCCTCGGGCCAAAGCTGTTGTTTGGCTTCGACCTGACTCTCCGTGGGTCAAGCTGAACACTGATGACTCCTTTGATCGCCACACTGGACTTGCCGGAGGAGGAGGCTTGATCCGGGACCATAGCGGCGCCCTCATCACTGCCTTCCACGCGTCCATTCAGGCCTCCTCGAGCTACGATGCAGAGATTCAGGCACTACATATTGGCCTTCAGATTGCTGTCCACCTCTCTGGTCATATATGGATCGAGCTGGATGCTGCGGCTGTCGCCACCCTCCTGACTTCGGGCCATCAGGGCTCGTGGCAGATTCAGCACCCGCTTATGCGCATTAGAGATCTACTTCGGTCAGTCCATCACAGGATCACACACATTTTCCGTGAGGGGAACAGACCGGCGGATTACCTGGCCAGCCTTGGCGCCACCATACCAGGCACACATACATTCCATACTGACACTGCTCCACTCCGCCTTCGTACCCTTGTACGGATGGACCAGCTTGGATATCCAGCATTCCGCTTTCACTAGTTTAGGATTTCTGTTTTCATTAGTATAGACATTTATTTCGGGCATCTGTTAACCCGAAGATCGGCTTTGTTTTGTAGGTTTTGTTTCTTTTTCGTTTTTCACTTTTCTTTTTTGTTCTTCTTTTGGTTTTGATTTTTCTTGTGAGACTCCATAGACTTTTGTATCTTGTTCGCTGACATTTTGGGCTCCCGTTGTTGGGGCCCTGATCTATGCACAGGTTGGGGATCCAGCCCAATCCCCCGCCCTTCCGGGGCGTTGTTTGAAAAAAAAAAAAAAACCTAGCAGCAAGAAAGAACTAACCTAGCAGCAAGAAAGAAATACTCTAGCAACAAAAGACAACTAACCTAGCAGCAAGAAAGAAATAACCTAGCAACAAAAGACAACTAACCTAGCAGCAAGAAAGAAATAATCTAGCAACAAAAGACAACCAACCTAGCACCATCAGACAACTAACCTAGCAGCGAGAAAGAACTAATCTAGCAACAAAAGACAACTAACCTAGCAACAAAAGACAACTAACCTAGCAACTAATCACGCACCTCACTCGATTTGGGTCTGACCATTCACCCCTCCTCATTAGATGTCGTTTTTCGAGCACCCCTCGCCGCGCTTCTTTTAGGTTCCAAAACATGTGGGTTCGCCACCACTCCTTCCACGACACTGTCAGGGATTCCTGGCTTCAGCCGACTGGGCTCTTCGGGATGCGCAATCTCGAGGCGAAGCTCGGCAGACTGCGGCATCGGTTGAGACAGTGGAACTGGGATGTTTTTGGAAACCTTCATCACCGCCATACTGCAGCTCAGAGTGCGCATGCGTCGGCTGAGCGGGCCTATGACCTGGATCCCACTCCGGAGAATAGGACCGCCATGCACCGCTGCCACGCCGAGTACCAGCTCCGACTCCTTATGGAGGAGGACTTCTGGAAGCAGAAGGCGGCCGTTCGCTGGGTGGCCGATGGCGAACGGAATACTAGGTTCTTCCAGGGCTACGTTAGGCAGAACCGTGCTAAGTCGTACATCCATAGTATCGAGGCTGATGGGTCAGCCTTGACCCAGGAGGCTCAGATTCGGGAGTCGGCTGTTGCTCACTTCCAGACCCTCTTCACCTCTGACAGAGGGTCCCTCGTGGCCCCGAACGCTTCTTTTTTCCCCACCATCCCTCCTTCGGTCGACCTCATTGGCCTCTGTGAGCTCCCGAGCAAGGAGGAGGTTAGGGATGCTGTATTCGGGATTGATCCCAACAGCGTTTCTGGCCCGGATGGTTTCTCTTCCCTCTTCTATCAGGTCTGCTGGGATATCGTCGAGACTGACGTCCAGGAGGCGATGTTGGATTTTTTCTCCGGCCACCGGATGCCGGATTCCTTCACGTCTACCTCTGTCGTCTTGATCCCCAAACGACCCAATCCGAGCTCTTGGTCCGATTACAGGCCCATCAGCCTGTGTAACGTGACCAACAAGCTCATTTCGAAGATTCTTAACGGCCGTCTTTCCCCTCTTCTCCCCTCTCTCATCTCTCCGAACCAGAGTGGATTCATCAAGGATCGGGTCATTAGTGATAACATCCTTCTGGCCCAGGAGATGATCCACGACATCTCCCGAGCAGACTGGAAGCGGACTCCGAATATCGCGCTGAAGCTAGACATGGCTAAGGCGTATGATAGGGTTGAGTGGCCGTTTCTTAGGGAGGCGTTGGCTAGGATGGGATTCCCTGAGCGCTGGATCAGCTTTGTGGAGGCGTGTGTGGAGCATTGCACGTTCTCGGTCCTGATTAATGGCAGCCCCACAGACTTCTTTCCCTCCTCTAGAGGCCTTAGACAGGGCGACCCCCTGTCCCCTTCCCTCTTCGTTCTTGCGGCGGACTACCTCTCTCGCTGCCTTGACGGCTTCATCCACGACTCTCCCCATATGACCTATAGCACCTGTGGCTATGGTCCTACTGTCTCTCACCTTTCTTACGCGGATGACATCATTATCTTCACCCGGGCGGATGATGATGGACTGGTGGAGCTCATGCGCCTTTTGGAGCACTATGGCTTGGTCACCGGTCAGCTGGTCAGCGTGCAGAAGAGCACCTTCATCCTTTCATCTGCCACAGTGGACAGGTGGGCTCAGCGGGTCCACGACATTACTGGCTTTGCGCGTGGCGACCTTCCCATTACCTACCTCGGGGTCCCTTTATATAAGGGCAACCTCACGAGAGCGCTCTTTGCGGGCGTCAGACAGAGGATGATCGACAGGATCTCTGGTTGGTCGCATAGATATCTTTCTTTCGGTGGTCGGCTAGCGCTGATCAAGAGCACTCTTAGCTCTCTTCCGATTCACCTGCTTATGGTCCTCGACCCCCCTAGGTCCACTCTTGACGAGCTTGACCAGATTATGGCTCGTTATTTCTGGGGGTACGAGGACGGGTCTGGGAGGGGGAGACGTACTCACTGGGTGAGTTGGGATTCTATCTGTCGCCCCCTCCCCGAGGGTGGCCTTGGCATCCGCCGCCTCAGGGACATAGTTACAGCTTTCTCATACAAGCTGTGGTGGCGCTTCAGGGAAGGAAAGTCGCTTTGGGCTCAGTACCTTCGCGGCAAGTACTGCCCTAGACGTGCCAACCACCCTTGTTGGGTCACGGCTGTTGATCATGATAGCAGACAGTGGCGGCGCCTCACTAGGGTCGGGAGGCGAGCCCAGGATCACATCTTTTGGGTTTTGGGCGGGGGCGATGTCAGTGTCTGGGATGAGTGGTGGGTAGGTGATAGGCCGTTGTCTAGGGATAGGCAGGTGTCGCATTCCCCCTACCTGCTCGTGAGCGACCTCTGGACGGACGGGTCGTGGGATAGGGGGAAGCTTGATAGGGAGTTGGGGGCTGGTGCGGGTTTTAGCGAGCAGTTATTAGATCAGATCCAGCAGATCCCTATCTCGGGGGACGGTTCAGATAGCATGAGGTGGAGACTTACATCATCAGGTGTGTTTTCTACTACCTCGGCTTGGGAGCAGATAAGGCTGAGGGATCGGCCTAATCTCCTCTTCGGGGCTATCTGGAGTGACCTTTTTACGCCTACTATTTCGGTATTCCTTTGGCGCCTTCTCTTGCGCCGGATACCCGTCGATACTGTGCTACACGCGAGGGGGATCTCCTTCCCCTCTCGATGTGTGTGTTGTTCTGAGACCGGACGCCATGAGACTGAGACCTTTACCCACCTTTTTCTAGAGAGTGAGATTGTGAGGAGAGTGTGGGAGCATTTCGCCACTTGGACTCATATATCCCTACCCACCACATACAGTTTTTTTGAGCTCCTGAGTTTTTTCTCACAGAGCACACACCTTAGACACGTGGGCTTCCTCATTCCTTGTCTGATCCTTTGGTTCACCTGGACAGAAAGGAATAGTGCGAAGCATAGGGATATTACTTTTACGTTTTCTCACATTGTTTTGCAGGTTGAGAGACACATTTCACTCCTCATCTCATTGGGCAGGCTCACGGCTCGAGACTGGACAGGCTGCACGCCACCGCACCGATACATGGTGGCCCCACCACCGCCTGTTCGGACTCCTCGGGCTAGAGCTGTTGTTTGGCTTCGACCTGACTCTCCGTGGGTCAAGCTGAACACTGATGGCTCATTTGATCGCCACACTGGAGTTGCCGGAGGAGGAGGCCTGATTCGAGACCATAGCGGCGCCCTCATCACTGCTTTCCACGCGTCCATTCAGGCCTCCTCGAGCTACGACGCAGAGATTCAGGCACTACAGATTGGCCTACAGATAGCTGCCCACCTCTCTAGTCATATATGGATCGAGCTGGATGCTGCGGCTGTCGCCACCCTCCTGACTTCGGGCCATCAGGGCTCGTGGCAGATTCAGCACCCACTTATGCGCATTAGAGATATACTTCGGTCAGTCCATCACAGGATTACGCACATTTTCCGTGAGGGGAACAGACCTGCTGACTACCTTGCCAGCCTTGGTGCCACCATACCCGATATACATACGTTCCAGACCGACACTGCTCCACTCCGCCTTCGCACGCTTGTTCGGATGGATCAACTTGGATATCCGTCTTTCCGCTTTCAGTAGATTAGATTTTCTTTGTTGTCATTTCATTAGATTCTCATTTTCTTTTTCGGGCACCTGTTAGCCCATAGACAGACTTTGTTTTTATTTCGCTAGTGAGACCTTGTAGACTGTTGATATTTTTGACCCCCGTTTTGGGGTCTTGATCTATGCACAGGTTGGGGATCCAGCCCAATCCCCCGCCTCTCGGGGCGTTGTTTGTTTAAAAAAAAAAAACCTAGCAAGAAAGAAATAATCTAGCAACAAAAGACAACTAACCTAGCACCATCAGACAACTAACCTAGCAGCAAGAAAGAACTAATCTAGCAACAAAAGACAACTAACCTAGCAACTACAGATAACTAACCTAGCAGCAAGAAAGAAATAATCTAGCAACTTAAGACAACTAACCTAGCAGCATCAAACAACTAGCCTAGCAGTAAGAAAGAAATAACCTAGCAACAAAAGACAACTAACCTAGCAGCAAGAAAGAAATAACCTAGCAACAAAAGACGCTAGGATGGGATTCCCTGAGCGCTGGATCAGCTTTGTGGAGGCGTGTGTGGAGCATTGCACGTTCTCGGTCCTGATTAATGGCAGCCCCACCGATTTCTTTCCCTCATCTAGAGGCCTTAGACAGGGCGACCCTCTTTCCCCTTCCCTCTTCGTCCTTGCGGCGGACTACTTCTCTCGATGCCTTGACGGCTTCATCCGCGACTTTCCCCACATGACCTATAGCACCTGTGGCTATGGTCCTATCGTCTCTCACCTTTCTTACGCGGATGACATCATTATCTTCACCCGGGCGGATGATGATGGACTGGTCGAGCTTATGCGCCTTTTGGAGCACTATGGCTTGGTCACTGGTCAGCTGGTCAGTGTGCAGAAGAGCACCTTCATCCTTTCATCTGCCACTGTGGACAGGTGGGCTCAGCGGGTCCACAACATTACTGGCTTTGCGCGTGGCGACCTTCCCATTACCTATCTCGGGGTCCCCTTATATAAGGGCAACCTCACGAGTGCGCTCTTTGCGGGCGTCAGACAGAGGATGATCGACAGGATCTCCGGTTGGTCGCACAGATATCTTTCTTTCGGTGGTCGGCTAGCGCTGATCAAGAGCACTCTTAGCTCTCTTCCGATTCACTTGCTTATGGTCATCGACCCCCCTAGGTCTACTCTTGACGAGCTTGACCAGATTATGGCTCGTTATTTCTGGGGTTACGAGGACGGGTCTGGGAGGGGGAGACGTACTCACTGGGTGAGTTGGGACTCTATCTGCCGCCCCCTCCCAGAGGGTGGCCTTGGCATCCGCCGCCTTAGGGACATTGTTACAGCTTTCTCATACAAGCTGTGGTGGCGCTTCAGGGAAGGAAAGTCGCTTTGGGCTCAGTACCTTCGCGGCAAGTACTGCCCTAGACGTGCCAACCACCCTTGTTGGGTCACGGCTGTTGATCGTGATACCAGACAGTGGCGGCGCCTCACTAGGGTCGGAAGGCGAGCCCAGGATCACATCTTTTGGGTTTTGGGCAGGGGCGATGTCAGTTTTTGGGATGAGTGGTGGGTAGGTGATAGGCCTTTGTCTAGGGATAGGCAGGTGTCGCATTCCCCCTACCTGCTCGTGAGCGACCTCTGGACGGATGGTTCGTGGGATAGGGGGAAGCTAGATAGGGAGTTGGGGGCTGGTGCGGTTTTAGTGAGCAGTTATTAGATCAGATCCAGCAGATCCCTATCTCGGGGGACGGTTCAGATAGCATGAGGTGGAGACTTACATCATCAGGTGTGTTTTCTACTACCTCGGCTTGGGAGCAGATTAGGCTGAGGGATCGGCCTAATCTCCTTTTCGGGGCTATCTGGAGTGACCTTTTTACGCCTACTATTTCGGTATTCCTTTGGCGCCTTCTCTTGCGCCGGATACCCGTCGATACTGTGATACACGCGAGGGGGATCTCCTTCCCCTCTCGGTGTGTGTGTTGTTCTGAGACTGGACGCCATGAGACTGAGACCTTTACCCACCTTTTTCTAGAGAGTGAGATTGTGAGGAGAGTGTGGGAGCATTTTGCCACTTGGACTCATATATCCCTACCCACCACATACAGTTTTTTTGAGCTCCTGAGTTTTTTCTCACAGAGCACACACCTTAGACACGTGGGCTTCCTCATTCCTTGTCTGATCCTTTGGTTCACCTGGACAGAAAGGAATAGTGCGAAGCATAGGGATACTACTTTTATGTTTTCTCACATTGTTTTGCAGGTTGAGAGACACATTTCACTCCTCATCTCATTGGGCAGGCTCACGGCCCGAGACTGGACAGGCTGCACGCCACCACAGCGCTACATGGTGGCCCCACCACCGCCTGTTCGGACTCCTCGGGCCAGAGCTGTTGTTTGGCTTCGACCTGACTCTCCGTGGGTCAAGCTGAACACTGATGGCTCCTTTGATCGCCACACTGGAGTTGCCGGAGGAGGAGGCTTGATTCGGGACCATAGCGGCGCCCTCATCACCGCCTTTCACGCGTCCATTCAGGCCTCCTCGAGCTACGACGCAGAGATTCAGGCACTACAGATTGGCCTTCAGATAGCTGCCCACATCTCTAGTCATATATGGATCGAGCTGGATGCTGCGGCTGTCGCCACCCTCCTGACTTCGGGCCATCAGGGCTCGTGGCAGATTCAGCACCCGCTTATGCGCATTAGAGATCTACTTCGGTCAGTCCATCACAGGATCACGCACATTTTCCGTGAGGGGAACAGACCGGCTGATTACCTGGCCAGCCTTGGCGCCACCATACCAGGCACACATACATTCCAGACCGACACTGCTCCACTCCGCCTTCGCACTCTTGTACGGATGGACCAGCTTGGATACCCAGCGTTCCGCTTTCACTAGTATAGGATTTCTATTTTCATTAGTATAGACTTATCTCGGGCATCTGTTAGCCCGAAGATCGACTTTATTATGTAGTTTTTTGTTTCTTTTTCATTTTTCGGTTTTTTCTTTTTTGTTTTTCTTGTTTTTGTTTTTGATTTTCAGACTATGTAGACCTCTGTATCTGGTTCGTTGACATTTTGGGCTCCCGTTTTTGGGGCCCTGATCTATGCACAGGTTGGGGATCCAGCCCAATCCCCCGCCCTTCCGGGGCGTTGTTTGTTTAAAAAAAAAAAAAAAAAAACCTAGCAGCAAGAAAGAAATAACCTAGCAACAAAAGACAACTAACCTAGCAGCAAGAAAGAACTAACCTAGCAACAAAAGACAACTAACCTAGCAGCAAGAAAAAAATAACCTAGCAACAAAACTCAACTAACATAGCAACTACAAATAACTAACCTAGCAACAACAAACAACTAACCTAGCAAGAAAGAAATAACATAACAAAAGACAAATGGTCAACGGTCAACGTCGGAAGTCAACGACGGAAGTCAACGATCAATGCCGGAAGTCAACGAGTTTCGCCGGAAGTCAACGCCAAAAGTCAACGGTCAACACCGGAGTCAACGGTCAATGGTCATAATAATATTTAAATAATTAAAAATAAAGAATTAAATAATAAAAATAAAAAATTATTATTTAAATCAAGATCTAAATCTTGTGGCTAGAAATGAGACTCACGTTCTCACTTTAAATAATGGGATGCATTGGAACCAATCCCTATATATATATATATATATATACGCAATAATATACATATAATCCATACCATAATATCACTTATGCATTTATTTCAAATAAATAATATTTATGCCAATAAAGCAATATTCGAAAATTCCAATATTCGAACGGCTTAGAATCGAGCTACGCGATTAAACCGAAA
Organism: Striga asiatica; assembly: GCA_008636005.1. NCBI lineage: Eukaryota > Viridiplantae > Streptophyta > Magnoliopsida > Lamiales > Orobanchaceae > Striga > Striga asiatica. Next base: position 708,290 of record BKCP01004761.1, read on the forward strand.
TCGCCGAACGACGAACGTATTACAATAAAACGATCGAGTATTTCGACATAAAATATAAGTCGACATCGCGACCGATACAATAAATATAACCTTATAAATAAAATTCGATAAACAGAATAATCCAAGAAATTCTATAAATCGAACGGGGCGCTATAATCTATCCTCCTTAAAATATTTTCGTCCACGGAAATACGAAAGAAAACGCATCTAAAAGAAAACGACAGACTCGAACGGGAATTTCCAATCATGAGATCCGAGTATCCCCTCCGAAACTCGACCCCGCTCGCATGAGTCTTATCGCCCTATACTCGAAAAGTATACACTCGCATACATGACCCAATCCGACTCGCCCTATGCTCATATGTTTGCCTTCTTGCATGAGAGGGTGATCAGTCCTACCCGAGCTCAGGCGTACATCCTCTTGCAAGAACCCAGTCCGGCTTGGCCTATACCCATGAGTATCTACAATTTGCTTCGTACCTAACAACACAAATGACCTCAACAGGTCGTTTGGTGTATTGCTAGGGTGCTCCGACTGCCTCACCATCAAGGTGGATACGTGACGCAAAGCTTCAGTCTCGTGTCCGAGGCACACTGATAACATGCTCACGACTTCTTCACGGGTCATGTGTCTCTATTAGAGACATCGACACGGTACCACACATGTTGACAGCACAACCCCATTATGCTCATACTCGCTAGATATCGACTCCATGAGTCGAGCGTAGCCTTTATGCACAACATAAGGCTTCGTCCAATAGCAACACGAACTTCTTAATTTGTCGACTCAAGAAACTCTTAGGTAAGGCATAAGGACTCATCGACTTCACTCCTTCCTCGAATATCATCGATTAAGGAGTCATACACGATTTAGTGGAACTTGGAGCTCTCGGTTCAAGGTTCGGGATAACATAAATAGCTCAGCAAAACTGGTCGAACAACGAAATGAAATCGAGGGTTCGGGGTTAGTGTACTGTCACTCAAGAGGCGGCACGTTCGCTGGCGCTGCATAAGCGGGTCGCTGGGACGCGTGCGTACTCATCTACTCGGAGACAAGTCGTAAGGTCGAGGTTTGGACACATCCGCTGGCTCGGGGAGTTCGTGCGTACGGTGATGACGGCTGCAGCTCTAGTGCGAGTCAACGGTCGGCCCCATGGTTGGCCTCGCGTCTCTCAGCGCGGGAGTGCGTGCTCAGCCACCACTTCGCATGGCTACACCAGATCAAGGCCGGCTTTTCGGTTCAAGGTTCCACAAGAACATTTTAAATCCAAGACAATCCACAAAAGGAATGGTTTTACCAAATTTCAATTTTTTTTTTTTTTTGTTCAATAAAAACAATGTGTTTTCCAAACATTTCACCATCTCAAAAGTTCAAGAGTTTCAAAAATAACGAGGTGTAAGTTCGAGTTCCAAGTCCACTACCTTCCAAACGACACACTATAATACGTGAAAAGATCACACGCTTGTGATAGTCGAGAGTTCTCAAAAGAATTCGAATATGTTTTCTAGTCGGGAGTAATCCCAACCAATAGCTCCTGCTGGGAATTACAACAACTAGCTCGCCTCGACTCTTCCGACTAACAATGTCGACTGCCATGCCATCTCTTACCCAAGTAGCTAACCGTGTCAGTAGTCCATATCGAGTGCAACTCACTTCCCAATCTTCACACTTTGGAATTCGAACGCGAAGTTTCTCTCGAATTTCCGAAAGGAGTAAAAGAACAAAAATTTCTATGATGAATAAAAATTAGAATAGGGACGGTTCTGCACTATACGATGTGCTTGCTCTGGACTCGACTATCCTCCTTAAAAGATTTCTGCATAATCCTCTTTAAGGTGGAAAAACACTCCATCTTTCTTATCGAACCGAATTGTGCTGGCTTCTGCTCCCGTGCGTTCTTCTCGATGTCGAGCGTGAACAATTATTGTCCCCCTCGGGGTAGGTTATTCACGAAAGTGGTGATAGAAAATTGTGCCCTCGAGTCTTTGATATAGTTTAGCGATGGCATTCGAACAAAACTCACATACTTCGCAAGTGAAGAAAGATAAGCAGAACAATTAGATGGTTAATCTTACTTGCAATTGGGTCTTTCAAAGACCAGGTCAAAACCCAACATAGGATAAATAAGAATTCGCTAAAATCCAAGAGAAAACGAAATTTAAGGTTGAAAAGTTTGAAAAATTGCTTACCCAGCGAAACCAAGGTATGGGTTTGAACATACTCCAAATAAAACAAGAAAAAAAAAATCAGGTCGATCGTAAACCTCCAGTGTCTATTGCTCGAGTTAGAGGTATCACGAAACAAACTTCAAATGATAAGGATCAATAGAAAATAAAAATGTCGAGGCTAAATTCTATCTGGAATTCTACACCAGGAAGGGAAAGTCTAGCGAAAACACGGAGGCAGACCCGGATTTACAGAAAAATAAGATGCTTATCTCCATCCGATCTTCTTCTTACATAAGGAAAGAAAAGACAAGCCAAACATCCCAACCGCCTACTCGCCGTCCTTGGGTCTCGCGCGCCTTGCCTTAGTCCTCGAGGATTAAGGTCGCGCCGCCCGTCCCTGCGCGTGCTTCCCCGTTGCGCGCCCCGCTCGATTCCTTGCGCCCGGCGGACTCCTCGCGCGCGTCCCTGCCACCTGAAGCCTCCTCGCGCGCGCCTCTCGCTTCGCCCGCGTCCGCGCCACTCGCCTCACCTTCCGCGGCCACATTTTGTCCGAGCGCTAGCCGCACGCTCTTGCCCGTTAGGTCCCCCTCGTCGGCCTCGCATGCCCCGCACGCGATGGCCTGCGTCTCGCCCGCCTGCCGCGCTAACCTTTTGCGCGCATTATAGGCCCGGCTCGAGGCGTTCTTCAGCTGCCTAGCCACATCCGCATCATTCCCGTCCCCTTCAAGCGCTTCCTTGTCCTCAAGGATGAAATCAGGGAACTGTTCGCACATTTCCTCTACATCCTCCCAAGTGGCTTCTTCCGTTGGCAGCTCCTTCCACTCGACTAACACCTCCCAACGATAATGTCCAGCCTTCTTCACTTGGCGATACTCGATCGCACGGTATGGCCTTACGATTGCCGGTCCGTCTGTGGCTGTCGCAGGTAATTCCTCGCACCACTTGTGCGCTTCACCCAAACTTCTCTTTAGTTGCGAGACATGTATGACTGGATGGATGTGCGAACTCTCTGGCAGCTCTAGGCGATAAGCTACTTGCCCTATGCGCTTCAAAATCTGGTAGGGCCCATAATAGCGCACCCCAAGCTTAGTAGCCGCTCTTTGTGCCGTCGTGCGTTGTCTAAAGGGTCGAAGTTTTAAGTAGACATGTTCGCCTGGCTCGAAACTTTACTCACGCCTTTTACCGTCATGAAAGGTTTTCATGCGGTTAATCGACCCCTTGAGAGTTCTCTTCAGTTCTCGTAACATTAAGGCTCTCTCCTCAAGTTCTCGTCCTACTTCATCGTTGATTGCAACTCCTTCCGAATAATTTACGAGCGTAGGTGGTTTGCGCCCGTATACCAACTCGAATGGTGTAGCCTTGGTCGACTCATGGTAAGTGGTGTTGTACCAATACTCGGCCCATGGTAGAAAGTTCTCCCACTTCCTCAGAAATTGGTGCACATAGCATCGCAAGTATTGCTCTAGCGTGCGGTTAGTCACCTCGGTTTGGCCATCCGTCTGCGGGTGGTAGGCAGAGCTCATTGATAGCTTGGTCCCTTGAAGTTTGAAGAACTCAAACCAAAAGCTACTCATAAAAATCCGGTCACGATCAGAGAAAATCGAGCGTGGCACCCCATGCAACTTCATGACATACTTAATGAAGAGCTTGGCGATAGACTTTGCCGTGTAGGGGTGCGTGATCGGTATGAAGTGCGCGTACTTCGTCAGTCGATCGACCACGACCATGACTCCATTGAACCCATTAGAGATAGGCAGCGCCTCGATGAAGTCCATGGTGATGTCTTCCCAGATACTCTCGGGCACTGGCAAAGGCTTCAATAGACCACTCGGTCGTCGTGCGTCAGCCTTAGTGCGCTGGCACTCGTTGCAGTGCGCGACGTACTCCCGAACCGCGCCTTGCTGCCCTGGCCAAAAGAAGGTATTGGCCATCCTCATCCAAGTACGATAGAACCCCGAATGTCCTCCAATTTTTGAGTTGTGGAAGTGCTGCAAAATTTGCTCGCGGAGCTGCCCACTATCCGGCACAAATACTCAGCCTCGGTGTAGTACGAGACTATTGTGAAGCTCATAATCGGCTACCGCTGCTTCGCCAGCCTCCATTGCCCGTAGCAAATATTAACATTGGGCGTCATTCTCTTGAGCCCTTCTAATCTCTTCCTATATGGCCCATGTTGGTCCGGTTATGGCTTCGAGCTCGGCGACATCCGTCCACCTCGACAGGGCGTCGGCCACGGTGTTTTTTCGACCAGGTCTATATATTATCTCAAAGTCGAAGCCCATAAGCTTTGAGACAAACTTTTGTTGTTCGGGCGTCACGATTCGTTGCTCGAGCAGGTGCTTGAGCGGTTGTTGGTCGGTTACGATCCGAAAGCGTCGCCCCAAGAGATAGGGCCTCCAACATCGTACCGCTTCTACAACTGCGAGCATATCCTTCACATATACGGACAATCCTAGTCTAGTCGTGCCAAGGGCCTTGCTAAGGAAGGCCAAGGGACGTCCTTCCTGGACTAGCACCGCACCAATGCTCACATCGCTCGCGTCCGTGTGCACCTCAAACAACACATCGAACCTTGGCATGGCTAGAACAGGCGTCGAGGTCATCGCACCTTTAAGCTTCTCGAATGCAGCCTCACTAGCCTCGGTCCACTTGAATCCGCCCTTCTTGGTCATCTCGGTTAGTGGCTTGGCAATGGACCCATAGTCCTTCACGAACTTCCGATAGTAACCTGTGAGCCCTAGGAAACCCCTTAACTGCGTCAGACTGGTCGGTTTCGGTCAGTCGACCATAGCTTCAATTTTCCTTGGGTCGACCTTCACACCATCATGTGAAATAAAGTGACCAAGGTATTCGACCATCTCTTGTCCAAACGAGCACTTGGAAGGTTTGATGTAAAATGAATTGGCCTCCAAGATCTCGAGCACCGTACGTAAGTGCCCAATGTGCTCGGCCCATGTCTTCGAGTAGACCAAGATATCGTCGAAGAATACCAAGACGAATTTGCGCAGATGGTCCTTGAAGATGGAATTCATAGCAAACTGGAAGGTGGATGGGGCGTTGCATAGCCCGAATGGCATAACAAATACCCGTAGTGTCCTTGGTGCGTACGAAAGGCCGTCTTTGAAATATCAGCCTTGTGTAGCCAGATCTGATGGTACCCGGCCCTAAGGTCGAGCTTAGAGAAATAACGGGATCCTCCTAGCTCGTCGAGCATGTCGTCGAAACTCGGTATAGGAAATCGATCTTTGATAGTTGCGGCATTCAGTGCGCGGTAGTCGGTGCAAAACCTCCACGTGCCGTCTTTCTTCTTGGCTAGTAGCACCAGTGACGAGAACGGGCTTGAGCTTTGCTGAATGAGCCCGGACTCAAGCATCTCACCAACTTTCCTCTCTATTTCGGTCTTCTGAAAGTGCGCATACCGGTATGGATAGACATGTACCGCATGCTGCTCATTGACCAAGGGTATTCGGTGGTCAAACTCCCGATGCGGCGGCAAGCCCTTAGGCTCACCTAGGACTCGATCGAACTCCTTGAGTAATGTGCGCACCTCGCCTTGATGTATGTCGGGCTCGGATGTGGGTGTTGTAATATCCCATTCAGTAATTAATAAAAGTAATTATTCTAAGTATGAACTAATTACTTTTATTAATGCTCGTTCTTAGTTTCGAGCCAGTTATTAAGTTATTCAGTTAAAAATTCGACTTTAAGTCGAAAGTATTCTCGGTTTAATATTATTCAGTAATCGAGCCAGTTCAGAAATTAATTAATTCCGGTCTGTTTATTTTTATAAATGGATTTATAAGACGGGATTAATTAATATAAGATGACGAATAATCGAAATTGAGTATATTTTGATTAATCGTTTAAGATAAGTAGTGAACTGAAACCAAGTATGTTCGGTCATGAGTTGAACTTAATTAAGAAATAGCTGAGCCTTAGTACTAAATACTTAGAATTTTTCTAAGTGTTTAAGCCATCAAGATAAGATCATAATATTGAGTTTTAGCATAAGTTGATACAAGTTAAGTCTTGAACTAAGGTTAAGTATCCATGAACATTTAAGTGATAAATGTTCAAAGAAGTGAGAAAATTTATTTAGACATTATAGTCTATTTAAATTATTTTAATAGAAATCGAAATTTTTAGAATTTTCGGTTTTACGGTAATTGTTCGGTTTAAGTCCGAATGTGGTTCCGTAAATGTAGAATATTTCAAGATAATTATATTAGATCCTAAGAAGAAATATGTTCATTAAATTGAAGAAAAAAAAATGTGAGTAAAGAATTTAAATTTTAGAATTTTTAGTTTTACGGTAAACGTTCGTTTTAAGTCCGAATTGAGTTCCGAAATTGTATTATTCTCGGTTTATTAGCATGACCCAAGACCATATATGAGCATTACTTTTCAGTAAAAGAGTTTTAAAAGTCAGCCATTTTTAAAGAAAATGCATAAGTAATAAAAAGGATGATTTTTATTATTTTTATTATTTTTTTTCCTAAAGATTTTTATATGATGAATGGGGACATTTTTACAATAATATATGGAATCAATTCCATCACATTAAGCACGAAATTTTGGTCATCAATTGGTGAGAATGAGATGAGAAAATCACAAAAAAGTTTTGCTAAGTCTTTAAGTTAGCATTTTTTTTCAACAATTGATGAGAATTTCATTAAACTTGGTGGAATAAGTTTTATCTACCAAAAAGCTCACTCATGGCTATAACTAAAGGCCATTTTTGATGTTTAATTATGTTTGGATAAGAATACAAGTTAATCATAAAATAGTTTATGATTAATTAAGTTTATAAGTTTAAATTGTTTATTTTGTTCATTTCTTCACTCCATTATGATGTCTTGCGAAATTGTGCCTATAAATAGAGGCCTAAAAATCAGAGTTCTCACACCAAAGAAAAGTACCAAAAGATATATATGAGTGTAAGAGAGATAAGTAATAGAAATTGTGAAGAAGCGAAGAATTTAGAAGTGAAGAATTAAGTTACGATTCTAGCAAGAAGGAGGTAATTTATTTATCTTAAAGTTACATGCTTATGTTCATGTTTTGATAATGAGTTTACATGTTTAGTAGATGATATTAAGTGTTTAATAGTGTTTTTATATGACTTAGATATTAAAGTTTTATATGAATATAAGTATGCTAGAAAATAAGTTATTTCAAGCTTATATATATGTCATATGTGTTCAGTTACGATGAGATTTTTACCTAGCTATGGAAAATCTGGAAATCTATGCTTCCTACAGTTATTTCTTGTGTAAAAGAGGAGTACATAGGATCAAGAATCAAGTCATTTAGTTTAGTATAACTCAAGATATGAATTTTTAAAGTTTATCATGCAAGCTGAATTTTATGTACTTGTTTCCAGCAGCAACTTTAAACTTGAATAAGTCGAGATATATGCATGATAAAATTATAAAATTTTGATGACATGTCTAATTATAAGTTGAGATTATGTCTGTTAAGTTTCATAATTTAAAGATAAGAAATTAATAAGTTATGAATATAAGAAAGCATATATGTAAAGATAAGTATATATGCAAGAATATTCATGAAATGTTTAAGTTGTTAAAATGAGATGATCAATGAATAATTCTCATATAAATTATGAGTAATTTTATGATGTTTTGGTATAATATGTTGAGTATACAATTTTATAAAGATTGTATTAAGTATAACATATTAACATTATGATTTAATGTTATGAGTAAAAGATGATTATGCCTTGAGATTATTTTCACTTTCAAGTTAATTAAGTGAAAATTTAGTATAAGTCAATATCTAAAAATTGGGAGATATGATGTATGATGAATTAAGTATTGGATTAAGTTAAATTAAGATAAGTTATAAATCATGTTGAAGATGTTGGTAAAAGTAAGCATGTTTTAAGTTTAAATACTCAATCAAGTATAATGTGAAATATAGTTATTTTCACATTTGAGTTATGACATGCTAAGTATAATACCATATTGATGCTTATGAAGACATGACTTATATAAGGTTAAGTAATTGACCTGAAGTAAAAGTAAAAAGAGAAGTTAAGTATAAACTTGAGAAAAAGCAAGTTTAATGAATTTCTATAAGATTTGGATAAGTTAATAATCCTAAAATTCTTATTGAGTATACGAGCATAGTACTTAGTATATTTGTTTATGTTTGATGTAACTTGCAGATACAGTACCAGTACAGCACTTATCGTTTTTCAAATGATTTCAAAGACAAAAAGGTGGGGACCCAGTCTGGGTATTACATTGAGTATAACATTGATATCATGTTCTAGGTATGTATACAGTTTAAGTTTATACGCTTGGGATGAAGGCTCCTAGTTGCCTTATCAGTACATCCTAAGTTCTGATGGAGGCCATTAGTTGCCTTAGAAATATCCATCAGATTGTGCACAAGTATCCGATTAGATATCGGCCAGATTCAGTTTAAGTTACTGGAACAGATTTCCAGTCCAGATATATACCAAAGATCATGATATTGTATTATTATTGCTGTTTACTTTAGTATGGGTGTTTTTCGGGGTACAAGAGGATCAGTACTCACCCCCATTGTGTTTTTCAGGTAACAGGGTCGGGACGGAGGTGTGAGCTGAACAGTGGTGGTGGTGGTCGTGCACTTATTTCAAGTGGACATTTATAAAGTATTTGATATGTCTGTATAATAAACCACGTTTTAAGTATTTCCGCTATGCACATTAAGTATTGAACTTGCATAAATTTCAGATTTCAAGTTTTTACCATTTCGAGAAGTATGAATATGGTACAGTTAAATGCAAGTTTAAAGGAAATCTGTTTTAATTATGTCTAAAGAAGTATTAGACAAAAGTTTAAAGGTAAACGGATTTTCAAGATGATGAGTTTGAGTAGCATCCCGAGTTCGTCGCAAAATATTTCGAAAGAGTTAAAGTATTTTCAAAGTAAAAGTTGCGAAAAATTTACTCTGATGAGCAGGGTGTTACAGGTGGTATCAGAGCTAGAGTTTTAAACGCTCTGTATAATAAAAGTTAAAGTTTCTGAAAGAAAAGTTTTTCGGAGAATTCAAAGTTTTTACAGGAAGTTTCAAGAAAACCCGACCACACCTCGCTCACACCTCGTCGACTACCAGGTAAGTGCTGTTAAAAGTTTTATACAAGTTTTTAAATATATTCAAATTTACTAAGTCTATGCTCATTAAGAATTCAGATATACGAACTCTAGAAATTTGTTTATATGTTCAAGTATTAAAGTTTAAAATCTAGTTTATCAAGTTGACTAGATCAAGAAAGAACTCGAACATTCTAAGTTAAGCCATAAGAATAAGATTCAAGTTAAAATCTGATTATAAAGATTGATGATGCCAAGTATAAGAAGTAATGGTATGTCAGTATATAATAGCCAAAAAGTACGGGAAACATCATGGGGGTTTGAAATAAGAACCAAAAGCCGGAACAGATCCTGTAGGCTTGAAAACTGAACCGTAAGAAATAAAGTTTCAAGAAAATAGTCAATTTTTATAATCAGAAGTTTTGATATCTTATCATTTAGATATCATGAGTTTAAAAAGTGGCAAAGTTCGAGATAAAGTTATAAGTTATTTATATAGTACTTGTAGAATAAGAACAAGTCTACAAAGTACTTTTCAGAAATCAATATAAAGGTTAAGGCATCGACATATAATAGTCACGTAGCTGGGATAATTATGGAAACCTGAAATAAGGGTTATTAAGTCCGAATTTCCTGGAGACTTGAAATCGAACCTTAAAAGATATCAGTTAATAAGTAACACATTCCAGATACCGAGATAAGTATTTAAGTTTCCCGGAAGAATTTTTAAAGTTAAGCAAGAGTAAACTGGACATGTGAAAGTTAAAGATAGTCTTTTTAAATAAGTAAAGACTAATATGTTTTTATCTTGGAGAAAGTATTTATCCCCAAAGATAAATGATGAGTTTAAAGCCATAAATAAGAAATGGCGAGAAAAAGTAAGAAAGAGTTAAGATTAACCAGAACTCTAGCACAAGCTAGGTATTTGCGGAAAATTAGTAATTTCCTTAAAGTTTAGTATAGCTATTTATTAATGGTTATACTGTTCAAGTCATATAGTTAGTGGTTTTAGAATGCCGCGAGGCAAAGTTTCAAGACCACAATTGAGTAAAGTTTAAGAAGCATAGAATCTTGATTGAATCAAGAAGTTATATCAGTCCAGAAACAAGTAGTATTGATGTATGAATCAAGTATATACGAGAAGAGAATATTCTGCACAATCAATCTACTTGATAGATAGAAATTCTAATACCATTGGAAGTCAAAAAGCAAAGAGCTAGACAAAGATTCGAGCACACTGTTGAGAAATTCCTTATTTCTAAGAAGCTAGTACAGAAATATCAGAAAAAGGAGATACATATAAGCATAAAGGAATTCTCAACTAGTACAAAGTTATATTTCATAAAGGGAGGGTGCGTCTCAAGAGCACAAGACTCCATAACTCTGCCACCCATTATGGCTGTAGTTTCATAAAGATAGATCTAAAGGATCAAATGCTCGCTTGCGTTTGAATCCTGGAGTTTCCACAGAATCTTGAACTGTTGAGATGCTGTTTTGAAGTTTCTTGATAAGTTCAGAGGAAGTCTCAGCAGACTTGAATATTTCTTTTTGGAAAGGAGATATAAAAGTTTGATACACTCCTTCATCTAGAAATCTAAGCAAGTGGTGGAAAAAGTTATTGAAATTCAACAAACCAATAGGTTTGGTATGAAATTTCACTTCTGCCCAAGTAGCAAGGGTGAAAGTAGTCATTAAAGTTCCATATCCACCAGGAAGAACGATGAAAGCATCACAACCAGATATCATAGACATTAAACATTCATAAATTGAAAGAGTTATCATCAAAGTAGCAGAATTTTTGACAACCTTTGATGAAGTGAGATAAAAAGGAAGGATACTTCTCACCTGGATATCAAAGCATTTAGCAACCATTAAGAGGTTGCTAAAGAAGTAGATACTAGTTCCTCCATAAAGTATGTTGATGTTATGTTTTCCCAACTCTTTCACCAGTTGGCTTACAACATAGATGTTGTGAGGAGCATTTACAAATTTAGAACCACCAAGAATGCACACAGTTCTGAGGGGCTGAAGAAGTTTGGAACCTTGAGAAGACTCGGCAGTAGCCATTTATTATGAGAGATAATTGGCTAAAAAGAATAGAATTTTCGGATTTTTAGCAGTGCTAAATCCATTCGTGAGATCGGACCATTGCTGAGGAAGAAGGAAGGATCACCAAGTTGGTTTATAAAAGAAAGCTGAGTATGAGATAAGTTTTTTGGGTATGATTAAATTATACCGAATGTCAGAAGATGCTCAGCCAGTATGCATTTAATGCCGTTGAAATCAGATGTGAGATGTCGGCAATAAGTGAGATGTTGTGACATTATTATGACAGTTGAATCATTAAAGGTAAATAAAGTTTACCTTAGTGGTTGGAATTGTGGTATGACCAGAGAATGGTCAAGTTATTCCACATCAGTACAGAAATTTCAATAAAATTCTCGACTATATTTAAGTCGAAGAAGTTGAATTAAGAAAATATCAATAGTGATATTGAGTAAAAAGGTTTCTCGAAAAGAGAAGCAAGTTTAGTATAGTAAGATGTTAGTATAGAATGAAGATGCGACTTGTTAATGATTACAAGTGACATTGACATTAAGGTACAATGCATATAGATGTTCCGCACCCGAAGGGCCCCGGGTAGTGGGTAAATCGCATACAATGTATCGCATAGGCAGTCAGATAAGTATTTTATATCAATTCTTCTCTAAAGTTGTCCAGTGTGCATAAAGTCTTACGTAACAATGTTGCTTGAGTATGTGTGCGATCCAGAGTATGTGCTTTTGCACAATGAGTTTCAGTAAGATTTAATCTACGAGGACCAGCCGATAGAAGTTTTGGACCAGAAGGTTCATTGGCTGAGGAATTGAGATATTCCATCGTTAGTATAAAATGGAATCGCCACATATAGAGTTGGATGTCACTGGGGAGTGAGAAGTTGATATTAGCACTCGTTTTTCCAGATTTTGAGTTATGATATACTTGGTATATATCTCAGTTTCAGTATTTCCGAGGGCGGAAGTAGTTTTAAGGGGGGTAGATTGTAATTTCCCATTCAGTAATTAATAAAAGTAATTATTCTAAGTATGAACTAATTACTTTTATTAATGCTCGTTCCTAGTTTCGAGCCAGTTATTAAGTTATTCAGTTAAAAATTCGACTTTAAGTCGAAAGTATTCTCGGTTTAATATTATTCAGTAATCGAGCCAGTTCAGAAATTAATTAATTCCGGTCTGTTTATTTTTATAAATGGATTTATAAGACGGGATTAATTAATATAAGATGACGAATAATCGAAATTGAGTATATTTTGATTAATCGTTTAAGATAAGTAGTGAACTGAAACCAAGTATGTTCGGTCATGAGTTGAACTTAATTAAGAAATAGTTGAGCCTTAGTACTAAATACTTAGAATTTTTCTAAGTGTTTAAGCCATCAAGATAAGATCATAATATTGAGTTTTAGCATAAGTTGATACAAGTTAAGTCTTGAACTAAGGTTAAGTATCCATGAACATTTAAGTGATAAACGTTCAAAGAAGTGAGAAAATTTATTTAGACATTATAGTCTATTTAAATTATTTTAATAGAAATCGAAATTTTTAGAATTTTCGGTTTTACGGTAATCGTTCGGTTTAAGTCCGAATGTGGTTCCGTAAATGTAGAATATTTCAAGATAATTATATTAGATCCTAAGAAGCAATATGTTCATTAAATTGAAGAAAAAAAAATGTGAGTAAAGAATTTAAATAATAGAATTTTTAGTTTTACGATAAACGTTCGTTTTAAGTCCGAATTGAGTTCCGAAATTGTATTATTCTCGGTTTATTAGCATGATCCAAGACCATATATGAGCATTACTTTTCAGTAAAAGAGTTTTAAAAGTCAGCCATTTTTAAAGAAAATGCATAAGTAATAAAAAGGATGATTTTTATTATTTTTATTATTTTTTTTCCTAAAGATTTTTATATGATGAATGGGGACATTTTTACAATAATATATGGAATCAATTCCATCACATTAAGCACGAAATTTTGGTCATCAATTGGTGAAAATGAGATGAGAAAATCACAACAAAGTTTTGCTAAGTCTTTAAGTTAGCATTTTTTTTTTCAACAATTGATGAGAATTTTATTAAACTTGGTGGAATAAGTTTTATCTACCAAAAAGCTCACTCATGGCTATAACTAAAGGCCATTTTTGATGATTAATTATGTTTGGATAAGAATACAAGTTAATTATAAAATAGTTTATGATTAATTAAGTTTATAAGTTTAAATTGTTTATTTTGTTCATTTCTTCACTCCATTATGATGTCTTGCCAAATTGTGCCTATAAATAGAGGCCTAAAAATCAGAGTTCTCACACCAAAGAAAAGTACCAAAAGATATATATGAGTGTAAGAGAGATAAGTAATAGAAATTGTGAAGAAGTGAAGAATTTAGAAGTGAAGAATTAAGTTACGATTCTAGCAAGAAGGAGGTAATTTACTTATCTTAAAGTTACATGCTTATGTTCATGTTTTGATAATGAGTTTACATGTTTAGTAGATGATATTAAGTGTTTAATAATGTTTTTATATGACTTAGATATTAAAGTTTTATATGAATATAAGTATGCTAGAAAATAAGTTATTTCCAGCTTATATATATGTCATATGTGTTCAGTTATGATGAGATTTTTACCTAGCTATGAAAAATCTGGAAATCTATGCTTCCTATGGTTATTTCTTGTGTAAAAGAGGAGTACATAGGATCAAGAATCAAGTCATTTAGTTTAGTATAACTCAAGATATGAATTTTTAAAGTTTATCATGCAAGCTGAATTTTATGTACTTGTTTCCAGCAGCAACTTTAAACTTGAATAAGTCGAGATATATGCATGATAAAATTATGAAATTTTTATGACATGTCTAAATATGAGTTAAGAATATGACTGTTAAGTTTCATAATTTAAAGATGAGAAATGAATAAGTTATGAATATAAGAAAGCATATATGTAAAGATAAGTATATATATGCAAGAATATTCATGAAATGTTTAAGTTGTTAAAATGAGATGATCATGAGTAATTCTCATATAAGTGATGAGTAATTTGATGAAGTTTTGGTATAATATGTTGAGTATACAATTTTATAAAGATTGTATTAAGTATGACATATTAACATCATGATTAAATGTTATGAGTAAAAGATGATTATGGCTTGAGATTATTTTCACTTTCAAGTTAATTAAGTGAAAATTTAGTATAAGCCAATATCTAAAGATTGGGAAATATGATGTATGATGAATTAAGTATTTGATCAAATTAAATTAAGATAAGTTATAAATCATGTTGATGATGTTGGTAAAAGTAAGCATGTTTTAAGTTTAAATACTCAATCAAGTATAATGTGAAATATAGTTATTTTCACATTTGAGTTATGACATGCTAAGTATAATACCATATTGATGTTTATGAAGACATGATTTATATAAGGTTAAGTAATTGACCTTAAGTAAAAGTAAAAAGAGAAGTTAAGTATAAACTTGAGAAAAAGCAAGTTTAATGAATTTCTATAAGATTTGGATAAGTTAATAATCCTAAAATTCTTATTGAGTATACGAGCATAATACTTAGTATATTTGTTTATATTTGATGTAACTTGCAGATACAGTACCAGTACAGCACTTATCGTTTTTCAAATGATTTCAAAGACAAAAAGGTGGGGACCCAGTCTGGGTATTACATTGAGTATAATATTGATATCATGTTCGAGGTATGTATAACGTTTAAGTTTATACGCTTGGGATGAAGGCTCCTAGTTGCCTTATCAGTACATCCTAAGTTCTGATGGAGGCCATTAGTTGCCTTAGAAATATCCATCAGATTGTGCACAAGTATCCGATTAGATATCGGCCAGATTCAGTTTAAGTTACTGGAACAGATTTCCAGTCCAGATATATACCAAAGATCATGATATTGTATTATTATTGCTGTTTACTTTAGTATGGGTGTTTTTCGGGGTACAAGAGGATCAGTACTCACCCCATTGTGCTTTTCAGGTAACAGGGTCGGGACGGAGGTGTGAGCTGAACAGTGGTGGTGGTGGTCGTGCACTTATTTCAAGTGGACATTTATAAAGTATTTGATATGTCTGTATAATAAACCACGTTTTAAGTATTTCCGCTATGCACATTAAGTTTTGAACTTGCATAAATTTCAGATTTCAAGTTTTTACCATTTCGAGAAGTATGAATATGGTACAGTTAAATGCAAGTTTAAAGGAAATCTGTTTTAATTATGTCTAAAGAAGTATTAGACTGAGTAGCATCCCGAGTTAGTCGCAAAATATTTCGAAAGAGTTAAAGTATTTTCAAACGCGAAAAATTTACTCTGATGAGCGGGGTGTTACAGGTGTGCTCGTGTCTTCGACCACGACGGCGAAGATTTGGCCACCCCCGCGCCAAACCCTCTCTATGCTCTTGAGACCAACCTCCTTGGTCCCACTAACTTCACTAGGTTTTAAGGTAACTTGTTGTTCTCCGGCTTTGAACTTCATGACCCCAGTTTTGTAGTTGGTGGTCACTTCTCCGAATCCTTCGAGCCATTGGACTCCTAACACCACATCGGGTCCAACCAGGGGTAATGCGTAGAGATCGGCCTTGATGGTGACTCCTTGGAACTTGATTGGCACCTTGCAATAGGACTCGGTGCACCTTAACCGTTCACCATTGGCTACTCAGACTTCAAATGGCTCGATCGTGGTGGTGGACAAGTTTAGCTTTTGGGACATCGTGGTGTTGATGAAATTATGGGATGACCCATTGTCCACGAGTACGACCACGCGGCGGTCCTTGACCCATGCCGGTAGCCGCAACGTCCTCGGCCCTCGGGTACCAACCGTGGCGTGCATCGAGATTTCAGCTTCGTCCTCGAGCACTTCAGTTTGAACTTCGCTCTCCTCAGCCTCGGGTTCTTCCTCATCATCGGAGTCCGTGACATCAATTAAAAACGCCTGCTTGCATCGGTGACCCGGTGTGATTTTTTCTTCGCATTTGAAGCACATGCCTTGCTCGCGTCGGCGCCTCATCTCCTCGAGCGACAGACGCTTGACTCCCGGGATTGGTGGTCGAGCGTTACTTGGTGGCCGTATGCTGGGCGCGACATTCGTCGTGCGCCGTGGCTCGGGGAAGCGTGCGTCCGCCCGTCCCCTTCGAGTAGCGGCGAGATGATCGTCACGGCGGCGGGCAATCTCCATGGCCGCATGCATCAACTCGGGCCGCTCCAATCGAACCTCTGCAGCGAGATCATACTTAAGCCCGCCGATGAATACCCCGACCAATGCAGCCTCGGGCCAGTCCCTGACGTGACACGCCAGTTTTTCGAATTCCTTCAAATAATCGCGCAGGCTGCCTGTTTGGCGTATGCGCGAAAGGGCCTCATCATAGTTATGGTAGTTGGAAGTCCCGAAACGCGTGAGTAACTCGCGCTCGAAATCTCCCCACTTGATGACTCGATGCCGTTTGCGGTATACGTTTGTGAGCCATTGCCACCAGACGTTAGCCTCGCCATCTAGGTAATAGGCCGCATATCGCACGCGGTCATTGGCCTCAGTCTCGTTGAGCTCAAAGTATTGCACGGCCCGGTTGAGATATGCCTCAGGATTGATGCCGGTGAAGGTGGATAGCGTGAGCCGCGGTTTGTCGAGTCTCGGGCGGTCGTGCGCGTTAGACGCTTGTGACCGCTGATCGAAGTCCTCCTCGTGCTCGCGCTCATCGGGCCGATGTTCCTCCTCCTCGTGTCAATCGCGCCTTGGGCGCCGTGGAGGTGACCGCGCAAAGCGTTGGAAGCCGCGCGCCATCTCCTCGAATCCCCGGTTCACGGATTCCATAAGATCCCGAACCGAAGACTTGGTCGTGTCGAGCCCTTCGCCTAGAGTGTCGATGACTTCGCTCATACTTTGAACTTGAGCGTCAAGATTATCGATCTTGTCCTTCATCTCCTTATTGGCCATGACTTTCTTTTCTTGCTTTCGTTCTTTACTTCGAGGACTCGTTTTGAAGATATTATTATTTTTTTTTTTTTGATAGGGAGGACGAAAATAAAGAAGAAGAAAAAGGATTTTTTCTTCTTCTTTATTTTCGTCCCCCTATACAAAAAAAAAAATAAAAAAATAAAAAAAATAATAATATCTTCAAAACAAGTCCTCGAAGTAAAGAACGAAAGCAAGAAAAGAAAGCCATGGCCAATAAGGAGATGAAGGACAAGATCGATAATCTTGACGCTCAAGTTCGAAGTATGACACGAGGAGGAAACCGTGAACCGGGCTCGACACGACCAGGTCTTCGGTTTGGGATCTTATGGAAACCGTGAACCGGGAATTCCAGGAGATGGCGCGCGGCTTCCAACGCTTTGCGCGGTCACCTCCACGGCGGCCAAGGCGCGATCGACACGAGGAGGAGGAACATCGGCCCGATGAGCGCGAGCACGAGGAGTACTTCGATCAGCGGTCACAAGCGTCTAAAGCGCACAACCGCCCGAGGCTCGACAAATCGCGGCTCACGCTATCCACCTTCACCGGCACCGATCCCGAGGCATGGCTCAACCGGGCCGTGCAATACTTTGAGCTCAACGAGACCGAGGCCAATGACCGCGTGCGATATGCGGCCTATTACCTAGATGGCGAGGCTAACGTCTGGTGGCAATGGCTCACAAACGTATACCGCAAACGAGTCATCAGGTGGGGAGATTTCGAGCGCGAGTTACTCACGCGTTTTGGGACTTCCAACTACCATAACTATGATGAGGCCCTTTCGCGCATACGCCAAACCGGCAGCCTGCGCGATTATTTAAAGGAATTCGAAAAACTGGCGTGTCACGTCAGGGACTGGCCCGAGGCTGCATTGGTCGGGGTATTCATCGGCGGGCTTAAGTATGATCTCGCCGCAGAGGTTCGATTAGAGCTGCCCGAGTCGATGCATGCGGCCATGGAGATTGCCCAGCGCCGTGACGATCATCTCGCCGCTACTCGAAGGGGACAGGCGGACGCACGCTTCCCCGAGCCACAGCGCACGATGAATGTCGCGCCCAGCATACGGCCACCAAGTAACGCTCGACCTCCAATCCCGGGAGTCAAGCGTCTGTCGCTCGAGGAGATGAGGCGCCGACCCGAGCAAGGCCTGTGCTTCAAATGCGAAGAAAAATTCACACCGGGCCACCGATGCAAGCACGTGTTTTTAATCGATGTCACGGACTCCGATGATGAGGAAGAACCCGAGGCTGAGGAGAGCGAAGTTCAAACTGAAGTGCTCGAGGACGAAGCTGAAATCTCGATGCACGCCATGGCTGGTACCCGAGGGCCGAGGATGTTGCGGTTACCGGCATGGGTCAAGGACCGCCGCGTGGTCGAACTCGTGGACAATGGGTCATCCCATAATTTCATCAACACCACGCTGTCCCAAAAGCTAAACTTGTCCACCACCACGATCGAGCCATTGGAAGTCCGAGTAGCCAATGGTGAACGGTTAAGGTGCACCGAGTCCTATCGCAAGGTGCCAATCAAGTTTCAAGGAGTCACCATCAAGGCCGATCTCTACGCATTACCCCTGGTTGGACCCGATGTGGTGTTAGGAGTCCAATGGCTCGAAGGATTAGGAGAAGTGACCTCCAACTACAAAACTGGGGTCATGAAGTTCAAAGCGGGAGAACAACAAGTTACCTTAAAAGCTAGTGAAGTTAGTGGGACCAAGGAGGTTGGTCTCAAGAGCATAGAGAGGGTTTGGCGCGAGGGTGGCCAAATCTTCGCCGTCGTGGTCGAAGACACAAGCACACCCACATCCGAGCCCGACATACATCAAGGCGAGGTGCACACATTACGCAAGGAGTTCGATCGAGTCCTAGGTGAGCCTAAGGGCTTGCCGCCGCACCGGGAGTTTGACCACCGAATACCCTTAGTCAATGAGCAGCATGCGGTACACGTCCATCCATACCGGTATGCGCACTTTCAGAAGACTGAAATAGAGAGGCAAGTTGGTGAGATGCTTGAGTCCGGGCTCATTCAGCACAGCTCAAGCCCGTTCTCGTCACCGGTGCTACTAGCCAAGAAGAAAGACGGCACGTGGAGGTTTTGCACCGACTACCGCGCACTGAATGCCGCAACTATCAAAGATCGATTTCCTATACCGAGTGTCGACGACATGCTCGACGAGCTAGGAGGATCCCGTTATTTCTCTAAGCTCGACCTTAGGGCCGGGTACCATCAGATCAGGCTACACAAGGCTCATATTCCAAAGACGGCCTTTCGTACGCACCAAGGTCACTACGAGTATTTGGTAATGCCATTCGGGCTATGCAACGCCCCATCCACCTTCCAGTTTGTTATGAATTCCATCTTCAAGGACCATCTGCACAAATTTGTCTTGGTATTCTTCGACGATATCTTGGTCTACTCGAAGACATGGGCCGAGCACGTTGGGCACTTACGTACGGTGCTCGAGATCTTGGAGGCCAATTCATTTTACATCAAACCTTCCAAGTGCTCGTTTGGACAAGAGATGGTTGAATACCTTGGTCACTTTATTTCACATGATGGTGTGAAGGTCGACCCAAGGAAAATTGAAGCTATGGTCGACTGGCCGAAACTGACCAGCCTGACGCAGTTAAGGGGTTTCCTAGGGCTCACAGGTTACTACCGGAAGTTTGTGAAGGACTATGGGTCCATTGCCAAGCCACTAACCGAGATGACCAAGAAGGGCGGATTCAAGTGGACCGAAGCTAGTGAAGCTGCATTCGAGAAGCTTAAAGGTGCGATGACCTCGATGCCTGTTCTAGCCATGCCAAGGTTCGATGTGTTGTTTGAGGTGCACACGGACGCGAGCGATGTGGGCATTGGTGCGGTGCTAGTCCAGGAAGGACTTCCCTTGGCCTTCCTTAGCAAGGCCCTTGGCACGACTCGACTAGGATTGTCCGTATATGTGAAGGAGATGCTCGCAGTTGTAGAAGCGGTACGATGTTGGAGGCCCTATCTCTTGGGGCGACGCTTTCGGATCATAACCGACCAACAACCGCTCAAGCACCTGCTCGAGCAACGAATCATGACGCCCGAACAACAAAAGTTTGTCTCAAAGCTTATGGGCTTCGACTTCGAGATAATATATAGACCTGGTCGACAAAACGCCGTGGCCGACGCCCTGTCGAGGCGGACGGATGTCGCCGAGCTCGAAGCCATAACCGGACCAACATGGGCGATATGCGAAGAGATTAGAAGGGATCAAGAGAATGACGCCCAATGTCAAGATTTGCTACGGGCAATGGAGGCTGGCGAAGCAGCGGTAGCCGATTACGAGCTTCACAATGGTCTCGTGCTACACCGAGGCCGAGTATTTGTGCCGGATAGTGGGCAGCTCCGCGAGCAAATTTTGCAGCACTTCCACAACTTAAAAATTGGAGGACATTGGGGGTTCTATCGTACTTGGATGAGGATGGCCAATACCTTCTTTTGGCCAGGGCAGCAAGGCGCGGTTCAGGAGTACGTCGCGCACTGCAACGAGTGCCAGCGCACTAAGGCTGACGCACGACGACCGAGTGGTCTATTGCAGCCTTTGCCAGTGCCCGAGAATATCTGGGAAGACATCACCATGGACTTCATCGAGGCGCTGCCTATCTCTAATGGGTTCAATGGAGTCATGGTCGTGGTCGATCGACTGAAGAAGTACGCGCACTTCATACCGATCACGCACCCCTACACGGCAAAGTCTATCGCCAAGCTCTTCATTGAGTATGTCATGAAGTTGCATGGGGTGCCACGCTCGATTGTCTCTGATCGTGACCGGATTTTTATGAGTAGCTTTTGGTCTGAGTTCTTCAAACTTCAAGGGACCAAGCTATCAATGAGCTCTGCCTACCACCCGCAGACGGATGGCCAAACCGAGGTGACTAACCGCACGCTAGAGCAATACTTGCGATGCTATGTGCACCAATTTCCGGTGAAGTGGGAGAGCTTTCTACCATGGGCCGAGTATTGGTACAAAACCACTTACCATGAGTCGACCAAGGCTACACCATTCGAGTTGGTATACGGGCGCAAACCACCTACGCTCGTAAATTATTTGGAAGGAGTTGCAATCAACGATGAACTAGGACGAGAACTTGAGGAGAGAGACTTAATGTTACGAGAACTGAAGAGAACACTCGAGGGGTCGATTAACCGCATGAAAACCTTTGATGATGGTAAAAGGCGTGAGGAAAGTTTCGAGCCAACCGAACATGTCTACTTAAAACTGCGACCCTTTAGACAACGCACGACGGCACAAAGAGCGGCGACTAAGCTTGTGGTGCGCTATTATGGGCCCTACCAGATTTTGAAGCGCATAGGGCAAGTAGCTTATCGCCTAGAGCTACCAGAGAGTTCGCACATCCATCCAGTCATACATGTCTTGCAACTAAAGAGAAGTTTGGGTGAAGCGCACAAGTGGTGCAAGGAACTACCTACGACAGCCAGAGACGGACGGGCAATCGTAAGGCCATACCGTGCGATCGAGTATCGCCAAGTGAAGAAGGCTGGACGTTATCGTTGGGAGGTGTTAGTCAAGTGGAAGGAGCTGCCAACGGAAGAAGCCACTTGGGAGGATGTAGAGGAAATGCGCGAACAGTTCCCTGATTTCATCCTTGAGGACAAGGAAGCGCTTGAACGGGACGGGAATGATGCGGATGTGGCTAGGCAGCTGAAGAACGCCTCGAGCCGGGCCTATAATGCGCGCAAAAGGTTAGCGCGGCAGGCGGGCGAGACGCAGACCATCGCGTGCGGGGCATGCGAGGCCGACGAGGGGGACCTAACGGGCAAGAGCGCGCGGCTAGCGCTCGGACAAAATGTGGCCGCGGAAGGTGAGGCGAGTGGCGCGGACGCGGGCGAAGCGAGAGGCNCGAGGAATCGAGCGGGGCGCGCAGCGGGGAAGCATGCGCGGGGACGGGCGGCGCGACCTTAATCCTCGAGGACTAAGGCAAGGCGCGAGAGACCCAATGGCGGCCAGTAAGCGGTTGGGATGTTTGGCTTGGAGTGCAAGTCAAGGCTTTTCAAGATCCCTTAGTTATTTGGTTTTCTTATTCCATTATGATTTCTAGATTGTTTAGGACTTTAATATTTTATTGCTTTAATTAGTGATATAGTTCCTTAGGACTTTATTTATTTCCAAGCATTACGAGTTCTTCTTAGATTAGGAATAGACTTAGTTTGGCAGCTATAAATATGCCCCATTGTCATTCGAAAATATCATTCAGAAATTAATAGAAAAAACCAAACTTTTGTTTAAACACTTTGCCTTAGATATCTTTTCGATTTCTTTTGCAATTTTATCGTTTCAAGGGGTACGGTAGTGCAAACCTCGAGACACCTATCGGTGATTCAAGGCACTGGTTTGTGGCTTATCGACAATCGGGACACGCGATCTTCATCACACCGGTGACGAGAACGGGCTTGAGCTGTGCTGAATGAGCCCGGACTCAAGCATCTCACCACCTTGCCTCTCTATTTCGGTCTTCTGAAAGTGCGCATACCGGTATGGATGGACGTGTACCGCATGCTGCTCATTGACCAAGGGTATTCGGTGGTCAAACTCCCGGTGCGGTGGCAAGCCCTTAGGCTCACCTAGGACTCGATCGAACTCCTTGAGTAATGTGCGCACCTCGCCTTGATGTATGTCGGGCTCGGATGTGGGTGTGCTCGTGTCTTCGACCACGACGGCGAAGATTTGGCCACCCCCGCGCCAAACCCTCTCTATGCTCTTGAGACCAACCTCCTTGGTCCCACTAACTTCACTAGCTTTTAAGGTAACTTGCTGTTCTCTCGCTCTGAACTTCATGACCCCAATTTTGTAGTTGGTGGTCACTTCTCCTAATCCTTCGAGCCATTGGACTCCTAACACCACATCGGGTCCAACCAGGGGTAATGCGTAGAGATCGGCCTTGATGGTGACTCCTTGGAACTTGATTGGTACCTTGCGATAGGACTCGGTGCACCTTAACCGTTCACCATTGGCTACTCGGACTTCAAATGGCTCGATAGTGGTGGTGGACAAGTTTAGCTTTTGGGACAGCGTGGTGTTGATGAAATTATGGGATGACCCATTGTCCACGAGTACGACCACGCGGCTGTCCTTGACCCATGCCGGTAGCCGCAACGTCCTCGGTCCTCGGGTACCAGCCATGGTGTGCATCGAGATTTCAGCTTCGTCCTCGAGCACTTCAGTTTGAACATCGCTCTCCTCAGCCTCGGGTTCTTCCTCATCATCGGAGTCCGTGACATCGATTAAAAACGCCTGCTTGCATTGGTGGCCCGGTGTGAATTTTTCTTCGCATTTGAAGCACAGGCCTTGCTCGCGTCGGCGCCTCATCTCCTCGAGCGACAGATGCTTGACTCCCGGGATTTGTGATCGAGCGTTACTTGGTGGCCGTATGCTGGGCGCGACATTCGTCGTGCGCTGTGGCTCGGGGAAGCGTGCGTCTGCCCGTCCCCTTCGAGTAGCGGCGAGATGATCGTCACGGCGCCGGGCAATCTCCATGGCCGCATGCATCGACTCGGGCCGCTCCAATCGAACCTCTGCGGCGAGATCATACTTAAGCCCGCCAATGAATACCCCGACCAATGCAGCCTTGGGCCAGTCCCTGACGTGACACGCCAGTTTTTTTAATTCCTTCAAATAATAGCGCAGGCTGCCGGTTTGGCGTATGCGCGAAAGGGCCTCATCATAGTTATGGTAGTCGGAAGTCCCGAAACGCGTGAGTAACTCGCGCTCGAAATCTCCCCACCTGATGACTCGATGCCGTTTGCGGTATACGTTTGTGAGCCATTGCCACCAGACGTTAGCCTCGCCATCTAGGTAATAGGCCGCATATCGCACGCGGTCATTGGCCTCGGTCTCGTTGAGCTCAAAGTATTGCACGGCCCGGTTGAGCCATGCCTCGGGATCGGTGCCGGTGAAGGTGGATAGCGTGAGCCGCAGTTTGTCGAGCCTCGGGCAGTCGTGCGCGTTAGACGCTTGTGACCGCTGATCGAAGTCCTCCTCGTGCTCGCGCTCATCGAGCCGATGTTCCTCCTCCTCGTGTCGATCGCGCCTTGGCCGCCGTGGAGGTGACCGCATAAAGCGTTGGAAGCCGCACGCCATCTCTTCGAATCCCCGGTTCACGGTTTTCATAAGATCCCGAACCGAAGAGTTGGTCGTGTCGAGCCCTTCGCCTAGAGTGTCGATGACTTCGCTCATACTTTGAACTTGAGCGTCAAGATTATCGATCTTGTCCTTCATCTCCTTATTGGCCATGGCTTTCTTTTCTTGCTTTCGTTCTTTACTTCGAGGACTCGTTTTGAAGATATTATTTTTTTTATTTTTTTATTTTCTTTTGTATAGGGGGACGAAAATAAAGAAGAAGAAAAAAGGAAAGGGAATGGGGTAGAAAAAGACACACGATCTAGATACACTCAATGAAAGCACCAATGATGAAGATCGCGTGTCCTGATTATCGATAAGCCACAAATCAGTGCCTTGAATCGCCGATAGGTGTCTCGAGGTTTGCACAACCGCACCCCTTGAAACGATAAAATTGCAAAAGAAATCAAAAAGATATCTAAGGCAAAGTGTTTGAACAAAAGTTCGATTTTTTCTATTAATTACTGAATGATATTTTCGAATGACAATGGGGCATATTTATAGATGCCAAACTAAGTCTATTCCTAATCTAAGAAGAACTCCTAATGCTTGGAAATAAATAAAGTCCTGAGGAACTAAATCACTAATTAAAGCAATAAAATATTAAAGTCCTAAACAATCTAGAAATCATAATGGAATAAAGAAACCAAATAACTAACGGATCTTGAAATGCCTTGACTTGCACTCCAAGCCAAACATCCCAACCGCCTACTCGCTGCCCTTGGGTCTCGCGCGCCTTGCCTTAGTCCTCGAGGATTAAAGTCGCGCCGCGCGTCCCCGCGCGTGTTTCCCCGCTGCGCGCCCCGCTCGATTCCTCGCGCCCGACGGACTCCTCGCGCGCGT
>BKCP01004761.1:734664-753905 GCA_008636005.1 Striga asiatica
GTTTCAGCTCTTATATATTTATGTTTCATGATACGTTATTATAGATGATGTTTTGTTCAGTATTGGTCTTTGCGGAGCATAGTGGTTTGCTCACGCCCCCATTGTGTTTTTCAGGAGACGGAGTCGAGCGTGTCGGATGAGCACAGATGTGGCGCAGCGTGGTCATGAGAGTCGGACATATTTTACCAGCATTTTTATGTCCTAGATTTATGATCATGCGTATTTTATTCCATAATCCGCAAGCGGATAGTTTGGTTGCATGTTTTTGTTATGTCTGTGGGCAAGCCCAAGTTCAGTTTAAGTTTTTATCTGCCACATCCCGCAATAAGTCAGTATTTTCGAAAACCCAGCTCGCACGTTCTTTCGAAAATAAAAACAAAAATTTTACTCTGATTTTTCAAAGCTAGTAGTAAGGCGGGGTGTGACAGAAGATGGTATCGGAGCGCAGAGTGCATTTCTGTATACTTTCAATGTTTAGAAAAGCATGACCACGCCACGCTCATCCGCGCCGACTCCGAGGTAAGTCACCTGACTCAGTTTAAGTTTTGCAAGTGCTAAATTCAGTTCAAGTATGGGGCCTAGATAACTATCCTCCTATAAAAAAAGAAAGAACTCTAGATAAAGAACTCTAGAAAGATAAGCTAAGACAAGAACTCGAGACAGAACTCTAGAACAGCTAAGTCCAAGGACTCTAGACTAAGTCAGAACTCTAGTATGAGCCAGAACATAGCAGTTTAAGTATACTGGAACTCTAGCCAAGCTAGGTGTTTTCGGATATTATTTCTTTATTATTTCAAGAGTAGTATGGTTATTTCTTAATCGGCTATACTAATCAATTCAAGCGTTTCCAGAATTCAGAATGGCATCGCGTAGAGATCCCCAGGCACCCAGGACCAAGCTGTTGTGGTCAGCCGATTCCGTACCTATGATCCGCCCCGTTTCACTGGGGAGAGTGGCCCGTTAGCCGTGGCCGAGTGGATCCGGAAGATGGAGAGGATCTTCCATATTATGGGGATTTCTAAGGCACACAAGATGGCGTGCGCCGAACTGTAGATAGAGGGAGCCGCCGGAGACTGGTGGGAGAATTACTGGCGTCTACGCACGGAGGATGAGCGTGACGCTATGAGATGGGCTCAGTTTAAGACGATACTGGAGGACAAGTTCTATCCTCGCCATTTCAAGCAAAGGATGGCACGGGAGTTTGCCGCTCTCCAGCAGGGTGAGCGTTTAGTGGACGAGTACGAGCGCGAGTTCGCTCGTAAGAGTGCCTTTGCTTCGCATCTTGTTGATACGGAGGAGAAGAAGGCAGCACAGTTCCTTGATGGTTTGAGGAGCAATATTAGACTCTTGATCACCAGCAATGGCTTCCTTGACTATGCCGAGACTGTTGAGCGTGCTCAGCAGATCGAGGCGTGCATTCTGAGAGACACCCGTGCCCAGCCACCAGCCAGACAGCCAGCCGCTACTCCACCACCCCATCCAGCTCAGCAGACGAACAAGAGAAAGTGGGACGGTCGCAAGGATAAGAGGAACCGCAGACAGAGAGGCCCAGCTCAGGGAGGCCAGCCAGCCCGACAGGACCTGCCGGCATGTGCTACCTGCGGATGTCCGCACCGCGGGGAGTGTCTTGCCGGGCAGGATATATGCTTCCATTGCCGCCGCCCAGGCCACCGTATCAGAGATTGCCCAGAACGCCCTTAGCCACAGCAGGACCAGAGACCACCAGCCCCGAGACAGCCAGCTCACAGACAGCCAGCACCCAGACAGCTGGCCCAGAGACCCCCAGGACAGCAGCAGCAGCGTGGAGCACCCGCTCATATTTACGCACTTGACTAGGAGCAGGCCGCAGAGCAGCCAGGTACCATGTCTGGCATGTTGTCCTTGTTCCATACTCCAATCTTCGCTTTATTCGGTACTGGGGCGACACATTCGTTCGTCTCGACCAAGTGCTTATCTGCCTTAGGAGCCCAGGGAGTGAGTACTGTCGACCCTCTAGAGATCAGTCTCACCTCGGGAAGGAAGATAGTTACGAGTTCCCTGACCAAGAACCTTAGCATCGATATCGGAGGTCGAACTCTAGTTGTAGACGCGTTCGTGATCGATATGAATGACTTCGACCTGATTCTTGGCATGGATTGGTTGACAAGGTACCGTGCTGACATCCGTTGTCGCGACCGGGAGGTGACGCTACACTTATCTGAGGGAGACCACATCACGTTTTTCGGGACGAAGTCTCGAACCTTGCCGCGCGTTATTTCCATGGCGAAAGCGACGAAGTACATGCAGCGAGAGGATTGTCAAGGATTTCTCGTCAATATCGTTGGGGAATCTTCGGAGAAGCTGTCTCCCGGAGATATACCCATTGTCTGAGAGTTCGTGGACGTTTTTCCCGATCAGCTCCCGGGAGGACCACCTAACCGCCAGGTGGAGTTCACCATCGACTTGGTCCCCGGAGCGGGACCAGTGTCGAAAGCGTCGTATCGCATGGCGCCGAAAGAGCTTCAGGAGTTGAAGGCTCAGATTCAGGAGCTTTTGAGTCTCAGTTTCATCCGACCGAGCGTATCACCTTGGGGAGCCCCTGTCCTCTTTGTCAAGAAGAAGGATGGGTCTATAAGGATGTGCATCGACTATCGGGATTTGAACCGGTTGATGGTGAAGAACAAGTATCCGCTTCCCAGAATTGAGGACTTATTCGATCAGCTGAGGGGAGCCAGCGTCTTTTCCAAGATCGATCTCCGCTCTGGCTACCATCAGCTGAAGATCAGAGAGGCCGATGTGGCCAAGACTGCTTTCAGAACCCGATACGGCCACTATGAGTTCGTTGTGATGCCGTTTGGCTTGAGCAATGCGCCAGCGGTATTCATGGATCTCATGAACCGTGTCTTCCATCCATTCCTGGACCAGTTTGTCATCGCCTTCATTGATGACATTTTGGTCTATTGCAGCAGCCCGGAGCAGCACGAAGAGCACATGAGGACAGTTTTGGAGACTCTTCGGCGTGAGAAGTTATATGCCAAGTTCTCCAAATGCGAATTTTGGCTCGATCGAGTGGCTTTTCTAGGCCATATTGTCACCTCCGGAGGAATTGAGGTTGATCCGAGCAAGATTGAGGCCGTTAGGAACTGGTCGACACCGAGAAATGCCACCGAGGTTCGGAGTTTTCTCAGTTTGGCAGGCTATTATAGACACTTCATCGAAGGGTTTTCGAAGATTGTCCTGCCCTTGTCTCGTCTGACGAGGAAATCGTTGAAGTTTGAGTGGGATGATCGTTATGAGTCGAGCTTCCAAGAGCTCAAAGCGAGGCTTACGACGGCACCTGTGTTGACCATTCTGGACCCCACACAGGGTTTCACTATCTATAGTGATGCCTCTAAGCAGGGTCTAGGCTGTGTTTTGATGCAAGACGGTAGGGTTGTGGCTTATGCTTCCCGTCAGCTAAAGCCGCACGAGGTGAACTACCCGACTCACGATCTTGAGTTGGCAGCAGTGGTTCACGCCCTGAAGATCTGGAGGCACTATTTGTACGGGGGCCACTGCGAGATTTATACAGACCACAAGAGCTTACAGTATATCTTCACCCAGAAGGAGCTCAACATGCGCCAGCGGCGATGGTTGGAGCTTGTGAAAGATTGTGATTGTACCATCAACTATCATCAGGGTAAAGCGAACGTAGTTGCTGACGCCCTCAGCCGGAAGGGAAAGGGCGAGCTGACCTGTATGATCACTCAGCAGCGTCAGTTGATTCATGAGTTTGCCCAGATGCAGCTAGAGGTGGTCGAATCACCTACCAAGTTGCCAGTTGTGGGAGGTATTCAAGCGATGAGAATGTGGCCCACATTACGAGATAGGATCCGACGGGATCAAGCCTTCGACAAGTTCATTCGCTCGATGGGGGCGAAGATTCATGCCGGAGGAGTTGAGGGTTTCTACCGAGGCACAGATGGTGCCTTGGAGTACAAGGGGAGGATCGTTGTGCCAAATGTCGAGGCTCTGAAGAAGGAGATCTTGGCTGAGGCGCGTAGTGCTCCTTACTTGGCGCACCTCGGTAGCACCAAGATGTACCACGACCTGAAAGGGTCATTCTGGTGGAAGGGGATGAAGAGAGATGTCGCCGAGTTTGTTGAGAAGTGTCTAATTTGCCAGCAAGTGAAGGCTGAGCACAAGGTTCCACCGGGTCTCTTGCAGCCTTTAGAGATTCCGCAGTGGAAGTGGGAGAAGCTGACCATGGACTTTGTCACGGGGTTGCCGATGTCGGCCAAGCATCATGACGCAGTATGGGTAGTTGTGGATCGACTGACGAAGTCGGCCTATTTCATGCCCGTCAGGATGGACATGTCCATGGAGCAGCTAGCCGATGTGTATCTCCAGGGAATCGTTCGACTCCACGGCGTCCCAGCCGAGATTGTATCAGATAGAGATCCCCGGTTTACTAGACATTTTTGGGAGAGTCTAAACGAGTCCATGGGGACGAAGTTGAAGTTTAGCTCCGCCTATCACCCACAGACCGATGGTCAGTCGGAACGGACCATCCAGACGCTTGAGGACATGCTCCGAGCTTGTGTCCTAGAGCATGGTGGTTCGTTGATACCCACTGTGGAGTTTGCCTATAACAACAGTTACCACTCGTCGATCAAGATGGCGCCGTTCGAAGCTTTATACGGCCGCAAGTGCCGCTCACTCCTTTATTGGGATGAGGTCGGCGAAAAGCAGGTTCTCGGTCCCAAGCTGATCGAGGACACAGTGCAGAAGGTCATCGAGATCCGAGAGAGATTGAGAGAGGCTCAGAGCCGACAAAAGGCCTACGCTAACAAGCGTAGAAGGGAGCTTGAGTTCTAGCAGGGAGATAAAATGTTCCTGAAGGTCACGCCGATGAAGGGCGTTGTTCGATTCCGGAAGAGGGGGAAGCTGCAGCCCCGATTCATAGGGCCCTTTGAGATTCTCGAGCGAGTTGGTGCCACCGCCTATCGTCTGGCATTACCCCCAGAGCTCTCGGGTGTACACAAGGTCTTCCATATGTCGATGTTGAGGAAGTACGTGTACGACCCTAGTCACATAGTGAACTTTGACGGGCTAGAGGTCGGGCAGAACCTGACATATGATGAGCGGCCGATAGCAGTTCTAGACCGAAAGGTCCGTCGGCTGAGGAACAGAGATATAGAGCTCGTCAAAGTTTGCTGGAGCCGCCACGACGAGTCGGAAGCCACTTGGGAGAGAGAGGCCGAGATCAGAGCTCGTTATCCAGATTTCGAGTTTTGAAATTTTCAGTTGTACATATATGTACTTTCTATTTTTATGTTTTGATGTATATAGTTATGTAGTAGGAGTTCCGGCCTAGCACCTTAGTTTTGTATTTCCGAGGACAGAAATATTTTAAGGAGGATAGGTTGTAACGCCCCAAAACAGTAATGATATTCAGAACGGTTTCACTGCTCGACTATAGGTGAAATCCGTAATTTTCAGAAATTATCGAGTTATATTATTTATGCTAAATGCTCAAACATGATAAATTATTCTTTGAATAATTTTATCTCAAGTATAAGTTAAGATTAATCCATTAATTTGGGTTATTAAATAATAGCAAGTCAATTTGAGAAATTACCAGACACAAACCCTAGTTGTCGTTCCGAGTATAGTTTCTAAGTCATAATTGAGAGTTGATATTTTAATACTTAGAATATTTTTCTAAGTGAATTAAAATATCAAAGGCAAGTTTCGATCATTTTTAATCAAGCCCTAGTCGAGCCTCGTGCTTGAGACCCGAGCTCGCGCTTTAGCCGCGCCCGAGCATCCAACCGAGCCCCAAGACCTTACCAAGTCCTTAGCATCATATCCCATAATTTTTCTAAGTGTTGGGGAGCCATTTCAAACCATTTTACTCGGCCCAAGACCATTTTCCCGCGATCAGCCCGTGACCGCGCAGCCCAGGCCGCGCCCTCGCGCCCAGGGCCCAGCGCCCAGCCCAGCGGGCAGCCTGCCAGCCCAACACTTTGAGCCCAAAACCCTTATATCCGGCCTAAATCCTCCATGACCCAATGCATTCGTTTAATTAGGACTTAATGAGGGTTAGATTAAGCTAATTTGGCCCTAAGAAAGATTAGCGAAAGTCAACCTTCATTAGCCCTTAAGTGGAGTATGGGCACATGAATTGTTTATTCAAAAATGTGAGTGGATGTCCCCCATGCAAGCTCCAGTTCGACCAGATCTGCCCCTGACCCATCATGCTTTGATTCTCCACTCAGTTGGACACCATAAATCGTGCTTGAAGTCAGCCTAGTGCCCATGACCAGCCCCTCACCCCATGCGCATGGTTTAAGTGCAAAGGCATGGACTTTTGTCCCCCTCTCTCTTGCCTAGTAAGCTCCACCCCTTCCATCTATTTAAGACCCATTTTCCAGTCATTAGAAGGCCTTTGGTCTTCAGTTACTCGAGCATATATTGAGGGAAGTGTTAGAAAAACCAAAGCTAAGGCAACCAGCCCTTGCTCGCGCCCAGCAGCCCGGGGAGAAGGGAGGAGCAGCCACCTCGTGTTCCAGCCATAATCTCTCGATGCTTAGTGATATCTAAGTGTTTACTTAGATTTTTTAAGTCTTGTGGAGTCCATTGGCCTGACCAAATCACACTCCAAGTTGGCCTAAGTCCCAAAAGACGAGCTTAAGCCTAGTTTGAGCCCTAACTCGAGTTCTTCATTTCCAGCCAAGGTTAGCTCGTGACTTATGAGTTCATAAATTATTTTATGATATTTTAAGATTTTTCATGAGTTAAAACCGAGCCATGCATGCAATTATATATGATTTCCGAATTTAATGAAATTAATGCCTTAAAAATGAAATTTGAGTAGGAAGCATGCCTAAGTCGAGATTTCTTGTTTAAACACCCTCAAATATCATACCATTGATTCTGTAAAAATTTGAGAATAAAATGAGTTCATTGCCTTAGTCAAATCATGCTTGAATTTATGTTAAAATGAGCCACCGAGGTCAATCATCATGCATTCAAGATATGATATGAGTTATACCCCCTATAGCAATTATTTATCATGTTAAACATTCGGCCGTCATCAAAAGTTTGAGAATTTCTAGTTGGTTCGGAAGTTAAGCACTCGTACGGGCCATTTAAGCCTTACCGGGTAGCATGCATGTGGACCTGGGGTCCACTAGTGAATTATGTGTTATTTGCGCTTATTTTATCATATTATGATGTATGGTCATGCATGTTGCCGGAAATAGTCGCCGGAGGTCCGGCAAGGGCCAGCCTTGGTCACTGGCCGCGCACATAGTGCGGTAGTGCCCGGCCCCAGTGCCAGTGCGTACGCGCGCCAGCGTGCGCGTGGTACCCAATTCTGCGACAGCGTGCCAGCAGCGTGATGAAGGATCGTGTGTTACGTCTAGCTCGACTCGATCAAAACCCGCGCCGACGCCTTGGTCTCTCTGTGATAGGTTGCTAATACGCACGCCGACGCCTTCTTACTTCGCGATAAATGTGACGAAACTCGGATGTTGGTCCTATTCCAATCACTGTGACGAAACTTGGATGTTGGTCATATTTCTATCATAAATTCTATGTAAACTCACAAGAGAAAACACACGAGAACTTTGAACACAATGTTCGACTCTTTTCTATTCACTTCAACCATCATAATTTCGAATGGTACATAGGTGGGTATTTATAGATACTAAATAGATCTAATTCTAGTCTAAATAGGACTCCTAATCTATGCAAGTAAATAATTCCTAATACTACTAAACATCTTGGGAATAAAGACTTTCCTAACAATTAAAAGACTAATAGGAAACTAATAGGCACATGCCTTTTATTTGGACTCCTAACCAAACTAAAAAAATCACGCCCATATCCTTTGCTTGCTTGGCAAGTCGACGCGCGCCAAAACCCTAGCCGTCCGTGTCACGCCGCCTTGCCAGCCCTACTCCTAGTTGCGCGCGGTATTGAGCGCACGCGCTTTCCACGCGTTACCCTAATCGCGCGCTTCGCGCCCTCGCCCGTTGGCCCGCGCGTGCTCGCCCCTCTCGAGAGTGCCTCGTACGTCCACTCGCTCGGTCTCACTTTCTCGATCGCTCATCGCACTGGTCGCGTCCCAGCCACGTGCGTGTGTGTCGCGCACGACACCCCAATCCTATCGCGTGTCCGTGCCATCGCAGCCTATCATCCAGACGCTTGAGGACATGCTCCGAGCTTGTGTCCTAGAGCATGGTGGTTCGTTGATACCCACTGTGGAGTTTGCCTATAACAACAGTTTCCACTCGTCGATCAAGATGGCGTCGTTCGAAGCTTTATACGGCCGCAAGTGCCGCTCACCCCTTTATTGGGATGAGGTCGGCGAAAAGCAGGTTCTCGGTCCCAAGCTGATCGAGGACACAGTGCAGAAGGTCGTCGAGATCCGAGAGAGATTGAGAGAGGCTCAGAGCCGACAAAAGGCCTACGCTAACAAGCGTAGAAGGGAGCTTGAGTTCGAGCAGGGAGATAAAATGTTCCTGAAGGTCACGCCGATGAAGGGCGTTGTTCGATTCGGGAAGAGGGGGAAGCTGCAGCCCCGATTCATAGGGCCCTTTGAGATTCTCGAGCGAGTTGGTGCCACCGCCTATCGTCTGGCATTACCCCCAGAGCTCTCGGGTGTACACAACGTCTTCCATGTGTCGATGTTGAGGAAGTACGTGTATGACCCTAGTCACATAGTGAACTTTGACGGGCTAGAGGTCGGGCAGAACCTGACATATGATGAGCGGCCGATAGCAGTTCTGGACCGAAAGGTCCGTCGGCTGAGGAACAGATCGATATAGAGCTCGTCAAAGTTTGCTGCAGCCGCCACGACGAGTCGGAAGCCACTTGGGAGAGAGAGGCCGAGATCAGAGCTCGTTATCCAGATTTCGAGTTTTGAGATTTTGAGTTGTACATATATGTACTTTCTATTTTTATGTTTTGATGTATATAGTTATGTAGTAGGAGTTCCGGCCTAGCACCTTAGTTTTGTATTTCTGAGGATGGAAATATTTTAAGGAGGATAGGTTGTAACGCCCCAAAACAGTAATGATATTCAGAACGGTTTCACTGCTCGACTATAGGTGAAATCCGTAATTTTCAGAAATTATCGAGTTATATTATTTATGCTAAATGCTCAAACATGATAAATTATTCTTTGAATAATTTTATCTCAAGTATAAGTTAAGATTAATCCATTAATTTGGGTTATTAAATAATAGCAAGTCAATTCGAGAAATTACCAGACACAAACCCTAGTTGTCGTTCCGAGTATAGTTTCTAAGTCATAATTGAGAGTTGATATTTTAATACTTAGAATATTTTTCTAAGTGAATTATAATATCAAAGGCAAGTTTCGATCATTTTTAATCAAGCCCTAGTCGAGCCTCGTGCCTGAGACCCGAGCTCGCGCTTTAGCCGCGCCCGAGCATCCAACCGAGCCCCAAGACCTTACCAAGTCCTTAGCATCATATCCCATAATTTTTCTAAGTGTTGGGGAGCCATTTCAAACCATTTTACTCGGCCCAAGACCATTTTCCCGCGATCAGCCCGTGACCGCGCAGCCCAGGCCGCGCCCTCGCGCCCAGGGCCCAGCGCCCAGCCCAGCGGGCAGCCTGCCAGCCCAATGCTTTAAGCCCAAAACCCTTATATCCGGCCTAAATCCTCCATGACCCAATGTATTCGTTTAATTAGGACTTAATGAGGGTTAGATTAAGCTAATTTGGCCCTAAGAAAGATTAGCCAAAGTCAACCTTCATTAGCCCTTAAGTGGAGTATGGGCACATGAATTGTTTATTCAAAAATGTGAGTGGATGTCCCCCATGCAAGCTCCAGTCCGACCAGACCTGCCCCTGACCCATCATGCTTTGATTCTCCACTCAGTTGGACACCATATATCGTGCTTGAAGTCAGCCTAGTGCCCATGACCAGCCCCTCACCCCATGCGCATGGTTTAAGTGCAAAGGCATGGACTTTTGTCCCCCTCTCTCTTTCCTAGTAAGCTCCGCCCCTTCCATCTATTTAAGACCCATTTTCCAGTCATTAGAAGGCCTTTGGTCTTCAGTTACTCGAGCATATATTGAGGGAAGTGTTAGAAAAACCAAAGCTAAGGCAACCAGCCCTTGCTCGCGCCCAGCAGCCCGGGGAGAAGGGAGGAGCAGCCACCTCGTGTTCCAGCCATAATCTCTCGAGGCTTAGTGATATCTAAGTGTTACTTAGATTTTTCTAAGTCTTGTGGAGTCCATTGGCCTGACCAAATCACACTCCAAGTTAGCCTAAGTCCCAAAAGACGAGCTTAAGCCTAGTTTGAGCCCTAACTCGAGTTCTTCATTTCCAGCCAAGGTTAGCTCGTGACTTATGAGTTCATAAATTATTTTATGATATTTTAAGATTTTTCATGAGTTAAAACCGAGCCATGCATGCAATTATATATGATTTCCGAATTTAATGAAATTAATGCCTTAAAAATGAAATTTGAGTAGGAAGCATGCCTAAGTCGAGATTTCTTGTTTAAACACCCTCAAATGTCATACCATTGATTCTGTAAAAATTTGAGAATAAAATGAGTTCATTGCCTTAGTCAAATCATGCTTGAATTTATGTTAAAATGAGCCACCGAGGTCAATCATCATGCATGCAAGATATGATATGAGTTATAGCCCCTATAGCAATTATTTATCATGTTAAACATTCGTCCGTCATCAAAAGTTTGAGAATTTCTAGTTGGTTCGGAAGTTAAGCACTCGTACGGGCCATTTAAGCCTTACCGGGTAGCATGCATGTGGACCTGGGGTCCACTAGTGAATTATGTGTTATTTGCGCTTATTTTATCATATTATGATGTATGGTCATGCATGTTGCCGGAAATAGTCGCCGGAGGTCCGGCAAGGGCCAGCCTTGGTCACTGGCCGCGCACATAGTGCGGTAGTGCCCGGCCCCAGTGCCAGTGCGTACCCGCGCCAGCGTGCGCGTGGTACCCGATTCTGCGACAACGTGCCAGCAGCGTGATGAAGGATCGTGTGTTACGTCTAGCTCGACTCGCTCAAAACCCGCGCCGACGCCTTGGTCCCTCTGCGATAGGTTGCTAATACGCGCGCCGACGCCTTCTTACTTCGCAATAAATGTGACGAAACTCGGATGTTGGTCCTATTCCAATCACTGTGACGAAACTTGGATGTTGGTCCTATTTCTATCACGAATTCTATGTAAACTCACAAGAGAAAACACATGAGAACTTTGAACACAATGTTCGACTCTTTTCTATTCACTTCAACCATCATAATTTCGAATGGTACATAGGTGGGTATTTATAGATACTAAATAGATCTAATTCTAGTCTAAATAGGACTCCTAATCTATGCAAGTAAATAATTCCTAATACTACTAAACATCTTGGGAATAAAGACTTTCCTAACAATTAAAAGACTAATAGGAAACTAATAGGCACATGCCTTTTATTTGGACTCCTAACCAAACTAAAAAAATCACGCCCATATCCTTTGCTTGCTCGGCAAGTCGTCGCGCGCCAAAACCCTAGCCGTCCATGTCACGCCGCCTTGCCAGCCCTACTCCTAGTTGCGCGCGGTATTGAGCGCGCGCGCTTTCCACACGTTGCCCTAATCGTGCGCTTCGCGCCCTCGCCCGTTGGCCCGCGCGTGCTCGCCCCTCGCGAGAGTGCCTCGCACGTCCACTCGCTCGGTCTCACTTCCTCGATCGCTCATCGCACTAGTCGCGTCCCAGCCACGTGCGCGTGTGTCGCGCACGACATCCCAATCCTCTCGCATGTCCGTGCCATCGCAGCCATCCCAAGTGCACGCTGTCCACTCTACAACCACCCCTCGTGCACCATTGGCCTTAGCTTGCATTCGTCGTGCGCGTCGCTCTCTTGCGCATGCCTTGCACCAATCACCCAACTTCCCAGGCACAATCTTCTCACTCTCGTCGTCGACCCAAGCCTCGTGTTCACGCGCACTACTCGTCGCGCACCTCTTCTTCACCCTGCCTAGACTCGCACGCCTTGCGGCTCGATTGCCGCGTCCCGCCGGTAAGGCGCGTGCGCACACCCTCCTAGCCCGTGCCCGAGCCCTTTCTCGCCTAAC
Source organism: Striga asiatica (assembly GCA_008636005.1). Classification (NCBI taxonomy): domain Eukaryota; kingdom Viridiplantae; phylum Streptophyta; class Magnoliopsida; order Lamiales; family Orobanchaceae; genus Striga; species Striga asiatica. Next base: position 746,757 of record BKCP01004761.1, read on the forward strand.
CTCTCGCCATCTCTCGAGGCCATCGTGGTTCTCGTCCTCGGGTTCACCGGGGTCAATGACCACATCCGTCAAGTTCTTCGGGCTCTTCTCCTGGGTCCTCAGTTAGCAGCTTGATTCCCTTCTGGGCTCGTCCATATGTCATAGTGCCCCTCTTGTAGGTTGTCGTGACAGGTCCCAATGTCTCGAGCCATTGAACTCCCAATACTATGTCTGGTCCCGTTAAAGGTAAGGCATAAAGATCAGCCTTCAAGTCATAACCTTGCGCAAATATGGGAACCCCTTTGTATAGCTCGGAACTCCTTAGTTCATCTCCGTTGGCAACCTTCACCCCGAACTGTTTTACTTTTGTCATCGGCGTTTCCAAGCCTTTGGACAGCTCTTTGTCTATAAAATTTAATGTCGACCCACTGTCCACTAGTACTTCGAGCTGTTCGCCTTGTACGGTCGCCGTGAATCGGATCATCCTCGGACCTCTCTCAGCACCTCTTTTCTTGCTTTTGATCACATGTAGCAAGGTCTCCTTGTGCTCGTACTCTTCACGTTCCGGCTCATCCTCATCGAACTCAAGCAAGAATACTTGCTTTCTAGCACATCTATGGCCCAGCGTGAACTTCTTGCAAGTAAAGCATAAGCCTTTCTCGCGTCTTCGTTGGATCTCCTCAGTCGTAAGCCGTCGCATGTGGCTCGTGGTTCGCGCGCCATCTTCGGTTGGTTTGGATTCGACCCGTGTGGGCGTCTCGTCGGTCGCGGTACTTGTGCGCCGCGGTTCCGTGCGTCCATCACCCTTGCTGGCCTTGCGCATTGCGATCAATTGGTCGTCGCGTAGCCGTGCCGACTCCATTTTTGCCCGTGTTGTACGCGGCCTATCCAGTCGTACTTCAACCGCTAGCTCGGCTTTAAGTCTGCCAATGAATGCGTCTACCAATGCGCTCTCGGGCCAATTTCGCACCCGACTTGCAATTCGTTTGAACTCCTTTTGGTAGTCTCGGAGGCTACCATTTTGACGAATTCGGGAGAGTGCCTCGTCATAGTCATAGTAGTCACTCGTGCCAAAACGTGTGACCAACTCCTTCTCGAAATCTCTCCATCGAATGTCCTCGTCTTTGGTCTTGTACACATGTGACATCCATTGCCACCATGTATTCGCTTCACCATCGAGATGATAAGCGGCGATCTTGACTCTCTCGGATTTGTGCACGTCATTGATCTCGAAAAATTGCATGGCTCGATTTAACCAAGCGTCCGGGTCGGTCCCCGTAAACGTAGGCATCGTGAGCTTTGGTCGTGCATGGCCTCGGTCGTCGTGGTGGTGCATCGCGCTGATGAGAGATCGTGTATCCGCTCAACTCGTTTTGCCGTGAAACCCAGGCTGACGCCTCGGTCTCGAAGCGATAAGTTGCTAATACGCGCGCCGACGCCTTCGTACTTCGCGATAGGTGTGAAGAAAGTCGGATGTTGGTCCTATTTCTAACACGATTTTGTATGTAAATCACACACGAGATTTTGTGATCGAAACGATCGATTTTTCTTATTACTTGGATGATAAAAATTGAATGACAATGGGTAGTATTTATAGGGGCTAAGTAGATCTAATCCTATACTAACTAGAATTCTAAATCATGAAAGAGAATAAACTCCTAAGGAAACTAAATATCCTAATATCTAAGACTTACCAAATAATTAATTAACTAAATAGGCACATGCCTTTATTCAAGATCTCCTAACCAACTAGAATCCTAATTATGCAAATAAAATCGATTCCCCCACTCTTGCTTGCGGTGCACGCCGGTCCCAACCCTAACTGCGTCGTGCTACTCCTAGTCCTCGGGGGACTTGCACTCGCCCGCGCCCCACGCGTCTCGCGCGTCGTCGACCGCATTCCGCGTGTGCCTCATCGTGCCACGCGCGCGCTCCTTATTTCGCGCGTCGACCTGACCCCAAGTGGTCGACACGTGATACTCCATCCGCTCGTGTCCTATGTCCCACTCGTCCATCGCACGGTCATCGTCTTTCTCTCGCTGCGCTGTCTTGCGCGTAGCCTCCCTCGCGCGACCCTGCCTTACGCGGCTTGCTCCCGCGCTCCTCGTCATGCGGCCCACGTGTATCGGTGGCCTTCGCGTTGCGCGATCCCTACGTGTGTGGCCATCCCCCGCGCGCTGCTGGCCTGCGCGCCTCATCACCGGGCCTACGCATATTGCCGGTGTGCGTACCGTGCGTCGATCATGCGCGCGCCATTTTATGCGCGTACGTGCCCCCTTTCTACGGCCTCTCAGCCTGTTCCGACGACTTGCGCACATTTTTCCTTGGTCATCGTAGGCCTCGACCTCGGGCTCGAATGGGTCGATGACCACATTCGCATCGTTCCCGCCCCCTTTAAGCAAATCCTTGTCCTCAAGGATTGGAAAATAGTACTCGTGCTCGCTCTCTTCCTTTATTAGTTCTATCCATCGTAGCTCCGCACTATGGTTTGCTCCCCTTGGCTTGATTTTTAGCACGACCAACCTATTATCCGAATAAAATTCCATTATCCCCTCCTTATAATTCGTTTTGACTTCTCCAAGTCCCTCTAGCCATTGTACTCCAAGAACTATATCGGGCCCAACCAATGGTAGTGAGTAGAGGTCGGCCTTAATGGTCTCGCCTTGAAGATTGATGGGCACGTCTCGATAATACTCATGACATCGTAGTTTTTCCCCATTGGCGACTCTCACGTCGAATGGCTCCACTTTTGTTGCCGGTAATTTCAATGCGTCCGATAATATGGCACTAATAAAATTGTGGGACGACCCAGTATCGACTAGCACCTCGATAGATCGCCCTCGGACCGAGGCGGGCAACTTAATGGTTCTCGGCCCGTGCACTCCTGACATCGCATTTACCGAAATTTCCAAGTCCTCCTTGACGTAATGCCTTGTTTCCTCTTCGTCGGGTTCGTCCTCGTCCCCATCCATGATGTACAATTGTGGCTTGCACCGATGACCCGGTGTAAACTTCTCGTTGCAACGGAAACATAGACCCTTGCTTATCCGACGCTGCCTCTCCTCTTCGGACATCCTTTCTCGGCCAATCGTCGCTGAACTCCCCGTCTTGGGCATGGGCTCCGGGTACGTTCGCGACTCCGTTCGCGCTGGCTCTGCGCGCACTTCCGTCCGTGCCTCGCCATCGCGCGTGTTTGATCGACCCGTCTTGCGCACCGCGGCCAAATGATCGTCGCACATGCGTGCAGCCTCCATGGTTTCTTGTAGGCTTCTGGACTTCTCGACCCTAACTTCAGCAGCAAGATCCGGCTTAAGGCCCCCAATGAATGCGCCTATGAGTGCTCGTTCCGGCCAATCGCGTACATGACACGCTAAGCGTTCGAACTCTCTTTGGTAATCCTTTAGGCTACCCGTTTGCCTAATTCGTGTCAAGGCCTCATCAAAATCATAATACTCAGACAACCCAAACCTCTTGATCAGCCCCTTTTCGAATTCTCTCCACTTCAGTCGTTTGCCTTTTTTTGCATGCGACATCCATTGCCACCACGTATTCGCCTCGCCATCAAGGTAATATGCGGCATACTTAACTCGATCAGCCTTTGGAGTCTCGTTGAGGTCGAAATATTGAGTCGCTCGACTCAACCATGCGTCCAGATCCTCTTCCTTGAACGTGGAAAGGGCAATCTTTGGTTTCTCGACCCTTCGTTCCTTGTGGTGCCGTGAATCCCTAGACCCTTGAGACCGGCGGTCCGTCTCGTCCTCATACGTGCTATCCTCATCCTCCGAAGATGAGGACTCCTCCGAAGATGACCCGGGTGTAGGGTCCCTCGACGACCTTCGACCACGTCGTCGAAGCTTCGCAAATCCTGTGGCTATTGATTGCTCGAGTTTGGCCAATTGGTTGTATGTGGCGCGTTGACCATCTTGACGGCCTTCATGTCGACCTTCAAGCCTTGCACGTCCTCGATCACGGAATTTAATCCACTCTCCAATTGCTCGATCCGGTCCTTATGCGAGTTCGTCATTATTTTTTTTTTTTTGAATCACGAACGAAAAGAAAAAATTTAAAAGAAAGAAAAATTTGAAAGAGAAAGGAAAAGTTTAACTTGATACATGATCAAACACTCTCAAGCACCAATGATGAGAGATCGTGTATCTGCTCAACTCATTTTGCCGTGAAACCCGCGCCAACGCCTTGGTCTCGAAGCGATAAGTTGATAATACACGCGCCGACGTCTTCGTACTTCGCGATAGGTGTGAAGAAAGTCAGATGTTGGTCCTATTTCTGACACGATTTTGTATGTAAATCACACACGAGATTTTGTGATCGAAACGATCGATTTTTCTTATTACTTGGATGATAAAAATTGAATGACAATGGGTAGTATTTATAGGGACTAAGTAGATCTAATCCTATACTAACTAGATGAAAGAGAATAAACTCCTAAGGAAACTAAATATCCTAATATCTAAGACTTACCAAATAATTAATTAACTAAATAGGCACATGCCTTTATTCAAGATCTCCTAACCAACTAGAATCCTAATTATGCTAATAAAATCGATTCCCCCACTCTTGCTTGCGGCGCACGCCGGTCCCAACCCTAACCGCGTCGTGCTACTCCTAGTTCTCGGGGGACTTGCGCTCGCCCGCGCCCCACGCGTCTCGTGCATCGTCGACCGCGTTCCGCGTGTGCCCGATCGTGCCACGCGCGCGCTCCTTATTCCGTGCGTCGACCTGACCTCAAGTGGTCGACACGTGATACTTCATCCGCTCGTGTCCTATGTCCCACTCGCCCATCGCACGGTCATCATCTTCCTCTCGCTGCGCTGTCTTGCGCGTAGCCTCCCTCGCGCGACCCTGCCTTACATGGCTTGCTCCCGCGCTCCTCGTCATGCGGCCCACGTGTATCGGTGGCCTTCGCGTTGCGCGATCCCTACGTGCGTGGCCATCCCCCGCGCGCTGCTGGCCTGCGCGCCTCATCACCGGGCCTACGTGTATTGCCGGTGTGCGTACCGTGCGCCGGTCATGCGCGCGCCATTTTATGCGCGTACGTGCCCCCTTTCTACGGCCTCTCGGCCTGTTTCGATGACTTGCGCACATTTTTCCTTGGTCATCGTAGGCCTCGACCTCGGGCTCGAATGGGTCGATGACCACATTCGCATCACGCGCGTGATGCGCGGGTCCTCCGTGATAGTCCGTCGTCGTCTTCGTGGTCGGTCTCGGGGCTGCTCGATGCCGCGGTCGATCGCGAGGTATGGCTCCTTCGCGGTCGGCGTGTCATGCGCGTGAGTTGCCCGGCAAGATCATGCACCATGAGCTCGAGTTTTAGCAAAATTCTCATCATGACTCGACTCTCTTTTTTTTTTTTTGATTCTCTCGAACGAAATTCGAAAGAAAGAAAAATAAAATGGGGAAGAAAAAGTTCAACCCAACACACGATCAATCACTCTCAATGGAAGCACCAATGATGAAGGATCGTGAGTTACGTCTAGCTCGACTCGCTCAAAACCCGCGCCGACGCCTTGGTCCCTCTACGATAGGTTGCTAATACGCGCGTCGACGCCTTCATACTTCGCGATAAATATGACGAAACTCGGATGTTGGTCCTATTCCGATCACTGTGACGAAACTTGAATGTTGGTCCTATTTCTATCACGAACTCTATGTAAACTCACAAGAGAAAACACACGAGAACTTTGAAACTCTTTTCTATTCACTTCAACCATCATAATTTCGAATGGTACATAGGTGGGTATTTATAGATACCAAATAGATCTAATCCTAGTCTAAATAGGACTCCTAATCTATGCAAGTAAATAATTCCTAATACTACTAAACATCTTGGGAATAAAGACTTTCCTAACAATTAAAAGACTAATAGGAAACTAACAGGCACATGCCTTTTATTTGGACTCCTAACCAAACTAAGAAAATCACGCCCATATCCTTTGCTTGCTCGGCAAGTCGTCGCGCGCCAAAACCCTAGCCGTCCGTGTCGCGCCGCCTTGCCAGCCCTACTCTTACTTGCGCGCGGTATCGAGCGCGCGCGCCTTCCACGGGTTGCCCTTATCGCGCGCTTCGCGCCCTCGCCCGTTGGCCCGCGCGTGCTCGCCCCTCGCGAGAGTGCCTCGCTCGTCCACTCACTCGGTCTCACTTCCTCGATCGCTCATCGCACTGGTCGCGTCCCAGCCACGTGCGCGTGTGTCGCGCACGACCACCTCGTCGTCCTACTCGACCAGCGTCTCGCGCGTGTCTTCCATCCTCGCGCCCCGCTCGCATTCGACCATCGCGACACCCCAATCCTCTCGCGTGTCCGTGCCATCGCAGCCATCCCAAGTGCACGCTGTCCACCTTACATCCACACCTCGTGCACCATTGGACTTAGCTTGCATTCGTCGTGCGCGTCGCTCTCTTGCGGATGCCTTGCACCAAACACCCAACTTCCCGGGCACAATCTTCTCACTCTCGTCGTCGGCCCAAGCCTCGTGTTCACACGCACTACTCATCGCGCACCTCTTCTTCACACGGCCTAGACTCGCACGCCTCGCGGCTCGATTGCCGCGTCCCGCTGGTATACGCGCCTTAGTGCGTGTGCACACCCTCCTAGCCCGTGCCCGAGCCCTTTCTCGCCTAACCTCTCGCCATCTCTCGAGGCCATCGTGGTTCTTGTTCTCGGGTTCGCTGGGGTCAATGACCACATCCGCATAACAGCGCCTGTCCGCGTCGCACCCGGGGTTACGGCGCCCGTCGCGCCCAACACCCCGACAGCGCCCGGCCGCGCTGTCCCAGCCTCAGTGCACGCATGGCCTCGCGTGCCATGCGGAGTCAACCTCGGGTCGTACCAGCTGCACAACCGAGGGGTCAGTACCGTGTCCAGCAACCTCGGGTGGTGCCCAGTTGTGCACCCGAGTGTCCAGAGCAGTGTTCAGTGACCTCGGGTCGTGCCAGTGCCACGCCCGAGCACGCAGTTGTCCCGGGATGTGCCCAGCAGCACACCCGCGTGCCCAGGGTTGCCCGGCAGCACCCGCTCAGCCCCAGTTCGCGCATGTCCGCGCGTAGTCGACCTCGGGGCATGGCCAGCAGCCTGCCCGAGTGCTCAGCAACCCGGGGGACAACCGACAGCGCCCGCGTGGCCTCTGTCCGTGTCTGTCCCGAGTCCAGCCGCAC
>BKCP01004761.1:755881-772190 GCA_008636005.1 Striga asiatica
GTCGAAGTCGAGCAATGATTTGAACAGCTTCGTAGCTGTGAAACGCAAGATTTTTCAACTCGTCTTCTCCCTAACCCTTCTTGCGAGCTGGTCGAAGTCGAGCAACGATTTGAACAGCTTCATAGCTGTGAAAAGCAAGTTTTTCAACTCGTCTTCTCCCCAACCCTTCTTGCGAGCTGGACGAAGTCGAACAATGATTTGAACAGCTTCGTACCTGTGAAACGTAAGTTTTTCAACTCGTCTTCTCCCCAACCCTTCTTGCGAGCTGGGCGAAGTCGAGCAATGACTTGAACAGCTTCGTAGCTGTGAAACGTAAGTTTTTCAACTCGTCTTCTCCCCAACGCTTCTTGCGAGCTGGGCGAAGTCGAGTAATGATTTGAACAGCTTCGCAGCTGTGAAACGTAAGTTTTTCAACTCGTCTTCTCCCCAACCCTTCTTGCGAGCTAGGCGAAGTCAAGCAACTATTTGAACAGCTTCATAGCTATCTCGATATTCTTTGTGTGTGTTAAAGTTGGTTGTACGAGATTCTTCGTTTTTTAAGTGTGACAACTGCACAATTGTGTAAACCGACTTCATAGGTGTGAGCTTTGTAATGTGCTCCAGATTCTGCTCGAGAATCTCAATCTTTATTGTGGCGTTAGTCGACTTCGTAGTCGGAGGCTTCGTAATCTGCTCGAGCTTCCACTGGAGAGTTACAACTTCGTAGTTGTGTAAGTCGACTTCGCAGTCGAAGGCTTCGTAGCCTGCTCGAGATTTTGCTCGAGAGTTTACAACTTCGTAGTTGTGCTAGTCGACTTCGTAGTCGAAGGTTTCGTAGCCTGCTCGAGATTCCGCTCGAGAGTTTACAACTTCGTAGTTGTGTTAGTCGACTTCGTAGTCGAAGGCTTCGTAGCCTGCTCGAGATTCCGCTCGAGAGTTTACAACTTCGTAGTTATGTTAGTCGACTTCGTACTCGAAGGCTTTGTAGCCTGCTCGAGATTCTGCTCGAGAGTTTACAACTTCGTAGTTGTCAGTTGATTTCATAATCATTGGAGGGTTAGTCGGCTTCATAGCCGTTTTGAAAAATTCAATTTTTCATGCAATCATAATAAAGTCGACACATAAACATAAGAAACATAATCGAAGCATAAACTTTGAGATTCATTTCATCATTGAATTCAATTCGAACATTGTTCAATACAAAAAGTAGTTTAAAGCATTGCCTTAAGCGTAAAAGCGTTTGAGATGGATCACTTGCCATGATCGCAGGAGTTGTCGACCTTCTCCGTCCTCGAGTTCGTATGCACCCCTCTCGAGCACCTTTGTGATGGTATATGGTCCTTCCTGGTTAGCTTTAAGTTTACCGACATGTTTGAGAGCGTCGGCTCGCTTGAGGACGAGATCCCCAACCTGAAAACACCTGGTTCGGACCTTCTTGTCGAAGACTGCTCGCATCTTTTGTGTGTATTCGACGGATCGTATCCAAGCTTCTTCTCGTCCTTCTTCTATTAGGTCGAGGGCTTCCTTAATCATCTCCTCGTTTTTCTTTCCTTCATAGAATGTCAACTTGTGAGAGCCCAGGCCGACTTCTACTGGCAGCAGTGCATCCATCCCATAAACCATATGAAACGGGGATTGTCCCGTCGAGCTCCTTAGAGTCGTCCTATAAGCCCATAGGACTGTCGTCAATTCAACGACTCAGGCTTCCGATGCTTTCTCCAATCTCTTCTTCAGCCCTTGGAGAATAGTTCGATTGGTTACCTCGACTTGCCCGTTTGCCTGTGGGTGTGCGACCGAGGCAAATCGTTGTTTAATTCCCATGTCGAGGCACCAAGCTTGAATTCGCTTTCCTTGGAACTCAGTTCCGTTATCCGAGATCAGCACTTTTGGGATTCCAAATCGAGAGAAGATGTTGTTGAATAAGAATTGAATCATTTTCTTTTCGGTGATTCGGGCCAAGGGTTCTGCCTCGACCCACTTGCTAAAATAGTCGACTGCGACTACCAAGAATTTCCTCTGTCCCGTCCCCATCGGCAACGGGCCCACTAAGTCGATCCCCCATTGAGCAAAGGGAATTGGTGAGTTGATTGTCGTCATGTACTCAGCAGGGATATGAGTGATTTGGCCGTGGCGCTGGCATTTCTCGCATTTCTGGATTAACTGTTCGGCTGTTGCTCGAATTGTTAGAGCAACATCTTAGTACCTTTCCGGTTAGAGCTCGAGACCCAACGTGTGCTCCGCAGCATCTTTCATGGATTTCTTTTAGTATATGTGTTCCTTCTTCCTCAGAAATACATTGGAGGTGGGGCCCGACCAACGACTTCTTATACAAAACCCCGTCGACTTCACAATACTTGCTCAGGTACCGAGCAACCATTTCTACCTCTTGCTTGTCTCCTACAGGCACTCGACCTTGCATAAGTTCCCGAATCGGCTTCCTCCAATCCTCCTTTTCCACCATCAGCAAACAGATCGGAGCTAGGTGTGAAGCTCTTACTTCCTTCAAGAGTCCCCACAGACGGCGCCAATATGATGGGTCTTGCAACACCCCGCTAACTAGGGCCAATTTTTCGCAAATTTTAACTCTTTCGAAAACGCTTATAAATTTTTCGGAATCATTTGCAAACTATCTCGGGATGCTGCTAAGGACTTTTCTGCTTAAAAACCCGTTTCTTTAACCTAGGTCTAACAACTGGTTTAGACTTAAAGAATTCAGGTTTATATTTTTACGAATCATGCATATTAGTCTGGACCCGTTCCTACTGGCGAACCCGGTAAAATTATTTAAGTCTGAAAATAGCATCATGCATGTTCGAAAATAAACAAAAGCATAGCGGAAGTCTGAAATGCGTGGAATTATTTAGTTTACAAACAGTTTAAACAAATGTCCCGGGAACAGCTTTCGTGCGGAACTCACGACCACCACCACCACAGCTTGACTCACGCCTGCCCGCCGACCCTGCCATCTGAAAATATAAAGTGGGGGTGAGTACGGTCCACTTGTACTCCATAAAAACCCATTCTAAAGTAAACAGCAATATTAATAATGATATCACAAACTGGTATATATAAGTAAACTGTAACTCCCGGAACTCTCTGGCCGGTAACTCCCGAAACACTCTGGCCGGTAACCGTGTGCACACTCTGATGGTATAACTAGGGCGAACTGGGCCACCACCAGAATTTAGGGAAGGCAAACTGGGCCTTAACCAAAAGTGGATAAAACTCATATACATTCCTGAACGTGATATCGACTATTAAACTCAATGTATAACCCAGACTGGGTCCCCACCTGATCGGTTTTGAAAATAAGTAAGTGCGGCTGTGCTGGTAGCTGACTCCTCAAGCTACAATAAAAATATAAGCAAACAAATATACTAAGTACTATGCTCGTCATATGCTCAAAAATATGCTAGGATGCTCTACTCTATCAGATTACTCATCCGGATATAAAGGAACGCTCTAAGGGTTCACAGAAATAATTCTAAGTCCGGAAATAATACTGATATGCTTAACTGATCTGGTTTGGCTCGGAAAAATACTTAAATTTCGGAATAAGACTCGGACCGAAAATCACGAACCAAAACGGACTCGAACCGCCGGCTAAATCGGCCGGTTCGCTAACTGACTCGAAACCCTAAGCGTGCTTAAGTAATTAATGACCGCAAGTGGATGGGAAAACTTGGAGCAAATTTCGTGATATCCATCATCCCTAGCAAGTGGCCTCTTTGTACAAGTGTAAAGGATGACTAAGCCATTCAAAGTCCACCTCGTGCCCTAGGAACGCGGCAAATGTCACGAGCTCATTGGCCGTGCACTTTACTTCACATTTTCATCCCATTTCACGCCTATAAATCAAAGTGTTGGGACATATTTTTAGCATATTACTTAAGCTATTTCCTAAGCAACTCTTAAGCAAAAAATAAACAAGATTAAGATATTTTAATCCAAACTCACCGTACGCGTGCGAAGAAGAGAAAGGGTCCGAACCAACACCAATTTCTTGCCAACATTCTTCGGGCAATCAAAGGGTAATATGATACTAACCCTGTTATGATGTTATTTGTATCATGCCAAGTTCAAATTATAGGTTTAAGTTCATGTAATGATCGAAAATGCCCTCGGGTGCACATTTTAAACCCTATCGATTCATCCCTTTATATCAACTTCTCTCGAGCAAACCATGCATCCTTAGTCTTTATTTAATGTGATATGTTCAGTTTTAAAAGATGGCACGAGATAAGTATTCATTTTGTTGATGATTTGGCTAAGGGAAGTGGACCGTGCACGTAGCACGCGCCCACGGGCCGTGTCTTGCCCTACTAGGGTATCTTTCATTGTGATCAACTTTGTTAGGGACATTTGTGTTCCAACAGCCTTTAAATGATAAATTATAGTCAAGAAACTCATGTTGCTCGAGAAAAGTTCATGTTTGGTCGAGGGTACACGTTAGGGCCGTCGGACGCGCCTATCGCGCACGCCGTGGCCCATCATGTCAAATAAGATCAAATTTCATGTTCTTATCATGACCCTCAGACTCATGTACATATAAATATGTTAATCATGTCAAAGAATGTCATTTTGATCAAGGTAAGTAGCCGCAAGGCCGGCAAGGGCCGGTCACGGACATGCGCCGCACCTAGCGGCCATGCTGTCCCAGGGTCATGTATGCGCGACCCCGCGCCAGTCGCCTGTGCCACGCGCAGTGACCTCGGGTCGTGCCAACAGCGCACCCGAGTGTGTCATACCATGTCTCAGTGAACCCGGGTAGGGTTCAGGGGCCTCGGGACGTGCCCAGCCGCACGCCCGAGCAGTCAGTTGGCCCGGGACGTGCCCAACAGCACGCCCGCGTGCCCAGGGTTGCCCGGAAGCGCCCTGACAAGCCTCAGTCGCACCCGAGACGCGCGAGAAAGGTCTGGTCGCGTCAGCCCTCGCGCCAGCCGCACGCCCAGTGCCCAGTCAGCCCGGGTACATGCCTATCCCGCGTCCCTCGCGCCCGGCCAGTGCCAGGGCCAGTGCCAGCCGCACTGCCCGCGCCCAGCAGCGCCTAGTGCCGAGGCCAGTCATGCCTAGCCCGTGTCCAGTGCCGTGTCATGGCCCAACAGGCCCGACACGGGACCAAACCCAGCCAGCCCGTGACCCCCGGTCCAGTGTGAACCGGTGGTCCAAGCCGGTCCGGTCCAGCCCGACCCGGTTCATCTAATTAGCGAACCGGCCGGTTTAGCCGGCGGTTCAAGTCCGTTTTGGTTCGTAATTTTTAGTCCGAATCTTATTCTAAAATTTAAATTATTTTCCGAGCCGAACCAGGTCAATTAAGCATATCAGTGTAATTTCCGGACTTAAAAATATTTTGTGAACCCTTAATGTTTTCTGTTGTATCCGGATATCATATTAAGTCGAGTCGAGCATCTTAACAGTTAAATTTATTGATCTGAGCATAGTACTTAGTAATTGTTTATATTATGTTACATTTTGATCAGTTCACGACTATCAGCACTTCCAGTTTCATATCTTCAGTACAGGTGGGGACTCAGACTGGGTATTACATTGATTATAATTACGATATCATGTTCAAGGTATGTCAATCATGTTTTCCGCTTGGAATGGATGTTGGCCGGTTCAGGTTGCCATAATTCCGTTCTAAGTTCTAGTGGCATCATCTACCACTAGTATGTGCACATGGATTCCGGCTTATTATTGTCATCATCATTATCATTAACATTATCATCATGACAGCCGGTAGATTCACGGATCCCGGTCCGGTTTATACTGTTGACCAGGAAATTCACGGTTATGTTATATGCTTTTGATCATGATGTTACTATTATTATTGCTGTTTACTTTAGTATGAGTTCCTACGGAGTACAGTGGTACTCACTCCCCATTTTTATAAAATTTTTCAGGTCATGAAGTCGGTACGGAGCTGTGAAGTTGACGGGTGGATCGAAGTTAAATATTTTGCTGTATATTTTGACATGCTATATTCCGCTGAACTTACTGTTTGACAAACTTTGATTTTTGATCCGATTTCATAGTCGGATTATATATTATGTAAATCCGTTTTTGTTGTAAATTTTTTAAACGGTCGTAACGGATTTCTAAAAGATAAAATAAATGTTTTAGTAACGCTCCGAATCATCTTCTCAAATTATATTTAAAAAGATATTTTAAAACGTACTCTGATAATTAAGTTATGTCGGGGCGTTACAGTTGGTATCAGAGCACGTTTTTGTGTCTCTGAATAATTTTAAGAGTCCAACAATTTTTCAAATATTCGATCACGTCAAGTTTACACTCCGCCGACTACCGGGTAAGTGCTGATACATGTTTTAAATTATAAACAATTTACTATGCCTATGCTCAGTTATGTTATGGAAATCACTGTTATGGACTAGTTAAGATGCTCGAATCATGCTTAAGGCTTATAGCCTAAAGTATTCATGATAGAATTGACAACTCGTCAAGAAATTTGTATGTCCCATTAATCAGTCAATGTATCTTATTCTTATACTTAATCATGTCAAACTCTTTCAATATCCAGATGTCATCTCATAGAAGTTCGGCTCATCGTGAACCTTCACAATCCGAGGTAGTCGCGCAGTTTCGCGACTATCATCCAGAGAAGTTTTCCGGTCAGGGAGATCCCCGTATTGTCGACGAATGGGTTCAGGGCCTTGAAACGATTTTCGAGGTCATGGACTGTCCCGAATGTTATCGCGTGTTATGCGCACAAATCCAATTAACCGGTGATGCACGACTTTGGTGGCACGCCTACTGGGGTATGCGTCCTGGTGAAAAAGACAAATGCACGTGGGACATGTTCAAGGAGTTAATCCGTGACAAGTATTATCCTCCTTACTATAAAGCCGAAATGGAGCGTCAATTTTTGGCGCTTAAACAAGATACTCGGACAGTGGACGAGTACGAGAGAGAGTTCACTCGACTTAGAGCTTTTGTACCTGACTTGATGACCACAGAAGCAACAAGGACGAGACGTTTCATCGACGGGCTTATTCCAGTAGTCCGTCACAACATCGTGGGCCATGGAGTACAGTCCTATGCCCGTACTGTTACCATTGCAGGAGAAGTTGATGCCAGCATACGAAGGGAAGTCAACTGTGATCGTCTTCAGCCGATTTCCTCCACTCAATCCTCAATACCAAATGTTCAACCCGCAGCCGCCCCACAACAAAAATACAAGAACAAGAGGAAGAACAGGGGAGGCCCAGATGACCGCAGGAACCGTCAGCGACAGCAGCAACCTATACCACCTTGCCCCACATGTGGAAAGATTCACCGCGGAGACTGCTTGATGGGCCAGAACACTTGCTACTATTGCCGACAGCCTGGTCATATCCGACCGAATTGTCCACGATTGCAACAGCAACAACAAGCTCAACAACAACAACCTCAACAACCTCAGCAGCCCAGACAGCAGCCACCGAGACAGCCTCAGCAACAGCAACGCGGGAGACAGCCAGCACGTGTGTATGCAGTCGATCAAGCGGAAGCAGCTCAACACCTAGGTACCATGTCTGGGATGATTATACTTAATGATGTTCCTGTTTTCGCTTTATTCGATACCGGTGCAACACATTCTTTCATTTCACGACGATGTCTTGACGCCATTGGGTTCATACTATTTCTACTGTCGATCCTCTCGAGGTGAGTCTAGCCTCGGGAAGAAAGATGGTAACTGATGCTAAAGTAACCGATCTCAGCCTTTCTGTCGGTGGACGTATCTTGCCTACCGAAGCTTATGTTCTCGAGATGAGGGATTTCGACCTCATTCTCGGCATGGATTGGTTAACATATTTTCATGCAGATATTCGATGTCACGACCGGGAGATTACTCTCTATCTTCCGGGAGATGATTCTATTACCTTTTATGGCTCCAAGACTCGTACTTTACCACATGTTATTTCTATGGCGAAAGCCAGAAAGATGTTGCGGCGTAATGATTGCCAGGGTTATCTTGTAAGTCTTGTCAGCGATGAACCGAAAGCACGGACACCTCACGATGTTCCTATTGTTCGTGAGTTCGTGGACGTGTTTCCAGACCAACTTCCAGGAGGACCACCTAACCGGCAGGTAGAGTTCTCTATTGATCTTATTCCAGGGGCCGGTCCTGTGTCCAAAGCACCATACCGCATGGCGCCGAAGGAGTTACAGGAGTTAAAGACTCAAATTCAGGAATTACTTAAACTCGGTTTCATTCGGCCGAGTGTTTCACCTTGGGGAGCACCCGTTCTCTTTGTCAAGAAGAAGGACGGATCTATGCGCATGTGTATTGATTACCGGGATCTTAACCGGTTAACTATCAAGAATAAATATCCGCTTCCCAGAATCGATGATTTATTTGATCAGCTGAGGGGAGCTTGTGTATTTTCTAAGATTGATCTCCGTTCAGGCTACCACCAGCTGAGAATCAAAGAGTCAGATATTCCTAAAACTGCATTTCGTACGCGTTACGGTCATTACGAGTTCGTAGTATTGCCGTTTGGGCTTAGTAATGCCCCGGCAGTATTCATGGACTTGATGAACCGTATATTCCACCCTTATCTTGATCAGTTTGTTATTGTTTTTATTGATGATATTTTGATCTACTCGAAGTGCTAGAAGGAACACGAGAGGCACTTGAGGGTTGTTCTCGAAACCCTTAGGCAAGAAAAGTTATATGCAAAATTCTCCAAATGCGAATTCTGGCTCGAGCGAGTTACTTTCCTGGTCATGTTATCACGCAGGCAGGTATTGAGGTTGATCCATCCAAGATATCTGCTATTCAAAATTGGTCCAGACCCAAGAATCCATCCGAGGTCCGTAGTTTTCTCGGTTTGGCGGGTTACTATCGCAGGTTTATTGAGGGATTTTCCAAAATTGTCCTCCCATTATCTCAATTGACGAAGAAGTCCGTCACATTCAAGTGGACTGATCATTGCGAGTCCAGTTTTCAGGAGCTCAAGAGGAGGTTGACCACTGCACCCGTATTAATTATACCGGATCCTACCCGAGGTTTCACTATTTATAGTGATGCCTCGAGACAGGGTTTGGGATGTGTTCTAATGCAGGATGGCCAGGTCGTTGCTTATGCCTCTCATCAATTAAAGCCGCATGAACAGAATTATCCTACACACGACTTGGAACTTGCAGCAGTGGTACATGCCCTCAAGATTTGGCGACATTATCTGTATGGCGGCAAATGCGAAATTTTCACTGATCATAAGAGCTTGCAATATATTTTTACTCAAAAAGAGCTCAACATGCGTCAGCGACGTTGGTTAGAACTTGTGAAAGATTATGATTGTACCATTCAATATCATCCGAGGAAAGCGAATGTTGTAGCTGATGCCCTAAGCCGCAAGGTGAAGGGTGATTTAACTTACGTCGTTACTCAGCAGAACCATCTTATCCAAGAATTCGCTCGGATGCAAATTCAGATTGTTGATGCACTTCCTACGGCGAATATTGGGAGTGTTAGTGCTATGCAGGTTCAACCAACGTTAAGGGAGAGAATCCGGCGGGAACAGATGTCTGATGAATTTATCCGTGTTATTAATGCTAAAGTCCATACCGGAGGTGTCGAAGGATTCCAATTGGGCTCAGATGGAGCCTTAGAATTTCGAGGTAGAATCGTAGTGCCGAAAGTCGAAGCGTTGCAGAAGGAAATTTTGTCAGAAGCTCATACCGCACCCTATTTAGCTCATCCGGGAAGTACGAAGATGTATCATGACCTGAAAAGATCGTTCTGGTGGCGTGGAATGAAGAAGGACGTTGCCGACTTTGTAAGGAAATGTTTAACCTGTCAACAAGTCAAAGCAGAACACAAGAGTCCCTTGGGCCTTCTGCAACCACTCGAGATTCCGAAGTGGAAGTGGGAGGAAGTCACGATGGATTTCCTTACAGGGTTACCGAAGTCATCTAAACATCACGATGCTATCTGGGTCGTGGTGGATAGATTGACTAAGGTTGCTCATTTCATGCCAGTATCGATGAATATGTCTTTGGACAAACTAGCCGAGATTTATACCGAGGGAGTTGTTCGACTCCACGGAGTGCCTGTTACTATTGTGTCAGACAGGGATCCCAAATTCACTAGTAGATTATGGGAAGGTTTGCACAAGGCGATGGGCACCAGATTAGAATTCAGTTCGGCTTATCATCCAGAGACTGACGGACAATCTGAGCGGACTATTCAAACACTGGAAGATATGTTGCGATCTTTGGTTGTTGACAGGGGTGCTAAGTGGGAGTCGTTATTACCATTATGTGAATTTGCTTATAATAACAGTTATCATTCCTCCATTCAAATGGCTCCTTACGAAGCACTATACGGTCGTAAATGGCGTTCCCCTCTTTATTGGGACGACGTCGGTGAACGCCGAATACTTGGTCCGAACAGGATCGCGGAAACGGCGGCAGATGTGGAAATAATCAGACAAAGACTCCAGGCAGCTCAGAGTCGGCAGAAATCGTCAGCCGATCAGCACAGACGCGATATTCAGTTTGAAGTTGGGGAGCGAGCTTTTCTTAAAGTTCGTCCATTCCGAGGGATCATTCGATTCGGAAAGAGAGGAAAGTTGCATCCTCGTTATATTGGCCCGTTCGAAGTTCTCGAACGAGTGGGCGAAGTCGCTTACCGTTTAGCCTTGCCTCCCGAATTATCCAATGTTCATAATGTTTTTCATGTGTCTATGTTACGTAAATACGTGTGCGATCCAGATCATATTCTTCAGCATACTGACATCCAGATTCAGCCAGACTTATCTTACGAGGAGAAACCGGTAGCCGTTTTGGACCTAGAGGTTCGTCGACTCCGGAATCGCGAGATTCCCCTCGTTCGTATTCAGTGGGATCGCCACGGTGCCACTTGGGAGCGAGAAGCTGATATTCGCGCCCGTTTTCCTGATTTTCAGTTTTGATGTATATATTTCTCATGTATCATGTATAGGTGTTCAGTTTGATATTTCCGAGGACGGAAATATTATAAGGAGGGCAGATTGTAATAGCCCATTTTCAACCTAATGTAAATTACGTACTTAGCTTCGTAATGTTCATATTATTCTCGGAATCCAAAGTATAAGTCAATTTATGTTCAATAGCCCGATAAAAATATTATCGAATTAAATCATATTTAATCGAGCGATAAATGTGCTAATCTTGCGCTAATCGTGTGTAATCATACGCATAATCGTACTTAATGGTTCCTTAAGTACCTCAATTATGTTCATTTTAAGCCTAAGTAATCATTCTACTATCATATGTCCTTAAACATTGCTCAATGCACGGCTAGGGTGCTTAATTTTCTTCTAATCATCTTAACCTAGGTTAATCGCGCATAATGAAACCCTAAGCGTGCTTAAGTAATTAATGACCGCAAGTGGATGGGAAAACTTGGAGCAAATTTCGTGACATCCATCATCCCTAGCAAGTGGCCTCTTTGTACAAGTGTAAAGGATGACTAAGCCATTCAAAGTCCACCTCGTGCCCTAGGAACGCGGCAAATGTCACGAGCTCATTGGTCGTGCACTTTACTTCACATTTTCATCCCATTTCACGCCTATAAATCAAAGTGTTGGGACATATTTTTAGCATATTACTTAAGCTATTTCCTAAGCAACTCTTAAGCAAAAAATAAACAAGATTAAGATATTTTAATCCAAACTCACCGTACGCGCGCGAAGAAGAGAAAGGGTCCGAACCAACACTAATTTCTTGCCAACATTCTTCGGGCAATCAAAGGGTAATATGATACTAACCCTGTTATGATGTTATTTGTATCATGCCAAGTTCAAATTATAGGTTTAAGTTCATGTAATGATCGAAAATGCCCTCGGGTGCACATTTTAAACCCTATCGATTCATCTCTTTATATAGTCAACTTCTCTCGAGCAAACCATGCATCCTTAGTCTTTATTTAATGTGATATGTTCAGTTTTAAAAGATGGCACGAGATAAGTATTCATTTTGTTGATGATTTGGCTAAGGGAAGTGGACCGTGCACGTAGCACGCGCCCACGGGCCGTGTCTTGCCCTACTAGGGTATCTTTCATTGTGATCAACTTTGTTAGAGACATTTGTGTTCCAACAGCCTTTAAATGATAAATTATAGTCAAGCAACTCATGTTGCTCGAGAAAAGTTCATGTTTGGTCGAGGGTACACGTTAGGGCCGTCGGACGCGCTGATGCGGATGTGGTCATCGACCCATCCGAGCTCGAGGAAGAGCCGCACTCGAGCTATGAAAAGTGGCGCGATAAGGGACAGAACGACCCCCGGGACCGTGTTAAGAGGACTCGCGAAGGCTGTGCGAGGGAGCAACACGCGAGGCGTAGGCACACGGTACGCGGGAGGCGCGTGACCACGTGCGCGGGAACTGGAAGCGCGAGACAAGGTCGCGACAATGACGCGACGAGAGGTTCGCGGTGGGAGGCTCACAAGCGGCGCAAGCGCGAGAATGGAGGATGGCGCGAAGAATCCGATCAGCGGAGCCGTGAGCGAGACAGGGTCGGTGTGAGAATCAACCGCGGGCAGATGAGGAAAACAGGTGGTGTGCGAGGGGAGGATGTTGGGTGGCTAGCGCACACCGCGACCGGCTACAAACGAGCGGTGGCGAGCAACGCGCGATCTACGCGCAAGACATTGGTCGGGTGGACCAACGATGGTGATGAGGCGAACGTGCGCGGCAATCGCGCGCATGGCAAGGACGCGCGATGGATGTCGAGCGAGTGCAGGCGCGTGATAAGGGCAACGCGTGGGAAGCGCAAGCGCGCGTTATCGCGCGCGAGAAGGAATAGGCATGGCGAGGCGGCGCGACTCGCATAGCTAGGGTTTGGGCGCGCGATTGTCTTGCCGATCAAGCAAAGGGGATTAGCACGTGATTTACTTAGCATAATTAGGAATAATAGTTTGGTTAGGATTTGGAATAAAAGGCATGTGCCTAATAGTATCTTAGTAATATGGTAAGTCTTTATTCATTAGATATCTAGTTTCCCTAGGACTTTATTTGTTTCCATGCATTAGGAGTTCTTCTTAGACTAGAATTAGACTTAGTTTGGCATCTATAAATATGCCCATTATCATTCGAAATTATAAGGCAGAAAATAATGAAAAAGTCGAACCTTGTGTTTAAATTCTTGTGTTAGATTTCTTTTGAGATTTAGTGCAAAACCCTTGCCACGAGAAGGGCGTTCTACCGCATTGCTTGAGCAAGACGAGTTTGGCAAGGATATCCGTCCGAGCTGTCTCACCTATCGCGAGAAGATAAGGAGATTAACCTCCGAGTCGTCCGCACCCTCGCCGAAGGCCAAGTTCACGCAACGTCCGAGGCTAGGTCACGAGTCGGGAACACGCGATTCCTCATCATTGGTGCTTTCATTGAGAGAACCAATCGTGTGTTCTTTATCCCATCCCTTTCTTTAATTTTCGTGTCTTAAAAGAAAAAAAAAAAATGGCCAAGGAAACAAAAGAGAAGCTCGTGGATTTAGAGGCGAAGATGACGAGCCTAGGCGAAGGATTGGAGGCCACCAACACATCCATGGCCAACAATCTCACGCACCTAGAAAGGTCGATCCATAATTCACAACAAGCCATGATGGACGCCATGAACCACAGGATCGATGAGGTGCTGCGCTTCGTGCGGCAACCGCCGCCACGAGGTCGACCAAGGGCGCGATCACGGGAGTACGAACACGAGCGACCGGAGTACGAGGAGAGAGAGGACGACTTCGATCGTCGATCTCATGCCTCGACCAATGCAGGGCGACCTAGAGTCGAGAAGCCGAAGATCATACTGTCAATCTTCAATGGATCTGACCCGGACGCATGGCTGAACCGAGCCGTGCAATATTTCCATCTCAATGAAATTGCTCGAGCCGAGTGGGTAAGGTATGCAGCATACTACCTGGACGGCGAGCCTAATGTTTGGTGGCAGTGGCTCTCGAGTATCTACCACAACCGCAATGAGCAAATCCGGTGGGAAAATTTTGAGAAAGAACTCATCACAAGGTTTGGTGCGTCAGACTACTACAACTACGATGAGGCGCTCGCACATATCAAGCAGACGGGGAGCTTGCGCGAGTACCAACGGGAGTTCGAGCGTATAGCTTGTCGCGTACGCGGATGGCCCGAGGGAGCACTTGTCGGGGCATTCGTAGGGGGACTAAAGTTCGAGTTGGCCGCGGAGGTTCGATTAGTAAGGCCCGCGACGATGCGCGAAGCCATGGAGGTCGCGCGTAGACGCGATGATCACTTGGTCGCGATGAGAAGGGTCGGGCGCAATGACAACCGCCCCACCGAGCCACAGCGGGCAACGCATAGCGAGACCAACTTCAACCGAGACGCGAGTCGCGGAGCGCCTAGCAATTTCAAGGCGCGACCAACCGAGGTTAAGAATTTTAACCTATGAGGAGATACAAAGAAGGCGAGAGAAAGGTCTCTGCTTCAAGTGCGAGGAGAGGTTTACTCCGGGCCGTCGTTGCAAACAAGTCTACTTAATCCAAGTGATCGATTCCGAGGATGACGAGACCTCGACGGATGAGCCCGAAACCGAGGAGAAGCACGATGAAGGGAGGAACTTATATTTGAACCCTCGACTGATGCATATGGTCAAGGAGAAAAAAGGGCCTAAGATGCTAAGGTTTGAGGCCGAGATTTTGGGACGGAGGGCCAACGTGATGGTCGATAGTGGGTCAACACTTAACTTCATCAACCTAGACTTCACTGCAAAGCTTGAGGTGCCCATGACGGGAATTGTACCGTTTGGGGTTAAGGTCGCAAATGGCAAGGAACTTTGGAGTTCGGAATTGTACCAAAAGGTGCCGATACGTGTACAAGGTGAAGAGCTAAGAGTGGACTTGTATGCGCTAGAGCTAGAAGGACTGGAGGTGGTGCTTGGGGCCTAATGGTTGGAAATGCTAGGGTCCATAACCGCAAATTTCAAAAAGGGCACGATGGAGTTTGAACGAGACAAGAAGCAAATCAAGTTGTGCACAATTGACGAGGGATCCGAGCCGGTCAAGTTAAAGAGTCTTCAATTCATTATCCTTGAGGACAAGGATAAACTCGAAAGGAGGAGGAATGATGCGGATGTGGTCATCGACCCATCCGAGCCCGAGGAAGAGCCGCACTCGAGCTATGAAAAGTGGCGCGATAAGGGACAGAACGACCCCCGGGACCGTGTTAAGAGGACTCGCGAAGGCTGCGCGAGGGAGCAACACGCGAGGCGTAGGCACACGGTACGCGGGAGGCGCGTGACCACATGCGCGGGAACAGGAAGCGCGAGACAAGGTCGCGACAATGACGCGACGAGAGGTTCGCGGTGGGAGGCTCACAAGCGGCGCAAGCGCGAGAATGGAGGATGGCACGAAGAATCCGATCAGCGGAGCCGTGAGCGAGACAGGGTCGGTGTGAGAATCAACCGCGGGCAGATGAGGGAAACAGGTGGTGTGCGAGGGGAGGATGTTGGGTGGCTAGCGCACACCGCGACCGGCTACAAACGAGCGGTGGCGAGCAACGCGCGATCTACGCGCAAGACATTGGTCGGGTGGACCAACGATGGCGATGAGGCGAACGTGCGCGGCAATCGCGCGCATGGCAAGGACGCGCGATGGATGTCGAGTGAGTGCAAGGCGCGCGATAAGGGCAACGCGTGGGAAGCGCAAGCGCGCGTTACCGCGCGCGAGAAGGAATAGGCATGGCGAGGCGGAGCGACTCGGATAGTTAGGGTTTGGGCGCGCGATTGTCTTGCCGATCAAGCAAAGGGGATTGGCACGTGATTTACTTAGCATAATTAGGAATAATAGTTTGGTTAGGATTTGGAATAAAAGGCATGTGCCTAATAGTATCTTAGTAATATGGTAAGTCTTTATTCATTAGATATCTAGTTTCCCTAGAACTTTATTTGTTTCCATGCATTAGGAGTTCTTCTTAGACTAGGATTAGACTTAGTTTGGCATCTATAAATATGCCCATTGTCATTCGAAATTATAAGGCAGAAAATAATGAAAAAGTCGAACCTTGTGTTCAAATTCTTGTGTTAGATTTCTTTTGAGATTTAGTGCAAAACCCTTGCCACGAGAAGGACGTTCTACCGCATTGCTTGAGCAAGACGAGTTTGGCAAGGATATCCGTCCGAGCTGTCTCACCTATCGCGAGAAGATAAGGAGATTAACCTCCGAGTCGTCCGCACCCTCGCCGAAGGCCAAGTTCACGCAACGTCCGAGGCTATGTCACGAGTCGGGAACACACGATTCCTCATCACGCGCCTATCGCGCACGCCGTGGCCCATCATGTCAAATAAGATCAAATTTCATGTTCTTATCATGACCCTCAGAC
>BKCP01004772.1:20597-41442 GCA_008636005.1 Striga asiatica
GAAAATACATTGGACTTTTGGAATTGGCCCAAAACACAAACAAAAGAGGACGAGTGGGAAAAGCAGAAAAAGCTAAGTCCCACATCGGGGAAACATAAGAAATATCAAGTGCTTTTAGTAAGGAAAACAGAACGGGTGTAACACCCCGAATCAGTAATAATATTAAGAACGGTTTCACTGCTCGACTATAAGTGAAATCCGTAATTTTCCGAAATTCCGAATTATATTTTATATGCTAAATGCTCAATTATTTCCTAAGTTTGATAGATCATTCTTTGGAAAATTCTATGTCAAGTTAAGATCAAGATCAATCCATTAATTTAGCTTGATAAGTTATATCTAATCAATTTTTGAAATTATTGGCCTTGAACCCTAGTTCGTTTCGAGTCATTTTTATAGTCATTCCTGAGCATAGCCGAGCCTTGGTATCATGATACATAGAATCTTTTCTAAGTGTATTGAGATATCAAAGTTCAAGTCTTAAAGCATTCGAGCCCTACACATTTATCCTCGAGCATTGGCCATTTCCCGAGCCTTCTCGCGCCCAAGGTTCGAGCCGAGCCATGACAAATGCTTGGTTAACTGTTTGGATCATCCTTGACATTTTTCTAAGTCCTTGGATCACAAAAAGATGCATTATACTCGGACCAAGCATCATGCACGCGAGCAGCCCATGAAGACCCGTGCTCAACCCAGCAGGCCACGCCCAGCCCGTGCCGCCCAACAGGCCGCGCCTAGGGCCAGCGCCCAGGGCCAGCGCAACAGTCCAACTTCTTGAGCCCAAATCTTGAAATTCCGGCCTAATTCCTTCATGAACCAAGACTTGCGTGTTTAGGGGACTTAATGAGGATCATTTTAAGCTAAAATGGCCCTAACAAAGTATTAAGGAAAGCTAGTTAGTCCTTCGCCAAAGTGGGTGCATGTGCATGTGAATATTTTATTCATTAGTGGAATCTTTGTCCCCTGCTCATGCACCTGCCCGACCAGACCTTTGTCTCCTACCAAGATGCTCTGAAAACCTCCTCAAACTCTACCCAAGTCATCCCCAATGCAGCCCCAACTCCCCATGCTCATGGAGTGAAGAGAAGTCCACCCATTTTGTCTCCCTTTGACTCCACCTTGAGCAATCCGCCCCACCACCTACATAAGACTCATTCTTCAGCCCTTTTAGCTCTTTTACACTTCATATGCTCGAACACTTTGTGAGGATTTGAGAGAAAAACCGAGAGCTAGCTTACCTTGGCCTTCTCGCGCGCGAGGCACCCGGGTGGAGGAGTTCACGAGCTCTAAGCCATTCCAGCCATATTCTCACAAGGCTTAGCAACTTCTAAGTGTTTCTTAGATTTTTTTTAAGTCTTTTGAGCTCATTTAGTGCAGCCAATTCCACCCCAAGTCGAGCCTAACTCCCTAAAGCCATGTGCGAGCCCGAGCAATCCCTAGCAAGCCATTTTTCATTTTCGGTGAAGGTTAGCCCGAACCATCTTTCTCTCATAGCTATTTTATGATAAAATAGGAATTATCACGAAGTAAAATCGAGCCATGCATGTGTTTAAATGCAAGTTCCGAATTTAATAAATAAATGGCCTTAAAAATAGATTTTTAGTTGCAAGCATGCCTAATTCGAAATTGATAGCTTAATCACCCTCATATATTATGTCATTGATGGTGTAAAAGTTTGAG
This sequence comes from Striga asiatica, assembly GCA_008636005.1. Lineage (NCBI taxonomy): Eukaryota > Viridiplantae > Streptophyta > Magnoliopsida > Lamiales > Orobanchaceae > Striga > Striga asiatica. The sequence continues at coordinate 22,278 of BKCP01004772.1, forward strand.
CTTGATTGGAGTTTGTTTGTTCGGTCATCTTGTTCATGAAAATGTGCTATTTTGGACCCCCGAGCCTTAGTACCATGCATGCAAGTTATGACCCATGTTTCAGCCCTTATAGTCATCATTTTTTATGTTAAATATTCGGCCATAAGTGAATTTATATGTTGAGAATGTTTGTTCGGTGACTTGGTGTAGCCATGAGCTTTATCGGCCCTCCCGAGCCACCTCATCATGCATGTTAGTTTTAGCTACCATTTCAGCCTCTTTAGCCACTATTTGTGATGCTAAACACTCGGCCATGTTCATATGTTTAAGAGTTTATGTTGGTTCGGTGAGTTTGTGCTCGAACGTGCCATTTAGGCCCTACCGAGCAACATGCATGTAGACCCGGGGTCTACTAGTTCCCCTTAGCATTTTTGTGGCTATTTTATCATATTGAGATGTGATGTTATGCATGTCACCGGAAAAAGTCGCCGGAGGTCCGGCAAGGGCCGGCCTTGGTCACTGGCCGCGCATGTAGTGCGGCAGTGCCCGACCCTGTGCCTGTCCATGCCTGCAGAGGCTAGCTCTAGCCAGTGCCCACGTGCATGCAACAGCACCCGCAGCTCCCAGTGCGTGACCGTGTTCACAACATCGGCGCAAGTAGCGCCCAGACAGCATGCACGGCGCCCGACAGCACCATGCCAAGCCCCAGCGCACGAGGTCTCGCACCAGAGCCTCGTGCCGTGTCCAGTGCTGACCCGTAGCGGGTTTGTTGAGCCCAGTAGGCCACGGTGCGTGCCCAGCAGCACGCCCGAGTGCCCAGTGACCTTAGGGACGCCGGTCAGCGCCCGTGTGGCCTCTGTCCGCTTCTGCCCCTCGTCAATCCGCACCTGTCTGTGCCCAACCGCACAACAGGGTCTCAATCGAGCCTCGGCCGTGCCCAACGTGCACCCGTGAGGCACAAGCTGTGCCAGGGTCATGCCAGCACCCTCTGGCCGTGCCCGTTCGCCAGCGCGCCTAGCCAAGCCCAACAGCACCCATGACCGAGCCCGGCCGCACCAGCTGTGCCCAGTGCCGCTCTCGGGCACCAGCAGGCCCGGTGCGGGACTGAACCCGATCAGCCCGAGCGAGTGCCCGACCGCCTAGTTTAGCTGAGCCGGCGGTCTGGCCAGTCAGTGAACCGGCCGGTTCGAGTCCGTTTTGATTCGTGACTTCCGGCCGAGTCTCCTTCTTGAATTTTAGTATTTTTCCGAGCCAAACCAATCCAGTCAAGTATGCTAGTCTAAAATCCGGACTTAGTATATTTTTAGGGGACCATGAGAGCGTTCCCTTTTCATCTGGCTAAATGAGCGAATAGAACCGAGCATCATAGCATATCATTAAGCATTCCGAACATATACTTAGAATATATTTGCTTATATGTTTATATAACTAAAGGAGAGTCAAGCCTCCGACAGCTACTTCAGTATTCAAGCACTTGCAACAGATATCTCCAGCATATCAGGTGGAAGCTTTTACGGGGCGTTACATTGCGCATTTCAGTTATCCTGTATAAGGTACGTGAGTAAGATATTTACCCATACGGTTGAATTATCCCGTTTGTGGTCCAATTAGTTCTCCCAGGTGAGAGGCCCACGGTGAGCGGGCCGAGGGCCTTATTATTCACCTGGTGCCCGGTGGAGGCCAAGGGCCTTAATATCCCATTCGGGGTGTGCACATGAGCGGCCGAGGGCCGAGGGTCTTCTGACCATAGATTTCAGTTCAACTCTTATATATTGAAGCCATGATCTAGTGTATTATTGATGATGTCTTATTCAGTACTGGTCTTGTGGAGATGTGGGGATCATGTACTGGATTCAACATCATGTATAATATCTGTACCATGGCAGAGGTATGTTCGGGACAGTTAGTTCTCCCAGGTGAGGGGTCGACCTAAGGGCCTTCTGAGTCTCACGTGGTACCAGTGGAGGCCAAGGGCCTTAATATCCCATCGGGGTGTGCACACGAGCGGCTGAGGGCCAAGTAAGGGTCGTTTGACTAAAGCTAAAGTTTAAGAAAAGTTTACAGTTCAGTACAACTTATTTATTTTATGCTGCTTTTAAGTTTATGTTTACAGTTAAGATTATTACAGTTCCAGTTTTCCCACGAGCATTCAGATGTGCTCACACTCCCACAGTCTTTCTTATTTCAGGTGTCGGAGTCCAGCGTGCCGGGTGAGCAGACGTGGTAAGGCGTGGTCATGATAGCCGAGGACATTTCTACGCACATTTTATGTCCTAGTTTTATGATCATGTGTTATTCAGAGATGTATGCATGTATTTCTGTATTTCAGATGCTTCCGCTAGGCAGACTTAGACTGTGCGAGACATTTCAGACATTGCATGTGTGATTCCATTATCCGTAGCGAATAGTTTTGGTTGCATGTTAAGTTTATGTCTGTGAGTAAGTTAAGTAAGTTTTATCTGTTTCATCCCGCAACAAGTTAGTGTTTTCGAAAACCAAGCTCGCACTACCTTTCGAAAACAAAAGCGAAAATTTTACTATGATTTTTCAAAGCTAGTAAGGCGGGGTGTTACAACGGGCCATTGAAATCAAACCCGTTGGGCAACTGGAACCGCATCCGATTCTATTGTTTTTGAACGATTCAAGCAGTTTTTAACTGATTTTTATGCTTAGCGGTTTAATACCTCAATTTTTCAAAATCATTTAACATGACTCGGGATGCTACTGAAAACTTATGTTTTCTAAAAATCCGTTTTCTTTAAACTTAGTCTAAACTACTGGTTTAGACATAAAGAAAACATGATATAAATCTTAATTGCACATGCATGTGAAACTGGATCCAGGTCATACTAGTTGACCGGGTAAAAACCTGTTCATATATAAATACAGGCATGCAAGTTCAAAACGTAAACGTCAGCAGAAATAAACACGTGACATAATAATATACATACACTACAAAATTCCACAAAATGGCCGACTGAGCCAAGTCCACGACCAAGCTTGCACCTCCGGCCCGACATTGTCATCTGAAAAAGATAAGGTAGTGGGGCGTGAGTATAAGATCAACGGTGCTCCGCAGACACCAATACTAAAGTAAAAAACAATAATAATAACAATATCATGATCGTTAGTATATATATATAAACTGAACTAAAATTAAAATCATACTGTCTCCCGGCAATGTGGCCGGTAACCTGTGCACATTCTGATGGAATATTAAGGCAATATAGTCGCCACCAGAACCCTCCACCCTAAGCAGATAAAATATATACGTACCTCGGACATGATATTAGTGATTATATTCAATGTAATACCCAATCTAGGTCCCCACCTGTACTGCTGGTACTTAAAATGTAAGTGTTGGTTTGAAATAGTTGACTCCTCAAGCTTCTTCAAGGAACATGATAACGCAAGCAAAGAAGGGAATGGCTCGGGTGTGCGATTGATCCTATGCTTTCAGCTTTTGCATGAACCACCGAGTATGGCTCACCATAAAATCCCTTGAGCTCGACCTTAGGCTTCTACAACAAGGTAAGAAGGTGGAGAATGGCTGGTATTGGCTCTCTAAGGTGGTGAGGCTTGGGAAAATGTCCAGTATACACAACACTCACATGCTCTGCCTTAGGGATTTGTCTCGGCCTTTCTCTTGTTTATGGCTAAGAAAAGGATGAACTTTATGAAATAGGTTGAGAAACATGAGGTAAAATCCCCCACTAATCTGAGGTTAAGCTATTTATAAATGAAGAAATCAAAAGAAATGGAAGACAAGGATTTTTATCCTTTAACTTTCCTAAGGACACATGTCCTTTAATCTAACCTTAGGTGTTAAATAATGACATTAGTCATCAACACAAGTGTCAAACTCTCCAAGACTTTAGTTAAGCAAGGTAATGCCATTTCAAACAAAATGGGTGGAAAAACTCACTTAAGCCTAAGTTAAGACTTTGGCTCGGCAATGGGACTAGAAAATCAATTGAACTTTGATTAAAGTTTGAGCAAAGCTAGGGCGAGACTTGACCGAACTTGTTCTGTTTCGGTCGTGGCTCGACTTCGACGATTTCTCGAGTTTTCTCGACTCCGATTAATATTTCGACTTGAAATAATTAATCCCGACTAATAAAGAATTACTAATATCTATTTATAAAATAAACTGATCGGAGCTAATTACTATAATTGACTCGGTCACTAAATAAAATTAAACTAAGTATATCCTCGACTTAAAGTCGAACTTAAAACTGAATAATTTAATAACTGGACTCGGAAACTAGAAACGAGCATTATTAATAAAAGGAAAATAGCTCAAGCTCGGAAACTAAAACATCACTTTTATTAATAACAAAACGGGACCAGTATGATGTCCGGTTCCTGGCTGAATCGGTCGAACCGGCCGGTCCAGTTCGGTTTTCTAAACCATGCCTAATAGACTAAGTCATCAACTACCTACCAACTCATATCAATTCTCGACCTTCCCTCTCCTCTCTCCAAACCAAGCAGCTCCCTCACTCCCTCATTCAAACTCCTCAATAGCTGCATGTAGAGTTGTCAAAACGGGCCGGCCCGTAACCCGCCTTTTGGCGGGGTGGGGCGGGCCTATGAAAATCCAACCCAACCCGTCCTTGCCACGGGTTGCGGGCTCGGCGAGCCACCTTTTATTATTATTATTATTATTATTATTATTATTATTATTATTTTTAGTAACTGGGCTGCAGTCAGCCTAATAAGCTAAATGTTGGGTTGAAAATTGGATAATATATTATTTTTGTTTACGGGATTTTTTTTTCCAAGTGGGCCAGTCTTTATAATACCTGAAAACGACAAGAATGTTTGTTTTTCTAGAACTCAGAACACAAAATGAAAACATGGAGACATTAACAAGCGCTGTGATTTTGGGTAAAGAGCTTGTTGATTTTTAAGGGAGGTTTATGGAAAGTGGATAATTTATATTAAGGAAATATGTATGTTTAATAACTTGTGGTGTGTTTTTTTAATTCTGAATCTTTGATTCTATTTTCTAACCAATAACCATCCAATATTAATATTATATATATATATATATATATATATATATATNTTTAATTAGGTGGGCCGGCTCGCAAGTTAGCCGCCCTGCCTCAACCCGCGGCCCGCGTAGGCCCACTCCCTTGCGGGCCTGCAACAATAATTTATGTTGGACATAGATGGATATCTTCAATCGACTAATGTTGGACAATATATATAGATAGATGGGTACCTTTAATTAATCAAGGAAGGATGTTATTGTTCCTAATCTTTTTCAAGTAAAATTTCTTTTTGAAATAATTACGATTTCAAAGACATTTTCAAATATTTATTCAACTTTGGTGTCATTATATCCAGAGAGAAAATATATATCTAATAATATGAAATATTATACTTGCAAATATAACTAAATTTGCAACAACTATGATCAAAATAATAGAGAATGAAACATTCAAACATAATTGGTTAGCTTCCAATCAATAATAAAAGAAATGATCATTATAAATGATAGTTATAACAAATTCAAGTTATTTTTCAAAGAGTGTGATGCAAAAGGAAGACATTAGAAAACTAAATTGAGATGACAATAACAATGATTAAAAATAATGAGGATATCATAAAATAAGGAAACCAATGACGACATAAATTCCTTTAGCATTTAAAATTTCACACAAAAACATATTAATTTTATTTTAGATTTGTTGATGGACGGATCCGATCAACGGTTAAAATACGAGATAACGAAAATACGAAGTAGAAAACCGAGAGAATACAGGATAATCACGATTTATTATATAATCTCAAGGTCGGCCTCTCTTACGAGGTCGGCACCTTTATCACAGTTACAAGTATTTATTACAAGTTCTTAGAGAGAGAAAGTAGGTAAAAAACTAATTTATTAAGGATTCAACAACCCAAAAATAAACGAAGTGGGTTTCTTTTTATAGGGCTCTTAAATGTGGCACTGTTCGGACACTATTTGTTGGTCTTGTCGCACAGTAACCCTGAGGGACAGGCCGATGCTTTTCTGACTGATTGAGAGTAATTCAAGGGTTTTCCAATCATTGCCTGCAGAGCATTTAATGCGGGTATGGGTCGCATTAAATGCGGTACATGCTCTTAGGTCGAGCTAGGCATCCTAGGTCCGCAGGCTGGCTCTAGGCGTCCAATCGGTAATCATTGATCGGCAAGTGGTGTCACAATATTATTTTCCGAGGATCTTCCTTCCAGCGGGGGCTGGCCCTTCCAGGCCCTATTTGTCTGCCCGACACCAACCGGGCCGGTGCCGTGTCAAAGAATCCCGGTGCCAACCTAAGGAAGAACATCGCTCATTGCCCTCGTAGAATCTTGTCCGAGGTCAGCTCGACACTTCTGAGGTAATCTTGGTAGCCGGTCCCGACGTCCGGGCCGGCCTCCCTCCGGTTCCTCGCCACTGGACCGGAACCTCTACGTGTGTTAACTTGGATATCAACATACAGGCCCCCGAGCTCGGGGGAGACCTAAAATGTCTCTTCTGAGGTCGTCCTTGAACGATAGAGCCGAGTTGATTGACCGTGCTTATCCAATTATAATTCTGTTGCGAGACCGACACTTTCGCCATACTTAAGCAAGTTCGATCGGGCGTCGATGGCGGAATACGAGACGTCGGAATACACGTGTCAGCCTCTGTTTGCCTTTCTCAAAAGGCGCGCCCGTTGGCTTCCAAAGGATGTCTCCTTTTGAATTTCGAACTTTTGAATTCCTGCACGTATGTTGCCGCCCCATTGGGTGATGAACTCCTATAAATAGGCGTTTTTGGTCACCTTTCCGATTTTTTACCTTTGCAACTCTGATATTGAGCGAGAGATTTTTTGCAAGCGTTCCTTCGAGCTTCTTCTTGCAAAACTTCGGTAATCCTCTGATCCCGTCTCGTACTCTTTGCATCTTTTCTTTTTTTGTTTTCCGTGATTCTTTCCCTCCGAGATTTACGACCGAATGACGGTTTTTTCGGCGAGGGCACCGGTCCTTCCGGCGGCGCGGTTGCCGCTGGCGAGAAATTTGGTCTTTTGGACTCTGATTCTGACGTTGGCCAAGATTTTGTCGACGAGACCCTCCGAGGCGACATCAGAGGTCGGGAACGTGTTCCTATGGGACTCGGAGACGCAGCTACCAATGCCGCCCTCGAATCCTCGACGACAGGTCCCCCTGGATTCTGGCGCCGACCCGAGCGAGTTTGGGCGATACCGAGCAAAGCGGCAGCTTGGGCTACAGAGTTGGTCATGGACGATGCCGACCTGGCCCAACTGAGAGGGAAATACAATTTTGGCCCAGGGGTTCGGATTTTCACGCCCTATGCCGGGGAGTGGATCCATTGCCCGCCGCTGGGTTGCATCAGTGTTTATCGCCATAGCATTCACTTGGGCCTCCGATTTCCCCTGCCCAGCGCGCTTAACGATATCCTAAGCGAGCTTGAGATCGGCATCAGCCAATACGTGCCAATAGTGTTTGCTCGACTCGTGAGCTTGATTGTTATGTTCCGTCGCCAGGGCTGGCCCAACCCCACTGGCGACGAGGTGAAGGCTCTATTCTCCTTCAAACGTGCCGGCGACACCAGCAACTATTACAACTTGGTATTGTCGGGCATCAACAAGACGTTGGTGGCTAAATTGCCAGAGACTTTGCACGGCTATATGCCAAAGTGGTTTTGGGTCGGCGGTGAGTGGAGGACCCAGGACGCGACCCGACATCCGCCTAATCATTTCATTTCCCATACTAGTAAGCTTCTTGCCTTCTTTTCGTTATCCACTGACTTTCCCTTCTTTTTGTGCTAACATGTCATGGTTTGCGTTTTCAGTCCGCAGTACGAGTTCGGCACTAAGTTTCTCTCTCGCAACTCAGGTCAGCACCTTGTTGAAACTGAGTTTGGAAGAGCGGCACTATTCGGCACTTACCAAAGAAGAGAACCTTCTCGACTACAACCTCAGCTCAGAGATCATTGATAAATCTTTTCAGTCAGGTATTGCCTTGTACATTGGTCGGCTTCCCGCCGTTGAAAAACCATTCTCATTTTTTACTGACGGTCGCTCACACTCGCAGTCTACTACCCAATTCTCCGACTCAAAGGGTTCGAGTCAGTGAAGGCCGCGAACAAATACCGTCGCAAGGATCCGAACCCACTCAAGGCAGGACGAAAGCTGCCATGTTTGGGCGTATGAAGTTGGCGAAGAAGAGGCCAGCCCGCCTTAAGGAGCTGGGTTTAGATGCGACCGAGGTGACTGTCATGGCGGCTGCCGGGGCGGAGGGTTCCGGCATTGCCAAGGAGAAATCGGCCTACGTCCACCAGGATAAGGCGAGCTTCGTCCCCATTGATGCCGAGCAAAGGGCTCGTATAGCCAAGGCTCTCCCCAGCGTCCCAGACGATTGGTTCCTTGACCTCTGAGCTGCTGATGGGGTTTCTCTTCCCAATCAGTTCGGGGTACCCGAGGAAATGATGCGGCCAGCTCGGCTCCCTCTAGTCGCTTGGACTCCGACCGCTCAAGCCAGCGTTTGTCAACTTTCCACACCCTCGCTTATTCAGCATGCGGCGGGGATAATCTCTCGGGCACTGGTCGAGCTCGTCCAAGCCGCTGATCAGTCGTTGATGAGTACCGAAAGTTGGACGCCGATCACTGAGTCTGCCACGGGAAGATTGCTTCTTTAAACGCCAAGGCCAAGAGGACATCGGAATTAGAGAACCTCCTGGTGATAGCGAAGGCCGAGGCGACGAAGGCCGGGGAGAGGGAGATTGAAGGCACCCGGGCAGCGACTAGGATGGCCGAGGAGCTTAGGGCGGAGAAGGCGGCTTGGGCTGTTCGGGTGTTTGAGCTGAAGGAGCAATATGCCAAGGCTCTGGGAGAGAGGTAGACCGGCACAACAAAGAGCTGGACACACTCAAGGCTCGGGTTGAGAGTCTCAACAAGGAGCTCTACTCGAACATTGATGAGACTCTTGTCGCGTCGCCCTTGCCGCCCTATCCTGAGATCCAGGACTTGTTCAGTAAGGAGATCATGGTCGACATGGATTCGGGGGTCGGCTATAACCTCTATTTGGCTCTTCCAGCGCCTCGACCACGGTCTGCTTTCCCTGGACGACTTCCGGGAGATTATGCGCGCCAAAATCCCTAAGCATGGGCTAGAGGACGACGAGATCGTCGATTTTGCTAACTTCGACGCTATGCCCCCAGATGAGATGCGCCTGAAGCCGGGCGAGCTCCTGTCCGGTTACAAGTCCTTCATGCTGCCGACCAGGGATTTTGCGGACGCGGCTGACCCCTCCCGGATCTTGCCGGGATTGAAGGATCACGAGGACGGCTTGTCGGGAGTTGCCAATGATGCAAGGGAGGCCGATCTCGAAGCTGGCAGGGAGGCTGACCCGAGGGTCGACACGGAGGCCGACCAAGGTGCTGACAAGGTCAGCGCTGTCACCCCCGATCCGGTCATCGTCGAGCTGTCTTCCGGCCCGTCTCCCAACAAGTAGTTTACCTCTCCGGCCTCCGAGCCGTCCTTCCGACTGCTTGTGGTCTTTAGAATAATTTGCGACTTATCTTAGTGTGCCGACTTGGCTTTATGTTATCTGTGCACGCTATTTAATTTTATCGTGCTGTTACGTTCTTTACTCGTTTTTATAATTACATCGGCCCCTTTTAGTCGGACCTGCGCTTGGGAAATTTATCAAGTGGCGCTTACCTGACCGGTCTCGTGTTCGGACTCGACGGTAGTTTTGGCCTTATCGGGTTACCGCGCTGAGCCCGGCTCGTGCCGGCCGGGTTATTGTACTGAGCCCGTCCCGCGCGTAATTACATTTTTACGTGGCGCTTACCCAACCGGTCTGATGTTTGGACTCGGTAGTGTTTGTGGCCTGACCGGGTTACCGTGCTGAGCCCAGTTCGTGCTGGTCGGGCTTCCGTGTTGAGCCCGACCCGTACGTAATTACCTTTTTACGTGGCGCTTACTTGACCGGTCTCGCGTTCGGACTCGATAGTATTCGTGGCCTGACCAGGCTACCGTGCTGAGCCCGGCTCGTGCTGGCCGGGCTACCGTGTTGAGCCTGACCCGCACGTAATTACGTTTTTATGCCGCTTACGACTTGATCTAGACTTAGAACAACCTAGCATCCAAAAAGCACAAAAGGAATTACATTTTCATACAACTCGTTACATGATTTTCTGAACGATGCAGATTACAGGGCTATAGGGTATAGAATAACCTAGACCTACTGGTAGAACCTTTTGAGGAATGCCGAGTTCCACGGGTATTGGTGTGGGGTGCCATCCAGACACTCGAGTCGGTAGGCTCCATACGGGAGGACCTCGCTGATTCTGTATGGTCCTTCCCACTTCGGCTTAGTGGCCCCGGTTCTGGCCCCGTTACTCTTTTGAGGACGAGGTCACCGACCCGGTATGCCCGCTGCTTGACTTGGAAATTGACATATCTTTTGCTTCGCCTTTTGTATGCGGCATTCCTGATCTCGGTCTGCGATCTGTGCTCGTCCAGCAAGTCGAGGTTTACTCTCAGGGATTTGGTGTTTGACGTTACCTCGAAAGTGGTTACTCGATATGTCAGGCGCCGAGCTCGACTGGGATCATCGCCTCGGACCCATAGGCCAGTGAGAACGGCGTCTCGCCTGTAGACGATCTGGCCGTTGTGCGGTACGACCAGAGCACGCTTGGGAGTTCGTCCGACCATGTTCTTTTCGCCGCTTCAAGTCGGACTTTGAGTCCTTGCTTGATTATCTTGTTTATGGCCTCGATCTGGCCGTTCGACTGAGGATGGTAGGGTGTCGAGAAGAAGTGCTTGATGCCATGCTCCTCGCAGAATGCCTCAAACTTTTTTCCATCGAGCTGCTTCCCGTTGTCCGTGATGATGGAGTTCGACACCCCAAATCGACATATGATGGATTTCCACAAAAATTCAATAATTTTGTACTCGGTTATGGTTGCTAGAGGCTCGGGTTCTACCCACTTTGTGAAATAGTCGACAGCGATGACGGCGTACTTTACTCCGCCTTTGCCTGTTGGTAGGGGGCCGATCATGTCGACACCCCACTTTGCAAATAGCCATAGCTGAATATCGACTTTAGGGGTTGAGATGGTTGGATGATGTTTGGCGCGAAGGTTTGACATTTAGCGCATTTTCGGGCCATCTCCAGGGCGTCCTTCTTCAGACCTGGCCAGCAATAGCCCGGTCTCAAAACTTTGTGAGCGAGGGCGTATCCTCCGGAGTGGTTGCCGCACACGCCCTTTTGTACTTCTTACAGAATATATTCAGCGTCTTTCTCACTTATGCACTTTAGTAGAGGTGTTGAGTACCTTCGTTTGAATAGTTCGCCGGCCACGATCGTGAATCGAGCTGCCCGCACATGAAGCTGTCTGGCCTCTTTTGGGTCAGGCGACAACGTACCGTTCTCGAGATACGACCTGATTGGGACCATCCAGCTCGAGTCTCTGCCATCGATGGTCGGCCCCATGCATAACACGGAGGTGTTGGCCACGGATGGTTGTTCCTTGTGTCCGACTTGGACATACTCGACGCTTTCCACCCTGGCGCTTGAGGTGAGTCGAGCCAAGGCGTCGGACTGTACGTTTTCTGTTCGTGGTATGTGTTCGATTCGGGTTCGAAGCTTGGCTAGCTTCTTCTTCACTAGCTCGACGTAGGGGACCAGTCTCGCTTCCTTCACTTTGAACTCTCCGGATATTTGTTTGACCATCAACATTGAGTCCGAGTATATGATGAGGTCGGTCAGGCTCATGGTTTCTGCTAAGGCCAGCCCGGACAACAATGACTCGTATTTGGCTTCGTTGTTTGTCGTCGGGAAGAGGTACTGAATTGAGTGGCAGAAGAGTTTCCTTTGGGGATCTATGAGGACGACCCCTCCATCTACTCGTCCGGCAGTGGAGGACCCGTCGACGTACATCACCCAAGGCTCCTCATCTTTTATTTCTTCGACTCCCGGCGTGAATTCGGCTAAGAAGTCCGATAGTACCTGCCCTTTTATTGTTGTTCGGAGTTGATAATGGATGTCATATTGCCCCAGCTCAACCGCCCATTTAACCATCCGACCCGAGGTGTCGGACCGGCCCATTATCTGCTTTAATGGATATGCCGTGAGGATAGTGATTGGATATTCAAGAAAGTAAGGTCTGAATTTTTGAGTTGCGGTGACGAGAGCGAAGGCCAATTTCTCCATTGGGGGGTATCTCAACTTGGCGTCATGGAGTGCCTTGCTCACATAGTAGACGGGATGTTGGCAGGAGGCCTCTTCTCAGATCAGAGCGGCACTTATGGCAGTGTTGGAAATCCCAAGGTAGAGATATAAAGCTTCCCCAGGTCGTGGTTTCTGCATTGTTGGAGCTCGGCTGAGAACGTCTTTAATTGTTTCTAATGCTTTTTGACATTCGGGGGTCCATTCGAACTTGTGATTTTTCTTGATTGCCTCAAAGAACGGCTTGCATCAATCCGTCGATTTGGAGATGAAACGGTTGAGCGCGGCAAGTTTTCTGGTCAGGCTCTGGACCCCCTTGATCGAGGTCGGCGGTCGCAAGTCCTGCACAACCTTGATCTTCTCGTGGTTGGCGTCAATGCCGCGTTGGCTTACGATGTAGCCCAAGAATTTTCTCGAGCCGACATCGAATGTACATTTTTTAGGGTTTAACTTCATAGAGTAGTCACGCAAAATAGCAAACATCTTATTAAGGTCGTTTACATGGTCGGACGCATACACAAACTTGACCAACATATCATCTACATATACCTCCATACTAACCCCTATCAAACTAGAAAACATCTTGTTGACAAGGTGTTGGTAGGTGGCCCCGACGTTCTTCAGCCCAAACGGCATCATCGTGTAACAATAGAGTCCTCGTGCCGAGTAGAATGAAGTGTGTTCTTCGTCATCCGGGTGCATGGGGATCTGATTGTAGCCGGAGTATGCGTCCATAAAACTCATCAGCTCGTGACCCGACGTTGCGTCGACCATGTAGTCGATAAGTGGCAGAGGGTAGCTGTCTTTGAGGCAAGCCTTGTTGAGATTGGAGAAGTCGATGCACAGCCTCCATGCCCCGCTGCTTTTCTTTACGAGTACAGGGTTGGCTACCAAGTCAGATAGCGGACCTCCCGGATGTATTCGTTTTCCTTCAGCTTGATGACTTCTTTCTCGAGGGCTTGCTGTCGATCTGGACCTAGCCTCTGCCTTTTCTGAATGATCGAATTGACCCTAGGGTCGACCTGCAGTCTGTGGCAGGCAACCTTTGGGTCAATGCTGACCATGTCCTCGTGGGTCCAGGCAAAGACGTCGGCGTTCTTCCGGAGGAACTGAGTTAGTTCGGCCTTCATTGGGCTCGACAGTTTTCTTTCGATGCGCAATTGCTTTTGACAGGTTTCCTCGTCAACGAAAATGATTTCAACTTCGACCATTGGCTCAGCTCGCTTCATACCTCTCTTTTCTTCAAACTAAGCTTGGGGATCGATCTCGTCCTCTTCCAGCATGGGCTCCTTTCCGGCTCTCCGGCCCCTATCGTGGTGCTGGTCAGCCTAAGACACCTCTGTTGTCAGGTCGACGTCGCTTCCAACCGAGGGGAGTGGACCTGTCTTGTTTCCAGCTTGCGGTCGTCCCCCCAGGCGGAGCTTCGTCAACTCGGCTTCTTCTATAGGAAGGTCCGGGTCGTCATCCATCCTGGTTCTCAGGTCGGCACATTCCTCCTCGGCCGTAGGTGCGGGGTTCGCCACATTAATTTCCATTCGCGGAATGGTTAGGACGCATTCTCTCACCTCCCGCTACTCTCCACGGTGTGTCCCTTCCCCGTCTGAGGTCGGGAATTTGAGAGAATAATGAAAGATTGAGACGGCGGCCCTCAGTTTGTACAATGCCGTCCTACCGATGATAACGTTGTATTCGCTTCCACGATTTTGAAGGTCTCCAAAATCGTCCTCGTGGGCTGCCCGTCTCCTTGATTGGCAACATTATTTGACCAACGGGTCGCGTCGTCTACCCGTTGAAGCCCTGGATCAGTTCTCGACAGGACTGAACTTCTTTTGCGTCGACACCCATTTTCTTGAAAGTGTCGTAATAGAGGATGCTGGCGTAGGCGCCCGTGTCGACCATGATGCGATGCACCTTAATGGCCATTATGGGGGCGGTGACTGCCAGGGCATCAGAGTGCAGGTGGTCAAACAGGAAAGCATCTTCATCGGTAAAAGAGATCTTGTTCGGGGTTGATTCTGACGTCGGCCTGCTGCTCGCGTGCAGAACTCTCTGCCCGGCATGATAGGCTTGTCGGGCTTAAGCTTTGACCTGTCTCTTTGAGGGGAGAAAGTCACCTCAGCTCGTGTTGACGTGCCGAGGTGGGTAGGTCGGGTCGGTGTCTCCCTGGGTGGAAGGTCGGTTCCTCTTTCTATTTCTCGAAGTGCCGGCCTCAATCTTGGTGAGCTGGGCTAAAGACCATGATTTCATTGTTGCCGCCCTGCTGCGGCTTTTGGTGGTGAATTTCGGAGTCATCTTCGCTATCAAGGCCGTCCTCAAATCGACCTCCCCTTTTCTTGGTGGGGTAGGTGAACTTCTTCAGCTGGGGGCCGTCTATCAACTGCAACAGTGCTGTGATCAGGTTTCGACACTGGTCGGTGTTATGCCCATGCTGGGGGTCGTTTAATGCTGTCAGGTTTTATGTCTTGGCTAGTGGATGTAGACCTGCAAGCTACGGCGCCCTGTCCAATCACCATTGATTGCTCTCCAAGTGGCATTATTATATTATCATCGGGCTCGACATCCGTCTATGGGGGGACCGTCCTGGAACCTCAGGCCAGCTCTTGATCTCGTTTCATTCTTCTGACCCTCCATAACCTTACTTCAGCCCGTCACCTGCTTCAGGTCGACACCGGTGTCTGAACAGAACAAACGCCGGGCTCGCGGACAGGCCCGCAGAGATGTCTGGGCTAACTAGATCTGGGATTCAGATCGGCACTTGCACTTGACCGGGTCTTCGGATCGGCTCTGGGAGTCGGTTCGGCTTTTGGGAGGTACCTATTGTCCCTCTCCTCTTCGGGACGAACTCGGATGTCAACAAATAATTTGAGCACAAAATGCTCAAACAAATTATTCAGACATAGTTTGTTAGCTTCCAATCGACAGTAAATAACAAATAATATTATAAATTATAGTTATAACAATTTTGAGTTATTTTTTTAAAAGTATGGTGCAAAAGGGTGACATTAGAAAACTATATTATGATGACAATAATAGTGATCATTATTTTAAGCACATTGAAGATATCATTAAATAACAAAATCAAAGGCGATATAAATTTCTTTAGCATTTACATTTTCACTAAACAAATACTAACTTTATTTTGAGTTTTCAATCTAATGTTTTTTTATTTCATTTTATTTATCCTAGAGTTCAGCTAATAGTATTAAATACTATATTTCATTATTCAATAAAATACACCATTTTTTTTTAAACTAATTGAAATAAAATTATATTAAATTATTAAATATAAACATAATACTAAAAATAATTTGAAAGAAATACTAATTGAAAGAATATTACATTATACTATCACATATAAACCTTATACTAAAACTAATTTGAAAAAAAAAAATATCACGTGCGTACATCTTCCTAGTTTATAAAATAGAAGACAAGTGTGTAGTAGTAATGTGATTCTCAATTAAAATTAATTACATTTATATCTTTCAAACAAAAGTTAAATTTCTTTTTTTTGATGGTAGTATTGGCAATTCAATTATCTATTTAAATATGGTTGTATGAGTTACAAAACATCATTATCAACTATAATTTAAAATCACAAATTACATTTATGTCATTTAGAGTAACATCTTTTGGTTGTAGTATGGGCAATTCAAAATTTTCAAGAGATAACTCATCCTTAGAGCTATAGATTATAGATAGATTATAGATTATCCATATGATAAGTGAAGTGTTTTGTTCAAAGTTAAATGTCATGTGCCATTTTATTTTCACTAATTCAGTTGAGTTGATTTTTCCGTTACATGGTGTTCCTCTAGTTCAAGCAAGGGTCTTGGAAGGCTCGAGAGCTCATGTAGAGGAAGTCGAGCAGAGGCAAGCTTCAAAAGAGACGCTTACAAATGAGCTGGCCCAAGATGATGTTGGATTATCCTAGAATGTGGTAGAGGATGTAAAGGAGAAGGAAAGAGCTGAAGAGCAGGAAGATGTGGAAAAAAAAAAAGAGGTAATATGGCTATGTATTTCAATCATAAATCACTTGCCTATCTTATTTTCGATCATAAATCAAAATTAAATGCAAATTCAGTGCTGGAAATATGACTTGTGTCATTTGTTCAATTGCAGCAAGGTGGTGTCACTCATGCAGAGGAAGTCGCCCAGAGGCTGGCTTCAAAAGATCGACACACTTATATATAAATTGACACAAGAACTTGAACTAATGAAAGCTGTAATGGGCAAGCTTAAGGATGTACTCGATGGAAAGAAAAGAGCTGAATCCACATAGCTGGTGAACATAGATATCAAAAAAGAGGCAATATTTGAAGAAACTACGACTAATATACCTTTTTGTAGTGAATGATCCAGCTGGCTCATCCCTCAAACCAATAGCAGCTAGTTGGGTGACCAGCTCACTACTTGAATAACCGCTTTTCGCCTTACCAACAAATCCTTGCATTGATTCATGTGTCATTTGTAAACGACATTTTTACAGAACAAGAAAAAAAAGGCTTAGTGCTTTTGGTAGAAAAAAAAAGTTACTTTATCATACCCATCAATTTGCTTGCACATAAAGTATCTTATTTTCGATCATAAATTAAAAATTAAATGCAAATTTAGTGTTCTTAAAATATGTCCTTTGCAGGGTGGGGTCATGCAGAGCGATCCCGATCCCACACGGGAGTAGTTGGAGGAACATATTAAGCAGCTTGAAAGAAAACTGCAGACAATTTCTGACTCGGGAAAGTCCGAGAACGACTACATGAAGAAAGAACTCTCGGAGGCGAGAGAACAGATGGAAAAACTCTCGGAAGCCGGAACAAGGTGTGTGCAACAGATAATGATTGATATACAAAAATGTTATTACTTTTGCATTTAATTATACATTTCGAAGTATGATACATTAGGCTGCTAAATAATAAAGTAAAATATCTTTTCTGGATACCGGATATGCCACTGAAGCTTCCTTTTTTTGTAAGGTTGGCGTTTTCTTGTTTCACTGCTCGACTATAAGTGAAATCCGTAAGTTTTAGAATTTTCGAGTTATATTATATATATGCTAAATGCTCAATTAATTCCTAAGTTTGATAGATCATTCTTGGGAATTCTCTATATTAAGTATAAGTCAAGATCAATCCATTAATTTGGATTGTTAAAATTATAGCAAACCGACTCAAGAAATTATCGGCTTCGAACCCTAGTTTGGTTACGATTATTTTTCAAGTTATTTTCCAAGCATAGCCAAGTCTTGGTATTTTTGTACTTAGAATAATTTCTAAGTGCGTGGGAATACCAAAGTTCAAGTCTTGGATTTTTAAATCGAGCCCTAACCCACCCGAGCCACTCGCGCCCATCTCGCGCCCAAGGGCGATTCCACCGAGCCCAAGGCCTTAGCTAAGCCTTAGTATCATTTGCTAAATTTTTCTAAGTGTTGAGGAACTCAACCAAGTCTCATTTCAGCCCATGTCCTCAGCCCAAGTCAAACCCCACGCGCAGCCCCGCGCCCAGGCCCAATGCCGCGCCCGTGCCCAGTGCCCAGCGCTGGCAGCGCGACAGCCCATCTTCTTGAGCCCATTTCTGGAATTTCCGGCCCAAATCCTCCATGACCCAAGACTTGCGTGTTTAGAGGACTTAATGAGGATTATTTTGAACTAATATGGCCCTACAAAGTATTAAGGAAGTCAGCTTAGCACTAGCTCAAAGTGGAGTGTGGGCAATCCATTATTTTAATACCTTTGTGTAAGACTTTGTCCCCTATAGTGCTAGTGCCTTGAATCTGCGACCAAACCTGCTCCATTTGACCAAGATGGTCTGAAAAACCTGCCATTCCACCCAAGAAAAACGTACAAGACCTCAGCCCCAAGACCACATGCATGGAGAGTGCATTTTCCCACTTAAATGGTCTCCTTTGTCCATACCTAGCAACCTCCGCCCCTTTGCTCTATTTAAGGCTCACTCTTCAGCCATTTTGAGGTCTTGACACTTAGAATACTCGCACATATTGAGGGGATTGAAGGAAAAACTGAGAGCTAAGCCAAGCCACTCCACACGCGCGCGCGAGGCCGAGAAGGGGGTCTACCGAGCTGCAGCAAGTTCCAGCCATATTCCACCGAGGCTCAACCACTTCACATCATTCCTTAGATTATTCTAAGACTTCTCATCCTCCAAGGTTCAGCCAATTTCGCCCCAAGCCAAGTCCTAGCCTTCCAAGCCGCGTGTGAACCCGAGCAAGCCCTAGCAACCATTTTTCCACTTTCGGTGAAGGTTAGCTCGACCTATGTTTTTCCCTCAGCCCATTTATGATATTTTAGGATTTTTCATGTAGAAAAATCAAGCCATGCACGTTAAAAATCATGAGTTCCGAATTTTAAGAATAAATGGCCTTAAAAATGAATTTTTAGTAGCAAGCATGCCTAAGTCGAAACTTGTAGTTAAATCACTCTTAAAAATCATGTTATTGATGATGTTAAAGTTTGAGCATGTTTAGAGTTTGGTTGTTCGACCATATTGCTCATGATTTAATGCTAATTTGGGCACCCGAGGCTTAGTTACATGCATGCATGTTATGACCCAAGTATTAGCCATAATAGTTCTCAATTGTGATGCTTAACATTCTGCCTTGATCATTTAAGTAAGATTAAGAAGTGGGTTCGGTGACCCTAGGTCCGCAGGTGCCCTAACGGCCCTACCGGACCAAGCCTAATTAGACCCGAGGCCTCCTAGGGCTTCTCAACATTTTTAAGTATATTTCATTATATTATGCTGATACATAATGCATGTGACTAGAAAAGTTGAAAATTAGTTGGCAAGGGTCGGTCCCGGTCACTAGCCGCGCATACCGCGCGTGCAGTGCCGACCCGCGCATGCCCGCAGCGCCTACCGCGCCAGCCAGGGCCTCTGCTCGTGCCCGCGCCACACAGGCGCAGTGCGCAGCAGCTCCAGTGCACGAGACCGCGCCCGGCAGCGCGCGTCTGTG
>BKCP01004772.1:41728-121482 GCA_008636005.1 Striga asiatica
AGGGACCGAGCCCGGCCGCACCAGCCGTGCCCAGCGCCGTGCCCGGGCACCAGCTGGCCCGGCACGGGGCCGAGGCCGGTCCAGCCGAACCAGCGCCCGACCGCCCGGTCCAGCCGAGCCGGCAGTCTAGCCAACCAACGAATCGGCCGGTTCGACCGGCGGTTCGAGTCCGTTTTGATTCGTGACTTTCGGTCTGAGTCTATTTACGAAATTTTAGTATTTTTTCAAGCCAGTCCAGTCCAGTTAAATTGAGCAGATAGAACTGAGCATTTTTAGCATATAATTAAATATTCAAGCATTTTACTTAGCATTATTTTGCTTAAATATTTATGTAGCCTAAGGAGAGTCGAGCCTCCGACCGCTACTCCAGTTTCCGCACTTGCGTCAGATTTCAGATTTTAGTTGTCAGGTGGGGGTCATGTACTGGATTCCACATCATGGATAATATCTGTACCATGACAGAGGTATGTTTGAGATAGTTAGTATCTAGGTGGGGGCCGACCTAAGGGCGTAAATATCCCAACTGATGACCGTTGGGGGGCCGACCTGAGGGCCGTTATACCTCATCGGCGTGTGCACACGAGCGGCCAGCCTAAGGGTCGAGGGTCTTTCGACAACAGAAAAGAAAGAAAAGAAAAGGTTACAGTTTCAGCTCTTATATATTTATGTTCATGACACGTTATTATAGATGATGTTTTATTCAGTACTGGTCTTTGCGGAGCATAATGGTTTGCTCACGCCCCCATTGTGTTTTTCAGGAGACGGAGTCGAGCGTGCCGGATGAGCACAGATGTGGCGAAGCGTGGTCATGAGAGTTGGACATATTTTACGCACATTTTTATGTCCTGGTTTATGATCATGTATTTGATTCAGTTATGTATGCATGCATTCTGTATTTCGGATGCTTCCGCTAGCAGACTAGACAGTGCGAGACAGTTCAGACATTGCATGTTTAATTCCATTATCCGCAGCGGATAGCTTGGTTGCATGTTTTATTATATGTCTGTGAGCAAGATAAGTTGTTTTTTTATCTGTGGCATCCTGCGCAAGTTAGTATTTTCGAAAACCAAGCTCGCACGACCTTTACGAAAATAAAAAGAAAAATTTTACTCTGATTTTTAAAAAGCTAGTAAGGCGGGGTGCGACAGAAGGTGGTATTAGAGCGCAGAGTGCGTTTCTGTATACTTTCAAAGTTTTGAAAAGCATGACCACGCCACGCTCATCCGCATCGACTCTGAGGTAAGTCACCTGACTCAGTTTAAGTTTTGCAAGTGCTAAATTCAGTTCAAGTATGGAGCCTAGATAACTATCCACCTATAAGACAGATAACTCTAGAGACAGAACTCTAGAACAGCTAAGTCTAAGGACTCTAGACTAAGTCAGAACTCCATTACGAGCCAGAACATAGAAAGTTTAAGTATACCGGAACTCTAGCCAAGCTAGGTGTTTTCGGATATTTATTATTTATTTTATTATTTCAAGTCTAGTATGGCTATTTCTTAATTGGCTATACTGATCAATTCAAGTATAATTGGATCTTCAGAATGCCGCCACGTAGAGATCCCCAGATACCGGTTGAGCAGGACCAGGCTGTCGTGGTCAGCCGATTCCGTATGTATGATCAGCCCCGTTTCACTGGGGAGAGTGGCCCGTTAGCCGTGGCCGAGTGGATCCAGAAGATGGAGAGGATCTTTCGTATTATGAAGATTTCTGAAGCGCACAAGATGGCGTGCGCCGAACTGCAGATAGAGGGAGCCGCCGGAGATTGGTGGGAGGATTACTGGCGTCTACGCACTGAGGATGAGCGTGACGCTATGAGATGGGCTCAGTTTAAGATGATATTAGAGGAAAAGTTCTATCCTCGCCATTTCAAGCAGAGGATGGCACAGGAGTTTGCCGCTCTCCAGCAGGGTGAGCATTCAGTGGACGAGTACGAGTGCGAGTTCGCTCGTAAGAGTGCCTTTGCTTCACATCTTGTTGATACGGAGGAGAAGAAGGCTACACAGTTCCTTGATGGTTTGAGGAGCAACATTCGACTCTTGATCACCAGCAATGGCTTCCTTGACTACGCCGAGACTGTTGAGCGTGCTCAGCAGATTGAGGCGTGCATTCAGAGAGACGCCCGTGCCCAGCCACCAGCCAGACAGCCCGCCGCCATTCCGCCACCCCAGCCAGCTCAGCAGACGAACAAGAGAAAGTGGGACGATCACAAGGATAAGAGGAACCGTAGACAGCGGGGCCCAGCTCAGGCGGGCCAGCCAGCCCGACAGGACCTGCCGGCATGCGCTACCTGCGGACGTCCTCACCGCGGGGAGTGTCTTGCCGGGCAGGACATATGCTACCATTGCCGCCGCCCAGGGCACCGGATCAGAGACTGCCAAGACCGCCCTCAGCCACAGCAGGGCCAGAGACCGCCAGCTCAGAGACAGCCCGCACAGAGACAGCCAGCACCTAGACAGCAGGGCCAGAGGCCGCCAGGACAACAACAGCAGCGTGGAGCACCCGCTCATATTTACGCACTCGACGAGCAGGCCACAGAGCAGCCAGGTACCATGTCTGGCATGTTATCATTGTTCCATACTCCAACCTTCGCTTTATTCGATACCAGGGCGACACATTCGTTCGTCTCGGCCAAGTGCTTGTCTGCCTTAGGAGCCCAGGGAGTGAGTACTGTCGACCCTCTCGAGATCAGTCTCGCATCGGGAAGGAAGATAGTTACGAGTTCCCTGGCCAATAACCTTAGCATCGATATCGGAGGCCGAACTCTAGTTGTAGACGCGTTTGTGATCGATATGAATGACTTCGAATTGATTCTCGGCATGGATTGGTTGACGAGATACCGAGCAGACATTCGTTCTCGCGACCGGGAGGTGACGCTACACTTATCTGAGGGAGACCACATCACGTTCTTCGGGACGAAGTCTCGAACTTTACCGCGCGTTATTTCCATGGCGAAAGCGACGAAGTACATGCAGCGAGAGGATTGTCAGGGATTTCTTGTCAATATCGTTGAGGAGTCTTCGGAGAAGCTGTCTCCCGGAGATATACCCATTGTACGTGAGTTTGTGAACGTTTTTCCCGATCAGCTCCCGGGAGGACCACCTAACTGCCAGGTGGAGTTCACCATCGACTTGGTCCCCGGAGCAGGACCAGTGTCGAAAACGCCGTATCGCATGGCGGCGAAAGAGCTTCAGGAGTTGAAGGCTCAGATTCAAGAGCTTTTGAGTCTCGGTTTCATCCGACTGAGCGTATCACCTTAGGGAGTACCTGTCCTCTTTGTCAAGAAGAAGGATGGGTCTATGAGGATGTGCATCGACTACCGGGATTTGAACTGGTTGACGGTGAAGAACAAGTATCCGCTTCCCAGAATTGAGGACTTATTCGATCAGCTGAGGAGAGCCAGTGTATTTTCCAAGATCGATCTCCGCTCTGGTTACCATCAGCTGAAGATCAGAGAGGCCGATGTGGCCAAGACCGCTTTCAGAACTAGATACGGTCATTATGAGTTCGTTGTGATGCCGTTTGACTTGAGCAATGCGCCAACAGTATTCATGGATCTCATGAACCGTGTCTTCCACGCATTCCTGGATCAGTTTGTCATCGTCTTCATTGATGATATTCTGGTTTATTCCAGTAGCCCGGAGCAGCATGAGGAACATTTGCGGACCGTTTTGGAGACTCTTAGGCGTGAGAAGTTGTACACCAAGTTCTCTAAGTACGAATTTTGGCTCGATCAAGTGGCTTTTCTAGGCCACATCGTCACATCCAGAGGGATTGAGGTGGACCCGAGTAAGATTGAAGCCGTTAGGAACTGGTCGACACGGAGAAATGCCACCGAGGTTCGGAGTTTTCTCGGTTTGGCAGGCTATGATAGACGTTTCATCGAGGGGTTTTCGAAGGTTGCCATACCCTTGTCCCGTTTGACGAGGAAATCCGTGAAGTTTGAGTGGGATAGTCGTTGTGAGTCGAGCTTCCAAGAGATCAAAACGAGGCTTACGACGGCCCCAGTGTTGACTATTCCGGACCCCACACAGGGTTTCACTATCTATAGTGATGCCTCGAAGCAGGGTCTAGGCTGTGTTTTGATGCAAGACGGCAGGGTTGTGGCTTATGCTTCTCGTCAGCTAAAGCCGCACGAGGTGAACTACCCTACTCACGATCTTGAGTTGGCAGCAGTGGTTCACGCCCTGAAGATTTGGAGGCACTATCTGTACGGAGGCCACTGCGAGATTTATACAGACCACAAGAGCTTACAATATATCTTCACGCAGAGGGAGCTTAACATGCGCCAAAGGCGATGGTTAGAGCTCGTGAAAGGTTATGACTGTACCATTAACTATCATCCGGGCAAGGCGAATGTTTTTGACGACGCCCTCAGCCGTAAGGAGAGAGGCGGACTGACTTATATGATCACCCACCAGCGTCAGCTAATCCGAGAGTTTGCCCAGATGCACTTAGAAGTCGTCGAATCACCTGATACGTTGCTAGTTGTGGGAGGTATTCGAGCGATGAGAATGTGGCCCATGCTTAGAGACAGGATCCGGCGGGATCAAGCATTTGACGAGTTCATTCACTCGATGGGGGCGAAGATTCATGCCGGAGGAGTTGAGGGTTTCTACCGAGGCACTGATGGTGCCTTGGAATACAAGGGAAGGATTGTTGTGCCGAATGTCGAGGCCCTGAAGAAGGAGATCTTGACTGAGGCGCATAATGCTCCATACTTGGCGCACCCCGGTAGTACCAAGATGTATCACGACCTGAAAAGGTCATTCTGGTGGAAGGGGATGAAGCGAGATGTCGCCGAGTTTGTTGAGAAGTGTCTGATTTGCCAGCAAGTGAAGGCTAAGCACAAGGTTCCACCAGGTCTCTTACAATTCCGCAGTGGAAGTGGGAGAAGCTGACCATGGACTTTGTCACGGGATTACCGATGTCGGCGACTGACGAAGTCGGCCCATTTCATGCCTGTCAGGATGGACATGTCCATGGAGCAGTTAGCAGAGACGTATCTTCAGGGGATCGTTCGACTCCACGGCATTCCAGTCGAGATTGTATCAAATAGAGATCCCCGATTTACTGGCCATTTCTGGGAGAGTCTGAACGAGTCCATGGGGACGAAGCTGAAGTTTAGCTCCGCCTATCATCCACAGCCCGACGGTCAGTCGGAACGGACCATCCAGACGCTTGTGGACATGCTCCGAGCTTGTGTCTTAGAGCATGGTGGTTCATGGGAGCAGTTGATACCCACTGTGGAGTTTGCCTATAATAACAGTTACCACTCGTCAATCAAGATGGCGCCATTCGAAGCTTTATACGGTCGCAAGTGCCACTCACCTCTTTATTGGGATGAGGTCGGCGAGAAGCAGGTTTTCGATCCCAAGTTGATCGAGGACACAGTGCAGAACGTCGCCGAGATCCGAGCAAGGTCTAGAGAGGCTCAGAGCCAACAGAAGGCCTACGCTAACAAGCGTAGAAGGGAGCTTGAGTTTGAGCAGGGAGATAAAGTGTTCCTGAAGGTCACGCCGATGAAGGGCGTCGTCCGATTTGGTAAGAGGGAGTAGCTACAGCCCGATTCATAGGGCCATTTGATATTCTCGAGTGAGTTGGCGTAACAGCCTACCGTCTGGCGTTACCCCCAGAGCTCTCGGGTGTACACAACGTCTTCCATGTGTCGATGTTGAGAAAGTACGTGTACGACCCGAGTCATGTAGTGAACTTTGGCGAGCTAGAGGTCGGGCAAAACCTGATGTATGATGAGCAGCCGGTAGCAGTTCTGGACCGAAAGGTCCGTCAGCTGAGGAACAGAAATATAGAGCTTGTCAAAGTTTGCTAGAGTCGCCACGACGAGTCGGAAGCCCCTTGGGAGAAGGCTGAGATCAGAGCTTGTTATCCCGATTTCGAGTTTTGAGATTTTTAGTTGTACATATATGTACTTTCTATTTTATGTTTTGATGTATATAGTTTTGGAGTAGTAGTTCTGGCATAGTACCTTAGTTTTGTATTTTCGAGGACGGAAATATTTTAAGGAGGATAGGTTGTCACGTCCCAAATCAGAAATAATATTATGAACGGTTTCACTGCTCGACTATAAGTGAAATCCGTAAGTTTTAGAATTTTCGAGTTATATTATATATGCTAAATGCTCAATTAATTCCTAAGTTTGATAGATCATTCTTGGGAATTCTCTATATTAAGTATAAGTCAAGATCAATCCATTAATTTGGATTGTTAAAATTATAGCAAATCGACTCGAGAAACTATCGGCTTCGAACCCTAGTTTGGTTCCAATTATTTTTCAAGTTATTTTCCGAGCATAGCCAAGTCTTGGGATTTTTATACTTAGAATAATTTCTAAGTGTGTGGGAATACCAAAGTTCAAGTCTTGGATTTTTAAATCGAGCCCTAACCCACCCGAGCCACTCGCACCCATCTCGCGCCCAAGGGCGAGTCCACCGAGCCCAAGGCCTTAGCTAAGCCTTAGTATCATTTGCTAAATTTTTCTAAGTATTGAGGAACTCAACCAAGTCTCATTTCAGCCCATATCCTCAGCCCAAGTCAAACCCCACGCGCAGCCCACGCAGCCCCCCCAGTGTCGCGCCCGTGCCCAGTGCCCAGCGCCCAGGCCCAGCGCTGGCAGCGCGACAGCCCATCTTTTTTAGCCCATTTCTGGAATTTTCAGCCCAAATCCTCCATGACCCAAGACTTGCGTGTTTAGGGGACCTAATGAGGATTATTTTGAGCTAATATGGCCCTAACAAAGTATTAAGGAAGTCAGCTTAGAACTAGCTTAAAGTGGAGTTTGGGCAAACCATTATTTTAATACCTTTGTGTAAGACTTTGTCCCCTATATTGCTAGTGCCTTGAATCTGCGACCAGACCTGCTCCATTTGACCAAGATGCTCTGAAAAACCTGCCATTCCACCCAAGAAAAACGTGCAAGACCTCAGCCCCAAGACCACATGCATGGAGAGTGCATTTTCCCACTTAAATGGTCTACTTTGACCATACCTAGCAACCTCCGCCCCTTTGCTCTATTGAAGGCTCACTCTTCAGCAATTTTGAGCTCTTGACACTTAGAATACTCACACATATTGAGGGGATTGAAGGAAAAACCGAGAGCTAAGCCAAGCCAGTCCACGCGCGCGCGAGGCCGAGAAGGGGGTCTACCGAGCTGCAGCAAGTTCCAGCCATATTCCACCGAGGCTCAACCACTTCACATCGTTCCTTGGATTATTCTAAGACTTCTCATCCTCCAAGGTTCAGCCAATTTCTCCCCAAGCCAAGTTCTAGCCTTCCAAGCCGCGTGTGAGCCCGAGCAAGCCCTAGCAACCATTTTTCCACTTTCGGTGAAGATTAGCTCGACCTATCTTTTTCCCTCAGCCCATTTATGATATTTTAGGATTTTTAATGTAGAAAAATCAAGCCATGCACGTTACAAATCATGAGTTCCGAATTTTAAGAATAAATGGCCTTAAAAATAAATTTTTAGTAGCAAGCATGCCTAAGTCGAAACTTGTAGTTAAATCACTCTTAAAAATCATGTTATTGATGATGTTAAAGTTTGAGCATGTTTAGAGTTCGGTTGTTCGGCCATATTGCTGACGATTTAATGCTAATTTGGGCACCCGAGACTTAGTTACATGCATGCATGTTATGACTTAAGTCTTAGCCATAATAGTCCTCAATTGTGATGGTTAACATTCGGCCTTGATCATTTAAGTAAGATTAAGAAGGGGGTTCGGTGACCCTAGGTCTGCACGTGCCCTAACGGCCCTACTGGACCAAGCCTAACTAGACCCGAGGTCTCCGAGGGCTTCTCAACATTTTTAAGTATATTTCATCATATTATGTTGATACATAATGCATGTCACTAGAAAATTTGAAAATTAGTTGGCAAGGGTCGGTCCCGGTCACTAGCCGCGCATACCGCGCGTGCAGTGTGATGAAGGATCGTGTGTTTTCCCAACTCGTTTGTCTCGAACGATGCTTTGCCACGGCTTGTTCTTCGACGATAGGTGTGGGCGACTCGGTTATTAGCCTTACCTTCTCACGGTTTTGAGATGGTTCGGGTCTTAGCCTTGCCAACTCGGTTTGTATGATAAAACTCTCACGAATTCTAAACACACGGTTTTGTTCTCACGAACGATTTTCTATTACTTTTCCATCCTAAATTTCGAATGACATGTGTGGGTATTTATAGATACCAAATTGATCTAATCCTAGTCTAAGAAGAACTCCTAATGCAAGTAAACAAATAATGTCCTAAGAAAAGTAGATACCAAGTAAATATAGACTCACCAAAACTACTTAGGCACATGCCCTTTTATTCCATATCCTAACCAAACTATGAGTCCTAAGTTATTAGGGAAAATCGGCCCTAGGCCTTCTAGAAGGATCGCGCGTCCTTTTATGCCGCGCGCCTCGACCGAACCCTAGCCGTCACGGCTAGTCCTTGTCCTCCGAGGTCTTGGCCTTCTCCCGCGCCCCACGCGTCGCACGCGTCTCCTGCCTTGCGCCTCAAGTAGCGCGGATTCCCTTCAGTCGGTGCGCTACGACTAGTCCCTCGAGGACTCGCGCCATCCAACTCCCACGTGCCTCGCGCGTTACCGCCCGCGCCTCGCATGAGCCTCCTCGCGCTACGCGCGCGCCCATTCCTTTGCGCGTCCCTCAGCCGGCGAGTGCCCCGCACGCCAACCTCCTCTCGCTCGCTCATCACCCTGAGCGCGTCCCTGTGACCCGCGTGTGAGCTGCGCTCGCTCGTCTCGTCGACCTCGTCGATCCCTTCCTCTATCGTTCCGTGCATCGAGTCCCACTCACCCCCGCGTCAATTCGCGCTTGTTCCCGCTCGCGCACCTACTTCATCACCACCGTCCCATGTGCACGCTAGCCACCCTACATCCTCCCCTCGTGCACCATTTGCCTTAGCCATCGTGCGTCGCTTGCGCCGATCTCTTGCGCATGCCTTGCACCATTCGCCCACCTTTCCGGGCACGATCTTCTCGCTCTCATCATCGGCCCAATGGGCGACAGTGTGCGTATCTCCCATCGCGTAGCCTCTCTGGGGCTTCTTGGCACGGTCTCGGTACTCATCCCGGGCCCTCGCGCGCTTCTTCTCACGGCTCCCGCGCGACTCGTCCTCGGGCTCGGATGGGTCGATGACCACATCCTCATCATTCCATCCCCCTTTGAGTTTGACCTTGTCCTCAAGGAGAATGAATTGAAGACTCTTCAATTCGACCGACTCGGTTCCTTCGTCGCTAGTACATAACTTGATCCTCTTCTTGGCCCTACCGAACTCCACCGTTCCCATTTTGAAATTGGTAACTATGGGCCCTAGCGTCTCTAACCATTGGACTCCTAACACCACCTCGGGTCCTCCAAGCTCTAGTGCAAACAAGTCCACTTTCAGCTCTTCTCCTTGCACTTGTATGGGAACGTCCTTGTATAGCTCCGAACTCCAAAGTTCCTCGCCATTGGCAACTCGTACTCCAAATGGTACGACCCCGGTCATTGGAATTTCGAGCCTTGTGGTTAATTCCAAGTTAATAAAATTGAGAGTCAACCCACTATCGACCAACACATCAACCTTCCGTCCCATAATCTCGGCCTCGAACTTCATCATCTTCGGTCCTTTTTTGGCCTTGACCATGTGCAGCATCTCCCCTTGCGGGTTTAAGTACAAGTGCCCTCCTTCATCGTGTTCTTCCTCGGGCTCGTATGTATCGAGTAGGTAAACTTCTTTACCTTTACACCGATGCCCGGGCGTGAGCGGCTCATTGCACGAGAAGCATAAACCCTTCTCACGCCTTCTCTGCATCTCATCGGGACTTAGACGCCGTATGTAATTCGGTGGTCGTGCCACCTCGATAACCTTCGTACTCTCGACCTGCGGTTCGGGAACTGCGCTCGCCCGCCGTGTCTCCGTGTGTCCGTCTCCTCGACTGGTCTTGCGGACCGCAGCCAGGTAGTCCTCACGCATTCGTGCCGACTCCATGGTTGCTCGCATCGATCTCGGTCAGTCTACTCGAACCTCGGCAGCCAGCTCGAGCTTGAGCCCGCCCACGAACGCTCCAACCAATGCACTCTCGGGCCAATCGCGCACCCGACTAGCTAGGCGCTCGAACTCCTTTTGGTAATCTCGGAGACTACCACTTTGACGTATACGAGTGAGTGCCTCGTCATAGTAGTGGTATTGGCTCGAACCAAATCACGTAATGATCTCCTTCTCGAAATCTCTCCAATGTACCCGCATACCCTTGCCTTTGTAGACGTGCGAGATCCATTGCTACCATACGTTCGCCTCACCATCGAGATAGTAGGCGGCGATTTTGACTCGTTCGGATTTGGGCACGTCATTGATCTCGAAGAATTGCGTGGCACGGCTTAACCACGTGTCCGGGTCGGTTCCTGTGAACGTAGGCATGGTTAGCCTTGGCTTCTCGACCTTCCTCTCATCGCGTTGACTTGAAGCTCGCGTCCTTCTCGATCGACGGTCGTGGTCATCGCGGTCGGACTCGGAGCTACTCGATCGAGCCGTGGTCGAACACGACCTATGACTTCCTCGCGGTCGTCGTGTGGCTCGGGCAAGTTGTGCAGCAAGGTCGTGCACCATGAGCTCCAACTTCGCAAAATTCTCGTTGGCCGCATGTTGGCCATCACCAAGGGATCTCATGCCTTCCTCCAACATCTCGAATCTCTCTCGGTTTGTCATGGCTTCTCTCTTTTTTTTTTCTTTTTGATAACTCTCACACACACTATTTATAATCTTTTTTTTTTATACTCACGAACCAAACTCACGAAAAGAAGAAGAAAATTTTGAAAAGGAAGAAGATAGGAAAAGGTAAACAAAACACACAATCAACACCTCTCAATGAAAGCACCAATGATGAAGGATCGTGTGTTTTCCCAACTCGTTTGTCTCGAACGATGCTTTGCCACGGCTTGTTCTTCGACGATAGATGTGGACGACTCGGTTATTAGCCTTATCTTCTTACGGTTTTGAGATGGTTCGGGTCTTAGCCTTGCCAACTCGGTTTGTATGATAAAACTCTCACGAATTTTAAACACACAGTTTTGTTCTCACGAACGATTTTCTATTACTTTTCCATCCTAAATTTCGAATGACATGTGTGGGTATTTATAGATACCAAATTGATCTAATCCTAGTCTAAGAAGAACTCCTAATACAAGTAAACAAATAATGTCCTAAGGAAAGTAGATACCTAGTAAATATAGACTTACCAAAACTACTTAGGCACATGCCCTTTTATTCCATATCCTAACCAAACTACGAGTCCTAAGTTATTAGGGAAAATCGGCCCTAGGCCTTCTAGAAGGATCGCGCGTCCTTTTATGCCACGCGCCTCGACCAAACCCTAGCCGTCACGGCTAGTCCTTGTCCTCCGAGGTCTTGGCCTTCTCCCGCGCGGATCCCTTCAGTCGGTGCGCTATGCCTAGTTCCTCGAGGACTCGTGCCATCCAACTCCCACGTGCCTCGCGCGTTACCGCCCGCGCCTCGCGTGAGCCTCCTCGCGCTAAGCGCGCGCCCATTCCTTCGCGCGTCCCTCAGCCGGCGAGTGCCCCACACGCCAACCTCCTCTCGCTCGCTCATCACCCCAAGCGCATCCCTGCGACCCGCGTGTGAGCTGCGCTTGCTCGCCTCGTCGACCCCTTCCTCTATCGTTCCGCTCGTCGAGTCCCACTCATCCCCGCGCCAATTCGCGCTTGTTCCCGCTCGCGCACCTACTTCATCACCACCGTCCCATGTGCACGCTAGCCACCCTACATCCTCCCCTCGTGCAGCATTTGCCTTAGCCATCGTGCGTCGCTTGCGCCGATCTCTTGCGCATGCCTTGCACCATTCGCCCACCTTTCCGGGCACGATCTTCTCGCTCTCATCATCGGCCCAATGGGCGACAGTGCGCGTATCTCCCATCGCGTAGCCTCTTTGGGCCTTCTTGGCACGGTCTTGGTACTCATCCCGGGACCCTCGCGCGCTTCTTCTCACGGCTCCCGTGCGACTCATCTTCGGGCTCGGATGGGTCGATGACCACATGCTCATCACAGTGCCGACCCGCGCATGCCCGCAGCGACTACCGCGCCTGCCAGGGCCTCTGCTCGTGCCCGCGCCACACAGGCGCAGCGCGCAGCAGCTCCAGTGCACGAGACCGCGCCCGACAGCACGCGTCTTTGCCCGTGAGCGCGGTAACACCCCCTGACGGGCCTAAACCGCATGCACGACTCACGGCATCGTCGTGCTAGCCGCAGTGCACAAGGTCTCCGCGTGAGGGCCTCGCGCCATGCCCAGACCCGCGCCTGCCCGTGTCTGTCCCGCGTCTGCCAATCCCAGTGAGCCCCGGGACGTGTACAGCAGCACGCCTGCGTGCCCAGCACCCTCCAGAGCGCCCGGCAGCGCCCGCCTAGCCTCAGACCAGTGCCAGTCCATGCCAGTGGCGTGCCCAGTGCACGCCCGGCACCCCCAGTGACCCTCAGTCGTGTCCAGCGTACCGGGTGAGCAGACGTGGTAAGCGTAGCCATGAATCGGCGGTTCGAGTCCGTTTTGATTCGTGACTTTCGGTCCGAGTCTATTTACGGAATTTTAGTATCTTTCCGAGCCAGTCCAGTCCAGTTAAATTGAGCAGATAGAACCGAGCATTTTTAGCATATAATTAAATATTCGAGCATTTTGCTTAGTATTATTTTGCTTAAATATTTATGTAGCCTAAGGAGAGTCGAGCCTCCGACCGCTACTCCAGTTTCCGCACTTGCGTCAGATTTTAGATTTCAGTTGTCAGGTGGGGGTCATGTACTGGATTCCACTTCATAGATAATGATGGGTCTACTTCTAGATCTGAAGAGAACCGGTGGATTTGAGCTCAGATCTGCTTGAACCGCCTCTGAATCGTTGCTAGACCGCGAGAATACCTGCAAAAACTCAACGCCGGAGGTGTTTCCGGCGTAAAGCCTCCGACGCTCGAGTCAATATGAGAGTGATGAAGGGATGCTGCGCAGCAGCTATGAGGAGAGTGTGGAATGAATGAGTGTTAGGGTTTTAGGGTTACCTCATCCCCTTTATATAGGAGTGAATGTTTACTTGAAGTACCCAAAATGCCCAAGTCGGTGTACCTAAAAGGTCCAAAATGTCCCGGTCGGTTCGTCTCCTCTTGCTGCTAAGTCATCACAAGATTCCTTCTTATCCTTTGGAGTATGTAGAGCTTTTAAATATGTTGTAAGTGTGATGAGTCGTCATCACATCTTTGGTCTTCGAGGTATACAGAGTCGACCTCGAGAGCTAGGAGGTCGACTTATGATCATATGAAGATTCGGAGGCTACGCTTGGTTAGTTCTCTCGAGTGGCAGTCGTCTTCAGAGAATCGTCCTAGTGAAGTCGACTGCTGGGAGTCGACTTAGAGTATCTGGATACTCGGAAGTTATGCTCTTGTTGTTCTTCTTATACAGATGTCGACTTGTGAGAGAGTCGAGTAGACAGATTTTTGCCTCTTTTCGGTCGCTCTTTGTAGAGTCGGCTTCCTCGTAGTCGACTATCATCAAGTCGACTTCTCCGAGTCGACGTGCACGATACCTGCACCATCCTCATCACTCATCCTGTGAAGAGTCGACTTTGGAAGAGTCGACTTGAGCATGTTGTCATCATCATGTCGACATATAAGTGGTTCGGACGATTCTCCGGTCGAGTAGGGAACCTCTGGACCGGATTATCCTTATATGGCTATATCATTATTAAATATAAACCTAATACTAAAAATAATTTAAAAAAAAATATCACGTGCGTAGCACGTGCATCTTCCAAGTCACATGAAAAACAACACATATTAAAACTACCTATCTATATTTTGAGCATATTAATACTCCTTAATTATATATCTATTCAAGTCTTCAAATATGATATATTTCAATTTGATAAAACAAATATTAAAAAAAAAAAAAAACTTAAATTACTCTGCTTCATAATTATGCTGCTGAATTCTAGGTGTAGTAACATGCATTCTTTATTTTTAGGATACCGGTGAAGTTACCTATGTTGGTGAGGATGATGTTTGCTTTTATATATTGTGTGCTTATGATTATCGCAATCCGATTGTAGGTGGTGATCCAGAAGAAATCCAAGCAAATCATGCCATCCTTGTTGAATGTGCTTATCACCTTGATCCTCTGCCTAATGATTCTACCGATGGTGGCCACAATGTGTAAGAATTGGACGCATTTGCCAAATTTTTTTGTGCGTTTGATATAGATTCATGGATATTAGCGATTGTGTTAGTAAGTGTAGATGTGATGAGTTGGATGGAGGCAGCCTTCGTCATTATTTGCCACCATAGCCTACTATTCATGATAAATGCCTCTTTCGGGTTTTTTATCAGCAAGAATGAGCTACACATTTTTTCCGGGTTGACAACAATCATAATGGAAATGGTCAAGAATCATGTCAAGAATCAATGGGTGTTGCATTGGAAGTTACATGTATTGTCTTGATTGTGCTGCAACAGGCTTACCTTCAGTTCTCGCACAGAAAGGTGGTTGACTGGTTGGTAGTGAGACTTATTGATGTCGAGCATTAGCACATGATCGACTCCGAACTTTAGTGTGATTGTTATATTATTTATTTTTAGTATTTATGTGTGTATTTATTTATTTTGTGTATTGGGCTTTTTAATATTGGTATTTATCCATGTATTAGGATTGGATATATAATTAACCGTAGAAACTTCTGGGAAGACAGTTATGATATTCATATCATTCGAATGAAAGTTGTGTTCTCTGTTGTTCTCTGTACAAACTTCACCCATCACAGATCTGCTACATCACTTATTGAGGAGTAAGGTTAGGTACTAGGTATAACTTCTATAAAACATTGTTATGATATATGGGTTTTGTTGACTTCTGAAAACATGAATATTCTGTTTTGTCTAGCTCTCATCATTAATGAGTTATTTGGAATGAGATTGATTTATAAACTTCAGTTTGACAAGTATTAGTTAACTCAACTTCTTATTTGCCAATTATTGATTAATTCCTCAAACTTCGGATTTTTGATTTCAAACTTACAAGATTCGGAAGAGGGCTTCTTTTATTCGTTTCACAAAAGTTGATGAGGAATAATAAGGAATATCCCGTAAGTAATTACAATAATTTGAGCACAAAATGCTCAAACAAATTATTTAGACGTAGTTTGTTAGCTTCCAATCGACAATAAATAACAAATAATATTATAAATTATAGTTATAACAATTTTGAGTTATTTTTTAAAGAGTATGGTGCAAAAAGATGACATTAGAAAACTATATTATGATGACAATAATAGTGATCATTATTTTAAGCACATTGAAGATATCATTAAATAACAAAATCAAAGACGATATAAATTTTTTTAGCATTTACATTTTCACTGAACAAATATTAACTTTATTTTGGGTTTTCAACCCAATGTTTTTTTTATTTAATTTTATTTATCCTAGAGTTTAGTTAATAGTATTAAATACTATATTTTATTATTCAATAAAATACACCATTTTTTGTTAAACTAAATGAAATAAATATATATTAAACTATTAAATATAAACTTAATACTAAAATAATTTGAAAAAAAAAATACTAATTGAAAGAAAATTATATTATAATATTACATATAAACTTTATACTAAAAATAATTTGAAAAATAAAATCACGTGCATAGCACGTGCATCTTTCTAGTTTATAAAATAGAAGACAGGTTGGTAGCAATGATCTCTAACTGGAAGTACTTCTCGTACAAATTCTCCATCAGAGACGTTGCAATAGTCGCCAGCAGCCCCACAGTCATAACTTTGTCCGACACCCTCCCCAACTCAACCAAGTATATATTCCCCCAATGCATCAACAGTGTTGTAACCCCCGTAAAAAACAGTTGGTCGTGCTTAACGATCACGTTTGCAAGGATAGCGTCAATCATAAAAGTTGACTCAAGAAGGTTAGCTTTCTGTACCCTACCAATATGAAGCTATATAAGGCAACCCAAGTTGGAGCGACACATTCATGATAGCTCCACTTAGAGATCATTGCTAATAGTATCAAATACTATATTTCATTATTCAATAAAATACACCATTTTTTGCTAAACTAATTGAAAGGAAATTATATTATACTATAAATATAAACCTAATACTAAAAATATTTGAAAAAAAATACTAATTGAAAGAAAATTATATTATATTATTAAAAATAAACCTAATACTAAAAATAATTTTAATAAAAAATATCACGTGCGTAGCACGTGCATCATCCAAGTCACATGAAAAACCACACATATAAAAATACCTATCTATATTTTGAGCATATTAATACTCCTTAATTATATATCTATTCAAGTCTTAAAATATGATATATTTCAATTTGATAAAACAAATATAAAAAAAAAAAATTAAATTACTCTGCTTCATAATTAGGCTGCTGAATTCTAGGTATAGTAACATGCATTCTTTATTTTCAGGATGTCGGTGAAGTTACCTATGTTGATGAAGATGATGTTTGCTTTTATATCTTGTGTGCTTATGATTATCGCAATCCGATTGGAGGTGATGATCCAGAAGAAATCCAAGCAAATCATGTCATCCTTATTGAATGTGCTTATCACCTTGATCCCCTGCCTAATGATTCTACCGATGGTGGCCGCAATGTGTAAGAATTGGACGCATTTGCCAAATTTTTTTGTGCGTTTGACATAGATTCGTGGATGTTAGCGGTTGTGTTGGTAAGTGTAGATGTGATAAGTTGGATGGAGGCAACCTTTGTCATTATTTGCCACGATAGCCTACTATTCATGATAAATGCCTCTTTCGAGTTTTTTATCAGCAAGTATGAGCTACACATTTTTTTCGAGTTGACAGCAATCAAAATGGAAGTGGTCAAGAATCATATCAAGAATCAATTGGGTATTGCATTGGAAGTTACATGTATTGTCTTGATTGTGTTGCAACAGGTTTACCTTCAGTTCTCGCACAGAAAGGTGGTTGACTGGTTGGTAGTGAGACTTATTGATGTCGAGCGTTAGCACATGATCGGCTCCGGACTTTTGTGTGATTGTTATATTATTTATTTTTAGTATTTATGTGTGTATTTATTTATTTTGTATATTGGGCTTGTTTAATATTGGTATTTATCTATGTATTAGGATTGGATATATAATTAACCGTAGGAACTTATGGGAAGACAGTCATGATATTCATATTATTCGAATTAAAGTTGTGTTCTCTGTTATTCTCTGTACAAACTTCACCCATCGCAGATCTGCTACATCACTTATTGAGGAGTAAGGTTAGGTACTAGGTATAACTTCTATAAAACATTGTTATGATATATGGTTTTTGTTGACTTCTGAGAACATGTTTATGATGAACCTTAAGTTGCTTTTTGTTGACTTCTTAAAACACGAATATTCTGTTTTGTCTAGCTCTCATCATTAATGAGTTAATTGGAATGAGATTGATTTATAAACTTCAGTTTGGCAAGTATTAGTTAACTCAACTTCTGATTTGCCAATTATTGATTAATTCCTCAAACTTCGGATTTTTGATTTAAAACTTACAAGATTCGGAAGAGCGCTTCTTTTATTCGTTTCACAAAAGTTGATGAGGAATAATAAGACAATAATTTGAGCACAAAATGCTCAAACAAATTATTCAGACGTAGTTTGTTAGCTTCCAATCGACAATAAATAACAAATAATATTATAAATTATAGTTATAACAATTTTGAGTTATTTTTTAAAGAGTATGGTGCAAAAGGATGACATTAGAAAACTATATTATGATGACAATAATAGTGATCATTATTTTAAGCACATTGAAGATATCATTAAATAACAAAATCAAAGACGATATAAATTTCTTTAGCATTTACATTTTCACTGAACAAATATTAACTTTGTTTTGGGTTTTCAACCCAATGTTTTTTTTATTTAATTTTATTTATCCTAGAGTTTAGCTAATAGTATTAAATACTATATTTTATTATTCAATAAAATACACCATTTTTTGTTAAACTAATTGAAATAAATATATATTAAACTATTAAATATAAACATAATACTAAAAATAATTTGAAAAAAAATACTAATTAAAAAACAATAATATTTTTTTATATCAATCATTATCTGTTGCACACACCTTGTTCCTGCTTCCGAGAGTTTTTCAATGTGTTCTCTCGTCTCCGAGAGTTCTTTCTTCAGGTAGTCGTTCTCAGATTTTTCCCGAGTCAGAAATTGTCTGCAGTTTGCTTTCAAGCTGCTTAATTTGTTCCTCCAGCTGCTCCCGTGTGGGCTCGGGGTCGCTCTGCATGACCCCACCCTGCAAGGACATATTTTAAGAACACTGAATTTGCATATAATTTTTATTTATGATTGAAAATAAGATATGTTGTATGTGCAAACAAACTGATGGGTATGATAAGCTAACTTTTTTTTTTTTCTGCCAAAAGCAATAAGCCTTTTTTTTCTTTTTTTGTAAACCGTTCACAAATGACACGTGAATCGATGCAGGGATTTGTTGGTCCCGATGACATGGGCAGTTGATGTGAAAGCGGGAAGTGGTTATTCAAGTAGTGAGCTGGCCACCCAACTAGCAGCTATTGATTTGAGGGATGAGCCAGCTGGATCATTCACTACAAGATGGTATATTAGTCATAGTTTCTTCAAATACACAAATCCAACTGAGTCTCTCACATTCTATTCTCTACAAGTTTGAGCATGACATCAGGTAAATCAAGCATCAGCTAAAGGTCATCAGCAACCTCAACATCACCACCACAATCATTATCTTCATACCACTCTCTCTCTCCTCCTCCTATGGTTCCTCACATCCAACACCTTCTCACCTACCCAATCCCCATCGCGGCCCCATAGAGCCCATCTCCCGATCCCAAATGTTCTATCTTAACGTAAATATCAACAATAAATTGTTGGAATAGTCTACCAAAATTCGAAAGATAAGATTCATCGTTCAACCGAGTAACCTGTACGAATAATTGTAAGTTTTGCTTTGTCTTCAGAATATCTACCACCCCTGAAATGAATAAACCAGTATAAGCTTTGCTCCATTCATCAGAAAGATGGATAATAACCAGAAAAAGAATTGAGTTTTGTTTCTAATTTTCTGTCCTCTTTGGTATGACAGAGACTCGAGCAAACAAAAGTAATAAGTCACGATTTGGGAAAATGAGAACCTGGATAAATCAGATTAACAGCAAAAACCAAGACACAATCAAAAAACGGTGCTCACAAGTATTCCTCTCATCGTGTGAGTATGATCCCGATTTCGACGCTAATTGGTGGTTCCTTGAGCTGAGGCGTTTGCTCAAGGCACTAAGTGGGTCTCAGATTTCTCTGTATCTTAAGGTGGACAGCGGCCCTCGGGACGTGCCTTGTAGTGCTGTTCTCGGTGACGAGCCGCCTGTGGTAGTGTGGAGCTTGAATTTTGATACTTGTAAATGTCGCATGGCGTCTTGGTACTTGGAGTTTACGAATGGCTTGTTTCGTGTTTGTCGGCCGAGTAGCATATGCGGTTGTAGGCTCTCGGAGTTTTAGTTAAACATCTTGCTTGCAAACAAGAACGTTGATTTGGAGAAAGTTCACGTCGATAGGCAGCTCGTGCAGTGGACAGACTTGTCGGAATTGCGAAACAGGACATATGACATGGAAATATGGCTTCAGTTGAAATGGAGAGGTCAGACAACGGCATAAGTACTAGCGCTCTCTTGCTTTTCTATTTACTATATATCTCTTGCTTTTCTATTTACTATTTATCTCTTATAAATGGGTTTAAATTCTTCAATTGTTATGTGATCATTTGCAACTAATGAGTTTCTCATTCTGTCATGGTTTTTACCAAAAAAAAATAGTCCTAAAGTCAGTACCTTGCGTAGCAAATTAATCTGTGAGTGGAATAATAGGCGTTTTGATCAAGTACACAACAAAAATAACCATGGTGAAAATTTTATTAACACAAAATCAAGTATAATTACAATAAATCAAATTCCTAATTATTCCTTCACACTGAACAACTATAAATTGTATCTTGCAATGTCGTGCCTCGCAATAGTGTGTTGTAGGCCTATTTCACTAGTTCCCTGAAATTGCCGGATGGCGTTGCTATTTACACATCCCTATGGCCTCTAAGCGAGGTGAGGAGCTCGAGCACATGAGTCAAGTCGAGCTCAACTCGGTTATCAATATTAACGAGTCGGCTCGAGCCATAATTAGTCAAACTATAAAACATTATTTAAAAATTTTATTTTTGCGCTTTAACGAGCCAAGTCGCCTCGTTAATAAACGAGTTTCCAATGAGCTCGATCTCGACAAAAGGTTCATTTCTTTTAACTGTTGTAGTCTTGCCCAACCCAATCTCAAATCCCGGCCTAAACTATTTTAATTATAGGTAGAAAAACACAAGGGGGGTTTTTAGTTTATCCCTGCCCATTTTTCATTGAATGTTTATATTTGTGTTGATAAATTTTACATTTATCTGTTCTAGAAAGACCTATTATACTAATTTTTTTTTTTTTTAAAATGACATTTTGAATTCAAAAACCTATTTCAAGTAGTTATTTACCACATTAAATTGGAGATTTCATATGTCAAACTTCTAATCCATCTCAAACATGCAATTTAGTCTCGAACCGTTGTCTTACCATAAAAGACAAATATTTTCTCAAGAACTTCCATACTCCCATACATAAATCATTCTTCATTTTTATGAATCTATATTCGAACTCTAATTATAAATTATCAATTATATTTTTATAATAAGTTACATATGTATATTGGGAGGTCACAAAAGATATACATCGCTCAAAGCCAAATACTATATAGATGGTGATTTTCTCGAGTTTAGTGGTCGACCGAGTTCTTCTTACCTTTGGAAAAGTCTTCTTTGGGGGCGTAAAGTCGTTAAAGCAGGTCTACGGTGGAGGATTGGTAATGGCTCCTTAGTAAATCTAAGAATATAAAAAAAAAAACAACAATAATATCACGTGCGTAACACGTGCATGGTGCATCTTCCTAGTTAATTAAAAATATAAGATGTGATGGGTATTAGTGGATTGCTATTTTTTCATTAAAAATATATCAAAATAAGAATTTATTATGTAGAATAGTTATTATTTAAAAATATAAGATAGTATGGATATTAATGTATCACTAATTTACCATTAAAAATATGTCAAAGTAAGGATTTTTAAATAGTTCATTTTTTTACAAAACCATTCATCGTTTATAATAGAATAGACTTTAAAAAAGACGTGACAATACAGTAGGAACTTTCAAAATAGATTAGAATATGCAGTGAATTACCAAAGACGTCCGATATAAAACAATAGACATCGTTTGCCCTCCTAATTAAAGCTCATATACAGAAGCTAGGCACAATTCACATCAAACCTAATAATACACACACAGCTATCTATACGTGCATTCCATTTCTCTTCAAATGTCGTGCTCCAAAACTACATGACTAGTCAATTTATATATCTTCACTCCTTTTGTCCCATAATATACCCTTCATGTTTCAAGAACCAAAGCGCCCCTTTTGCTGCATGCTCAGCCGCGTCCTTCTTCCTCATTCGAGGCTCTCCATAGAACTCGAATAAATGGTTTGGTATTTCTTCTATTTCCAACATGATCTTGAAAACAAATCTGCAAAAACCAGAAACATTTTCGTATTGTGTAACCGTCTGGAATCATGAGGTTGAAAAAAGACTACTCCAAAGCTAAAATCTTTATAAGGCATGTGTCAATGCTACACTGCAGTATTTACAAATCTATTAATATACCAAACACCTAAAACAAACTAACAAAGTGCAGAAGTGTACCTCATTATATTAAAACTATGAACAAAAACCGGATGAAAAGCTGAAGTTGATTTGTCGACCATGTACAAGAAAAAATCCCTTGAAACACGTGAAGATCAAATTACTGGTACAAAAATGGCCACTCACTTATATATGGACTTTCAAATACAACGCAAAGGAGGGGAGAAAAAGAAATGCTCTCAAGTAAACTCAAATAAAAAAATAAATGTTTATTTTTCTTTTTCCTTTAGAAAATTATCTTTTAACTGAAAGTATTGATAATGGAAGTCCAGATATTGTAGGCTGGTAAACTTACTCTTTCAAGTGGCTCGGTCCACTCTCCTCACAGCATTCAAAAGTGGGTGGTTTCCAACAGTTAGCAGCACATATTTCATATAAACGCGATTTTGCCGATATAGAGCCAGGATAACCTAACATATAATCGATTACATGAGAGCACAAAAACTAGAAAAGAGTAAAAGGAGAAAAAATAAAATAAAATAAATGAAAGCTCTTAAATAAAGTCTCTCAGGTTGCTACCTGTTGCTCCATTTGGAATATGATTACCGTCATTATTTGGGTGGACGGCAGGTGAATTAATTTTGCAATCCTTAATTCGAAGGGGCTGTTTAGCACGAAATCCTGAAGACTCGGGTAGAAAAGGACACTCCATTTTTTGAGTGGAAACTATTCGAGATTTACTTGCAGTGTGTATCTCATTAAGAGGATACACTTTTGCGTCACAATCGTTTCGAGATTTTCCCAGCACTTTCAGCGCACCAGAATGAGCAGTTTCTTTGGATGATGTCTCATCATATCCAATTAATCTGGCTCTCCTCTTTTCACTCTTTTTAAGCACTTCCTCCAATGATGGTGATTTGGATTTGTAACCTTGTGCCTACATAATCAGAGTCAATGGAAAAGAGAGTCGAGGTTAAATGAGCCATGCAAATGGAAATGCTCACTTGTACAGCTCAGACAGAATAACAATTAGGTTACCTTGAAGTTAGAAATAGTATTGAGGATTTTGCAATCTAAGATCAATATAT
Source organism: Striga asiatica (assembly GCA_008636005.1). Classification (NCBI taxonomy): domain Eukaryota; kingdom Viridiplantae; phylum Streptophyta; class Magnoliopsida; order Lamiales; family Orobanchaceae; genus Striga; species Striga asiatica. The sequence goes on from BKCP01004772.1 coordinate 64,612, forward strand.
ATCTAGTTACATCTCATGGCTTTAGGATACGTCATCCTAAGTGGAGTATCAGTCCAATTTTACCTCTTATTTGGGTATTCAGACATAGGTACGTGAAATACTCAGCCTTAGCATAACAAAAGCTTCTTTATGAAGCAAATTCCATTATAAAAGTGGGGCAGACTAAAAGAATAGTGATGACTAACTAATATGCACATTATAGTAAACCATAGAGCTCACCTTCAAAGTTTCACACAGATGCCTTGCCACCATTCTTTTCGCAACTTTGCTGCTGTAGTTGGTAGCTGAAGCCACTGCAGAAACATTTTCCTCATCAACTTTACCTTCAACTTTGAACTTGCCATCTCTCTTTAATGCAGAAAGCTTGACCTCCCAATTATAGGATTGGCAAAGTTCGCGAAGTTCCCTAAGCGGATTAAAATGCAGCTTCGAAAAACTAATGATAGGATCCATAAGGGAGAGCATTATTTTCCAAACAAGCTTCAAATCAAATCCAGAGTCAAGATACATGGCGCCCATACAAGACTCCACTATGTCACCTAGTGCCTGAAGCATTAACAATGGATTATAAAATCAGCTTCTGTTGATTCTATTAGTAAAAAGATGTGTACCAATATTTTCATAAACAATTGGCAAATATCACTTTAATGATGAAAGGTAACAAGACATGTAACTATTAGAATGAATTTCGATTATATTTTTGTGTGATCATACTGATGATAGCTTTGGGTTTTCCTTCTTTTTTTGTTTTTGGGATTTCCACATCAGTCCACTAAGGACTTCATTCAATAGTAGAATACTAGGCCTGCAAAAGCTAAGGACTTCATTCAACCATTTTATATTCTTCAACATATAACAAACACGCAAAAGAGGTAAATCAGACACAAATGTTAAGTAGACTATCAATGCAAAACTTAGCAACTTGGCAAAATCATTAAATAGGAAAATATTGAAAAAAACTCCCTTTCAAGCAAAAGATGTCATAAGAATAAAGAATATGCTGTAGGAAAGAGCATCAAATAACCTTTGGACAAATTATCTCATCAATGCTTTTCGGTGTTTCTGAGTTTCCAAGGCTGCTCACATATGTAGTCATTGTTTCCCGGAGAACATCAGAATCGCAAATAATAAACTTGTGAAAGGACCTTCGTCCAGCCACATCAGCAAATGAAATGTTGTTAACGGCTACTGATCTCAAATCCGTCAAATGGCCAGGTCTTAACTTTGGGTACACCGAAAACATATAGGACGTGATCAAGTAATCTAACACAGCATCTCCGAGAAATTCAAGTCTCTGGTTCAAACAAATCAATATATGTATATAACATCAGAGACGGGAGATTTTAACAATTATATTATTCAGAGTGGAGAGTACATATGCACACACCTGGTAACATCCTCCCATATGATTGTTGAAAGATGGATGAACAAAGGCCTGAATGAGCAATCCTTTATGGGAAAACTTGTAACCCAGCAGAGTCTCAAGGGCATTAACATTAATCTGATCAGAAAGCGGCAAAAATGTGTCGCTGGCAGAGCAGATATACTGAATTTGTGAACTAGTAATATCTACTTTTATGCTGATCCAATTAAGAAATGCAATTGCTGCTCTGAAGCCGCTATCAACTATAAAAGCTCCAATAAGTGCCTCAACAACATCTGCAATGGTCTTTTTGAATAACCAGTGATGACATTTGTTGCATCTAATTTCAGCATTTGCTCCATTTCTCTTGTTATCATGTCGAGAATGAATGCTTTCCTCATTCTCGTTATTGCAACTAAAAGGACAACGGCGGCCAAAAGCAAAGAATTGATCGGCCTCAAATGACTGATCGCGAATATATACCTGAATTATATTATATAAACTTTTTTGCCTGATATAGTTTCAGCATAAGAGCAATCAAGAATATAGCAGGCTAAAGTCTAGTGTTTTCTACATATCCGAATTTCAAAAGCCTGCCCTGACTATATTTCATAACATTTAAAATCCGAAACTCTTTTGACAAACCAAGTTAATGAAATGACAGCATAAAAATCATGAGATGGGGGTCCGCCACTACTGAAACAGAATGGGTCTGGGCGAGTCTGTTCTGTTCATCTCCTGGTGTAAAGACAAAACATCTCCTGATCTACGACTTGGAGAAAACGTACTTCTTTTGGATTGGAATTTGAGGAGGTGATCTGATTTGCCAAATTGTTGTGTCAGCACTGTCCCCCCCCACCCGCCGTAACTTTGTACATACTTATGTTATCGAATGGTTGAGAATTATTACCAGTATCAACAAAAGCAACATATTTGAATCATTTCAAAAAGCTTCCACCGTAGTGACCATAATCATCACATTTTTCTTGTCTTTAGCTTTCATAGCGTATGGTCTGTGGTTTGTTCAAGTTGTCAGGCTTTCACACATTTACATGAAATTGACTGTACACATTATTTCTACCAGCCATTGTCCTTGACGGTATCCTTAATCAGAATACTACAGCAGAGGTGTGTTACAGGTTTACCCATATAACGTCCCAGTATAGGCTCACAACCATGTATAGGAATCTAAATAAACCTAATCATTAGCTTTGTACACACTCTAGGATAATAGAGGTGAACTCACATGGTACATATTAGAAAGATATGTCAAAACACTCCCAAAGTCCGAAGTATAATCCTCCTGCTATTTTGCCGGACATTTATGAATGATTCATTTCCTAAACAACTACTCTTATCTTGACTCTTTCCTAAACGAACTTCTCATTTACAATAATGACATGACACAACTATTTCATCAGGCGCACAACTGCGTGGCTGTCCAAATTTTCATATTTCATCTTTCACCGTTCAACTTAAACTCCATTTTGAACTCAAAAGGAAATATTTAATTTCGACACGGGGATGTAAAGTAATTTCACAAAGAATCAAGGTAATTATATACTAGTTACATCCTCCTCAAAGAGAGATTAAGTAATGAGTAATGACATCAATTAAGTATAAAAGGTTTTAAAAACCTCAAAAAATTAGGAAACATAGGTTAAAATCAATCACCTGTAAATTGCTCTTTGTCGCCAATTTGACCAAATTTGAATTGTTGACAATGTTGGAACGCTTTTTAGTTAACTGCCCCTCATCTAAAGCATCATGCTTAAGGAAAAGATGCCTACCAACTGCAAACTTGAGAAATGCATCTCCAAGCACTTCAAGCCTTTCAAGCGAAAAGTGTTCGCCGCATCTTTCTGTGGTAAGTGCTTCAAGAATCTAACCAAATTTAAAAATGGATGATTATCACACTACAAGGTCTAATGGAGGACGATAAAAGAAGAACCATTCCCCTTAACAAGGAGGGACTGGAAGTGGAAACACTAGAAGTGAAAGGAAAAAAACTTACACGGTCAGCAGTAACTTCAGCTCCCTCAGAGAATGAAGCAACAAATTTGTCCTTCAGTTCGATGGCCACGAGAAAGCTTTCAAGCCTATGCATGATTGATGGTAACAGAGATAATGAACTTCCAATATCTTTCGAGAAGCCAATGACTTTCAACTGGCAAATCTCAGGAGGCAATTCAATGAAGTGTTCCTCTTTTTCTCGCCATTCTTCTGAATAATCAGCAAGTAGATCATCCAAAATGTTCAATAAGTAGATGATACAGGGAAAAATCTTTCAAGTGTTACTCAAGAATGCAAATACTATATACATGCAGTGAAGACAGTTAAAAATGCCATGAAACAGGAAAAAAGTGGGTTCCTAAGAAATATGGCAGTTGTATACTGTTTACCAATGCTTTAACACATTGCTTTAGTTATCTTTTCAAGGTGTCCATATTAGCATATATTCCCTATCCTTCTACGCATTGTATAGCATGCGTATCTATGATGGAAATAGCGACACTGAAACAGGAATCCAACTTGCTCAGCATAGTACACCAAATAAGTCGGCACGTACTGGGAAATTACCTCCGCGTATCCGTAACTATTCTTTCCTCATGTTTTCATGGTCAAGATAGCTCTTCAATTACAAGTTGCATCTTCAAATTAAACCAATTTCACAATATTTTCATGATTAAAAGTGATTCAAAGTCCCACCAGCAACCCAAAAATGTAGAGATGAGATGTGATTGTAATCTGGCATTTCATTGAAGGATACAAAATATAGTAAACTCAACATACAAGCCCTCGCTTGAGTGAAAGCACAGAGTTCAAAAAAACCCTTCACTCTCTTAGGCTCTGTTTGGTTACACTTCGTTATTGGGCATAACACTTACTTTTATTTTACAGCGGCTATACACTTAGTATGGTCCACTCCATTGGCTTGTTCTTTTTTATTTTATTTTTTTGGGGCTCTATATAAGGTACCTATAAATTAATTATTTCATTTGGCTTGTGGATTTTGATCAATTGCCTTCCTCCATCTTTGCAATGTTGAAGAAATTACTCAAATCTGGTCCTCCCAAATCCGAATCTTAGTTGCTCAACCCGAATAGCCGGAAGTATGGGTCCGTGTACTTGGTTGTATTAACGTCAAACCTGGTCTGTAATTAAGAAGAATGAAATCATGTCCTTATATGGGAAGATGCAGTTCATTGTTCATCTTCAAACCACCATATTTCCAGACTTCCATTTTCTTTTTTCTTTTCTTTCAGCTTGCAGTTCTTGGGGCAAGAAGAACAATGAGATTTGATGATTACTAGTTGATGATCTTCAAACCAAGTTATCTTTTCCATCTTCGAGTGCTGGGATTTTAATTTCAAAAAGTATATGAAAACGGTAGATCTCTAAGATAAAGTGGAAGCTGGTAGTGGTATATCTTCTTTTCCCTCTCACAAAAACTAGCATTGATACCCGTGCATAGTGTATTTTAAATAATAATATATATATTATTATTATTATTTTATTTTTTCAGTTAGAAGAATTCATATTCGACTGTGTAATATATGTGATTTTTTTTTTTTCATAAGTTTATAAATGTTGTGATAGAGTCGGTTAAGAGAGACCTTAAAGATTGGAATATCTCCAAGGATTTAGCGGTGGATAGGAGCGCTTGGAGGCTAGCAATCAACGTGCCAGAACCGTGACATTTGCTCCAATCTCTTCCTTTTGTTTTGTTTTGTTTTGTTTGTTTTGTTTTGAACCCCTTTTTGTGTTTCTCTTACCATTGGTTCTCTTGGGTTTCATCTCTAGCCTACCCCAACTTGCTTGGGACTAAAAGGCTATGTTGTTGTTGTAAGTTTATAAATGTTGTGAATGCCTCTAATGTTAGATAAGACATTTGTAGGTAAAATTATAAATAACTACATTTTTTATATTTATTTTTCTAATACTGTCAATTTTTAACAACCCAAAACATATTTGGTTCAATGAAAAATCAAACTCATTAGATCTATTTTGTTTTACCAAATTTTTTATTGACGATTCTATGAAATATCGTTTATTTGATAGTTAAATTTTGCTTTTCAAAAATTTATTTATTTTAAAATATAATGTCCATATTTTGATACTATATTTCCGGTATATATAATTCATATGTTTTCATTTTATTATTTCAATGAGTACCAAATGTAATAATTTTTAATTATGGCACTTGAGTATAAATTATTTTATTTACTCATTTTATTAACAAATATATAACTATAATTTAGTTTTCTCACAAAATATATAGTTCTAATCGATATATATATTTTTTATGTGGAATGTATATATTAATCATCGGTCCACAAAAATAATAATTATAATAAAATATGTTTTATCCACACATCAATAATTTTATAGATACAAACGATTTATTTAAAGGATATACACATTATTTCTTAGATGAATATTGATATTTTTGGGTAATAGTATAATTTAACAAATTTTCAGGGCCAAGAGCTATTTTCAGGGCCTTTTAGTTGCAAACCAAAACATGTTAAATGTCCAGATACGATACCAAATGACACGATATCATCCTTTGTGTGCAGCATACATTTCTCTACAACAAGATAGGTAGGAGAATTTTCTCTAGGTATGCTGATCTTAAGCACGTGCAACCTATTGATAGCTTGGCTACAAGCAGACGTATCACTAGAGAAGCAACTATAGCTGAACATTAGCTTATCGAGTAAGACACAGACATCTCAACTTCGTCGGGTATTTGCTGAGTTTTTTCAGTGAGGAACACTGGGCAGCTTAGCTATCAAGATAGTAATAATGGGATATTTGCTATATTCAGAACTTATATGGGTCTGGGTAATGTAAACTTAAAGCAGAACCATGAAAGAAGACAGAAAATTCAGATGGGGACAAAAAGGCTTGAGCCACATGCTTAATTCGTAAGTCATAACACACTGAATGTAACACCAGCACTACCATACATTACGGCAGCATTATTCAGATTGTCCATTAGCCAGCATAAGTAATGAGACTCCGCGTAAAATCAACCAACGCAAACATCTTGATCAATCTAGACAACTGGGACTCAAACTAGGTACGACATCTAGCACTAAGACTTGATATACTTCCCAAATAAGGATATGTCAGACCTATTTCATTGTGAATTGGTATCTATTGATATGCTTTAACAAGGTACTGTGAAGTATCTTTAAAGTCCAATTATGTTTATATAACAAATAACAATTTCCATTTATCAAGCCATGATTGCATGTCAGATTCTTTACACAAAAGATATGCTACCTAATTTCATCATTTGATACACAAGTCAATGGCATGGGCTACAAATTCCTACTGAAAGTGAAAAATAATGGGGTACATGCTTGGATTAAGAAAAAATCAACATGTGAGGAGAAATACACAGACAAAACACAATTAATTTCTCTCAAAACATGAAAATCAACTACTACTCTATCACCTTATACTGCTAATCTTTGGAATTCAAAATGATATTTGACAAAAAACCGGTTTGCTAGGACTAAAAAGGAAAATCAACATGTGCTGAATGAACTACAGAGAAATCAAGTAACTAATTTATCACCTAATACAGCTAAAAAATACAGCCAAAAATTCATAAAAAGCTCAACAAATTTCTTAAATCCCCCCAAGGGAGGATCTATGGATGATGCACTCAATCACATTGAGAAGATGTTGAAACTGAGAACAAAATTATTTTCAGGAGTAACAGGCCTAGCAGGCATAAACATAAGTTTTACCTGAGCCTTTTTTCTTCCGCAGCAAGTTGTCCAAAACAAAAAGTTGTTTGGCTTTCAATAGGGGTTGATCAGGGTATGCCAGATGAACATTATACCTATTAGTATAATGTCATCAGTCACTGACAAGAAAATGAAAATACAGCTGGAGAAAATGTATGCATAGACCATAGAACGGGTAAAAACTACGGTTTCAGAACAGAACATGCAAAAGAATCACAAACTGATCCAGTAAAACTGACAAATATTTGGTAATAATATGTTGTTTCCACTATCTGAAAGTCAAATTGAAGAATGCACCAGAATTGGATAAAACCTAAATGACTTCTTCCTAGTTGGTCAAAGATAATTACATGAAAATGTTGAACTTCTAAGTTTGAGGAGATAACTGCGTATTTGGAGAGAAAATGCATGTGTATATGTAGAGAAAAGGAAATTGTTTCCTAGATATTCAAACTATCCTTATGAAGATTCATAGATATATACTTGAACATAATTGACACATAAGAGCAACATTTACGTAGAAGAATGAGGAAAATAATTGATTGAAGAATCACAACAGGAACAAGAAAGAAAAAACTTACGTTTCAGCGTAGTGCTCAATATGACTTTTTGAATCATCATATAAGCTATGTCCACTTTTTTCTCGAACAATATCAGAAATAAAGAAAAATGTATCTTTGCAGGGGACATACACCAAACTGTTCTCAACATCATCTATATTTTCCCGACTATTGGCTAGATGCAACTGATAGTTAAGCTGAGAAGTTTCATCAGCCAAACCAAGACTTGGGTGTCGAAAAATGGGAGATGACAAACATCTCCTGACTAGTGTCCAATCTACAGAGATTTTGTCATGTTCATGCAGAATAACTGGAAGTAAGAGGTAGAAGGTCGATGAGCTTGACTCGTACACATCATTATTCTCAAGTACAACATATTCCTGTGTAAGTTTGTGTCGATCAACAATAATTTTGAGAAAGAGCTCCTGGAACATTTCGGCTGCGGCAATCTGTGTAAAACAAAACCAGCTTCAGAAGCACACTACCTAGTATCATGCTGAACAAATTGAATGAAAAGACGGAACAATACCTCATCCTTATCAAACATAGCAATGCCTGATGAAACTAGTTGTGTCATCACCATTCTACCACGAGCCAAACAAAGATCCACTTTCATTTTTCCAGCCTCTTCTGGTAGTGGTTCCTTCACGAAAAGACCAAACCTTCTGTATGTCCTATCAGCTGGATTTGGACAAAACTTGACGAAGTAAGAACTAAAACTAGTGGACTCTCCCTCTTTTGTCCAAGGTTTCCTAAGAGCAGAAGGAACAAGCATCTCATATAGTACAGCTCGTGAGTCCTCCTCTGCAAGAAGTACAAAAGCAAATTATAAAGCCTTTCTATTTGTATACAGGATGTGAACTTTGTACAAATGACACTCTCACCATTCATGTCATCAGGATCATATGGATCCAAGGTTTGTTCCTCATACTTCTCATCTTGCTCTGGCAATAGATAATCAGTCAATGCTCCAATTTCATGTAATGCCTTGCATGCTTTAAGACAGGCATCTTTTTTAGCTGCCTCCGTCGATGGTTGTGGTGTGCTGGCAATTTGATGAATTGGAGCATTGGCTGGAAGAATTATGTTACAGACCATTCCATCTGCATCATCATAGTAGAAGAACAGGGGCTTTGGATTGAAATACCTAATACAGTATAGTACGATATCAGTTTACTATGGAAACCAGAATGAACAGTATTGGTGTCTCCAAATCAAGGAGCACAGCAGAATAATCAACAGTAGAACAACATCATACTCATCATGTGGAAGTTTTGAGCAATAGCGATGCAGCAATGAGATACTCAATACTGAACTAATAGTTGCCCCAGTAGCATCCACTTTATAGGTTTTCTCCTCAAAATAAGATATTGGCACATTGGAATTTCTCAAATAAATTTCTTCATTCATTTGGGCTTCGTCTTTTTTAAAATGTTCAATCAAGCTGAGATCCCTTGGATTGTCTCTGCAATGTTTATGCCATCAAATATTAATTCTGTTGAAAAAGCAATAATAGATGAAAATCCACAAGCAAATACGAAAAAGAAGCACCTGTCCACCAGAAATGCATATTCAGACTGGGGCATACGGGCACGACCTCTAGATTGAATGAAACTTGCAACTGTTTCTGGAAGATCAAACCGTATTACAAGGCAACATGTCTGAATATCAAGTCCCTCTTCACCCACTTTTGTTGCAACTAACAGATTTAGCTGCCCAAGTAATTTGATCACAGAAACTAGATGGTTTGAATATGTTTGACAAACTTCCTACATAATTCTTACTGAGAAACAATTAGATCACAACGCAAAATATCACACGGGTTCGATCAGAATTGTTCCCGGGAAAAAAATGGAAGAGATGGAAAGAGCAGACATGTTAATATTAGGACTAATTACCTCACCGGAACGGAACTTTCCAAGGATGATGTTTGTATTTTTACGGGACATGAGTCCAGAATGAACTCCCACGAGGAATCCACACTTCCAACATGATAAAAACTTCAGATTTCGAAGTATATTTGAGAGTGATCTTGCAGTAACAATCCTATTTACAAAAACTATGCATTTCATATTAGGCTGGCCCCTGTAAATGAAATGGCAAAAAAAAAAAGAATGTTATGAGTGTTAAACACTGCTGCTCACATAGATTAACAATGACTTACATAAATCTCTATAAGAGATGCCTTTTTGAATATTAAACACAGATTGCATGATTGAAAGGACTAAACTGGCAATTCATGAACAATGCAAGGAGGAGAACTTATATTGATCGGCTATGCTCAATCAAGCAAAGGTTTTATTTATTTTATGTTTTTCATTTTTTCCTTTTTATTTTATTTTATTTTATTTATTTTATTTTTTTGGCATTACAAATACAATAATGATCTGTGTAGAATCTTTGAATTTATCCAGACACAATGCTCAAAATTCATGCAACTGATGATCAAAGCCTATACGAAGCATGAAACGGTACTGAACCCACAAGGGCAACAAATGGCTTGTCTAATGGATGCATATAGATTCTTTTGTTCTTTAGAAATTTAAAGGCGTCAATAGGTTCCATTTTGTTCTACGGAGGATGGGGCATCGCAATCCACTTTTTTTTTTTTTTTTTTTNTTTTTTTTTTTTTTTAACTATATGTCCTAGTTACAGCGTTAATGGTGACCTCCATGATCAGTTATCAGGGGTTGTGATTCCAAGGTGCTCCTACAAGGTGCAGAGACAAACCTATGCAGATAGCACTGTCTTATTTTCCATAATTATTTGGTGTACACAAAAATTGAAAACGCCGGTTCGGTTTACACTATTTATGGACTATTTTTTGTCTTTGTAGACAAGTCCATTTTGGTTTAGCTTAAATCGAATTAATCAACTAGTGCACAACACTTTATATATTGTATAGATTTTGGGCAGTTGTTTCAGTCAGACTTTGATGGTTATTTCTTTATCATGGAGACTAAATACCATAAAATGTGGTTGTTAAAACATATCGTATCTGAAAAATATTTATTTCAAATTAATAACTCAATCATATGTTAGATTTAAATTATATGATTGCTTAGTATGAAAACTCTCTTATTATGCTTAATTTATTTATCGTCAAACCAGCAATATGCCATGAATTGAAAAGATTATATCGGCAAAACAAATAAGATTATTTATCCTAAGAGTTGACATTTCAATTAGAATGTTTTCAAACTATACAACTTTTTTACAATTTAGGTGTTTATAGACATATTTTCAAGAATAATTTTAAATGGACCGTTTAAATCACACGTCAATTGAGTGTCCATATTTATCTAACTACAACACTTGCTTGCAGTTTGAAAATAATCGGAACTCATATGAACTGTTTAAATTATTTTAGAGCGAAGTTTGAAAAATCCCGACTACACAATTGTGTGAAATTTTGTTAACTTTTCCAGGGAATCACATAGCAAAATTGGTTTTCAAAATTTATATAACTACAACACCTTCTTGAAATTTGAATTCTTTTCATTATTTTTTATACATTAACAATCGTAAATCGATTAATTTATTAAAAAAAATCAAACGCAATATTTTGAGTAATATCTTCTATTATAAAATAGATACTCTAATTACAAATATTCTCTCATAAAATTCACCGATAATATTGTTTGATATCTAATATTTTTAGGTTGTAATACATGTTTTTTATGCATATAATATTTTAGATACTTTGGAATATGTTGTTTGAACAAATTTACTACACATATACAAATTTTTCTTCCAAAATTGTTTAGATAAAATTTAAGTGACTTCATGCATATTCAAGAATAATATAGAATATTTTAGGTATTTTTACATATGTTATATAATATTTTAGGTGTTTTTAATATTTAAACATACATGTTTTATGTTCTTTTACACATGTTAATAGTATATATCATTTTCAACAAACTGAAATTATATCAATTTAGTGACAGTTTTATTTTGAATTTTTTTCAAATAATTCTTCTTTTATTTGGGTTTGAAATTGAAAATTTCAAATTATTTTTATTCAATCACACGGTTAAACAAATTGACCGTAAACAAGAGTCGGGGTCAATCCTTATCTCATGTTGTCTTATTCTGGAAGAAAATCGTTTTTAGTCATGACCAGTTATATAGCGGTGTCTCCCGGAATGTTAGAAATTTTTAATTTGTGGAGAAGAAGGTTAGCCACAAAATCAAACAAAAAATATTGTGTATATGGAATTGTTCAATCATATATGATTTTTCATACTTGCATTTCTTTTCTTGCCATGTTTAATTTTCACATCGAGAACAAATGTTCACGCAATAATTATATTTAAAATAATGTTTTAAAAAGGTTTTGAAAAACAAGACTCATCGTGCATCACACGGGTTGCTCGCTAGTATATTGAAAGAGGTTGTAGGGAAAATCTAAAATAGTAAGTTGACGTTTAATTTAAATACATTGACTTTCTATTTAAGGAATTTTTTTATAAAATGCAAGTGAAATTCGAAAAAAAAGTAACAATATAGTCACATCAATTTTTTTCCTGTAAAAATGCGTGTGTCTTTTCAAAACAAATCATACCCTACAACTGTCGTTACTTTTTCTCTTTCTTAACCCATTCCGTTCCTCTTAAAATAATTTACTTTTTTGACAAAACAAATGAAAATCATATCTTTTACCTTTCTAGCTTTTTACTTTCCCCTCACTATTTTTACAACACAATTAAATTCAAAATTATTTTCTAATGTCCAAATCATTAATATTTTTACTCAGCATATTAAAATCTAATAAATTCCTTCCAGTTTCATCTGCGTATAGTATGTTAAATATGATATGAATATAACATATCATAAATATTGTTTCATGTTTTTTTTCTTTTTCATTTTTAATTATTATTAGTGTTAATGTCATTTTCTTTTAAAAACTTAATAATATTTTTATTTGTTATTCGTATTTTATTATAATATTAAATTAATCTTCATTTTATAATATTCAATTTGACATTCATATTGTATGTATAAATAAAAATTAATTATTCTTAGGGTATTAATAAGTTTATTAGTTAATATTGCATAGATAAAATGAACTTAAATTTGTTATTTAATATTGATTTAAAAATAAGAAATTAGCCTCGAGTTATTCATACTAAATATAAACGTATGTATAATAAATGGATTTAGTATAAAATAAATAAAATAGTAAGTGTTATGTTTATCCTTCACGAGTTTAAAAAAAAAATGCTAAAACTATAGAAATACAAGTAAACAATTATTCGAGGATCAAGTATATACAATTTTGAAATGATAAATGAATGGGTCATTTGTCGAATTGTCATGTAAATTATTGAAAAATGACAACTCTTTTATAACGGGTTAAATAAACATATAAAATTTTATATTAAACCATTATATATCATAAAATTAAAATAAAATATAAAAATTAAATATTAATATTCAAAAATGTTTTTATAGTAATTAATGTTCCTTCATTTCTTTATTTTATACTATTGCTCGTGCATCGCACCGGCTACGTACTTGTTGTCTAATGAAAGATATATAGAGCAAGAAAAAACAAACCTAAAGCTGGAAAGAATTCCAATAAGCCGTAAAAGCTTTCTCGAAAAATAGGGCTCCTTCAAAACTTCTATGCAGGACATATCAGCTCCAATGTCGTCTATACAATTAGAGAGAAGAAACAATAAACATGAGAAAGAGATTGCATATCCCCAAAAGACAGAAATAAAAAGTATCTCATCACAAAGTGAAGCAACGACAAAACAAACACTTCTATTGAAGGAAATAACTTTCCAAATGAGAAAAATGTACTTAATGCAAAAGACATCTGGCTAAAGCAACTATCAACATATAGAAGATGGAGTAGAAATCAACTGTAGCCATATAGTTACTTAATACCTTCACCACAACTAGTAGCAAGGACTGAGGTAACATGATGCAAATAATTTTTGCATTGGTTGCCATCACTCGAACTCTCTTCTGCATCCACCAACCCCGTATTCTCATAATGATCACCCTTTAAAAAGATGTGGCTGGCCTTTTAAGAAATCAGAATTCAGAAGTAAATTAGAAGTTTAATCCTTCCCACCAGAGACTTACACTAACATACAGAAAAGGGAAAAGAACAAGGGACTTGCAACATTATTATGGAAGAGCAGTCAGTATGTTTTACTAGTCACAAATGTCAGAGATACATACATTGAAGTGTATTATTATTGATTAATTAAATAAAAGAGCAAGAAACATGATATGTATGGTTCATGGAAATTTAGGGTATCTTCTAGTGGTGAGAAATCTTCAAATACAAACTTCCATTGACGCTCACTTCCAGAAAATAATCTTCGTGGATATGAATTCTTGTATATGATTTCTGTACAATTTATATTTGTCCCACATCGATTAGTTACTAGGATGTTATTGTGTATAAGTGTGGGTTGAGCACCCTCTCCCTTTGAGCTAGCTTTTGAGGACAAGTTCTACCCAAGCCCATTTATCATGGTATCAGAGCCAGGTTTGTTTGTTTGGAGGCGATGGTAGGTTTTGAACTCGGCCCATTTGGTTTGGCATGCTGCGCGAGCAGGTATTAGAAGTTATGATTGTCCCACATCGATTTGTTACTGGGCTGTTATTGTGTATAAGTGTGGGATGGGCACCCACTCCCTTTGAGCTAGCTTTTGGGGATAAGTTCTACCCAGTCCGTTAACCCAAGTTTTTAAATGATGCACAACCATATCAGCCAATCAGTTGAAATAAAGGTTTTTGTAGCACTGCAAGTCCTTAAAAATATTTACCAGCATATACTTCACTTTTGTGAGTGAAGACTACTGACTATCAAGGTCTCATAGCACTATGGCAACATCATGTTCTTCCAATATAAGGTGAATAAGACGAACCCCAAAACTCAAGGAAAACATTCGGAGGCAAGACTATAGACTGGAGAGTGATAAAAAGAACAAAATATGTGAAAGGGAGATGTCTCACTGAGGCATAGTTCAATGTTTAATATATTACATCCATATTCAATAACGGGAATGGTCTCAAAGGAGAAAGGACAACTAAATATTCTTAATCATTACCTGTAAAGCACCCCATAGTCCAAGGTTCTCTAAACAAAACATCAAATTACAATGCAGCTTTTGAAGCGACTTTTTGGTGTTCCTGACAACACTCTGATCAACTGAGTTCATCCGAAGCGCCGAAATAGACTGTTATACCACAGATATCATTGCAATGTTCATATCAATAAATTTACTGACACAATTGAAATACAATACCTGGTGCTTTATCTCCTCAAGTTTCCTACTATAACTCATGAGCGGGGAAGAACAGCCATTTCCAGTTGAACTATAATAATATATATTCACTTTTGGGGATGTAACAAATTTCTCAAGTTCATCCTTATCTTCAACGGAATAGACCTATCATAAAATTAAAAAGAAAAAAAGGAAAAAAAAATTATCAATTGACAAAACATTTGTGAGAGGAGACCAGACACAAAGGCAGAGAAGGAGAGCAAGCGGACGAGCTTTATGTCCACTAACACACTGCTAAATCATCTTCTACACTTACCAACATTAAAATTCAACGGGCGTACAAACTAAACAAAGCAGGTGTAGGTAAATCTTTTAAAACGCACCTTTGCTCGCAACAATGCCTCTAGACCATCAATCGAGCCACCTGAAAAGCATGAAAGCGTGTTACTGCAGCAGCAAGGAAATAAGAAAATAAGGACATAAATTTCTCAGTAAAAGAGTTTTTTCGATTCATGGATGGAGGTGCTATATATTTTTACTTGTGCACATCTACATCCCCTCAGTCGAACTACTTGTTTAACATAAGCACCGCAATATTATTCCTGTAGGTCAAACCAATCAATGACCTGATGAAGCTAACTAGGATAGTAGGTTTCAATTTTACATAGGAAGGTACCTTGATTTGGAGTGTTGGGACTTGGGAGAATACAATTCGAGAAAACATTAATTAAAAGTGAAAGTAAAGTATAGGAAGACATAAAAGTCAAACACAGAAATAAAATCACATTGGCTCAATATACTAATTAAGATGATTAACTCCATATCCAAGAACATACAGAATTATAAAAATGTTCACTGAGTTCATGATCCACATAGTGAAACCAGAAACTGACAACTTGATATCAGTCATTACAGCTTGTCTGAAGATTTCTTTTCATGATACTGGAAGAAAGTTTTAGATTATATTAACTATGCCATGGTTCAAAGAAAAATTTTCACTTGAAGTATAAAACTAGAGATATAGTTAAAGATCGATCTGCTGCTGTTTTATCATTCCAATGTTTTATGTTATCTAATTAAACAATTGGGCTTTAGACCTGTAAAGTTGGAATACCAATTAGAGTTATACAAGTATTATGTTACTATTTGTGTAGATTGTTGAACTGTTAGGTTATATTTTATTGAATAGGATTGGCGGCTTTAACCCACACCAGATTCTTTTTGAATGGTCGTTTTTTAAACAGGTGCGGATTTGTCATGAGTTGTTCAGTCATTTTCCTAACGAATAATATTATAATTTTTTTTTTTTTTCGTTTGCTTTACCCTTGGGCCTTGACTCTCCGATTTCATATAAGAACATAGCTGCATTGGATTTCGACATCACAGAATAGCTTTATAACACTTTTGATCAAACAACGATATAATTATAACACCACGTTAAGAGCACTGTATTACCTTTTCCTAATTTTGGAGATGCAGTCATGCCAAAAATACGGGGAAGTCTGGATGCATCCATGTTGTAAAATATCTACAGCGTCCATAGCTAAAAAATTAGCAACATAAACTATCAAACTGATATCTTAGATACATACCACGAATCCACGATTATTCTAAGTGAATTACTTTCATAATTTCAGCATAAGGATGGTTGCTTTCAAGTTGTGCATAATGACATTCATCAAATATCAGAAGGGCAACCAGTTCAATCTTGATAAAACAGTGTGAAAGGCTATGTAGCATTATCTGAGGGGTCATAACAAGGACCTGCACATGGAGAGAAAATTGTTATGAAATAATACATGTCGGCATTCACCAAAGTTCTCACTGAACATACAAGAGAATCAGTTTGCGAGGTCTCCACATAAGACATTAGTTCTAAATCACATCATACAAAAAGGCAAAAAGAAAAGTAAACAAAGAATCAGCAAGCAAGAGAAAAGCACTAAGCAATGTAAACTGGATGAACCCATGGGCACAACCATTTGGCTAAGCAGGAAGCGAAGATGAAATATAGTGCATGAGAATTGAGAAATAGTGCTCTTAACTCCTCATAGTTAAACTCACTACTAAATCAACCAACCTCCTGTTCCTCAATCTCTTTTTCCCAGTCATGGCGGCTCTTTAAATGAGTTGAACTTCCGCAATAGGTCCCAACTTTAAGATCAAGAGAATTTTCGAGGACCTTGGCTTGCTTTTGGAAGAAAAGGGGGAGGGAGGAACATTAGAAACCACTAAGTTCAGCCAACTTAATTCAGCAAGTAAACCAAAAACATAGCTAAGATACATATTTGGATAAAACAAATAAGATGAGGCTGATCTTTCATTAAACTCTAGACAATTTATACGAGAGATGCAATTTACATTATAAGGGGGTATATGTCAATATATACACAACAGATACAACAGGTAATTGAGTAAAATATTTGGCATGAATGTGGTACCAGCATCTAACTGGTGAGTAAAATATCTGACATGAATGTGCTACCAGCATCTAACTGATTTCTAAGCAGTTACAATATATTCACCAAATAACAGAACTGGGTTCAAAACAATTTTCAAAGACCTTGACTAGCTTTTGAAAGAAAAATAGGAGGAAGGAAATAAAAAGAAAAACCAACTGAGTTCAGCTGGCTTAATTCAGAAATTATGAAAACAACGTAGATAACTTGGATATCTGAAAAAAGTTGACTGTGTTTTTAATTGAACTCAAGACAAGTTATAAGCAAGACACAATTTAAACTGAAAGAGAGTACATGTTAAAATATACACAACATATACGATAGGTATTAGGGTAAAATATAGCAGTAAAATGTATTCACCTTCACCAAATAACAGAATTTTGTAATAATAAAATCCTTGCAGAAATTTGAGATAGTGGTGAGAAATATTTTTTTCAAGTCCCATCTTACACTTACATGTGACAGCGTCCTGACTCTAAGAATAGGATTTATGTTTCAAAAAGTGGCCCATGCATTTTTACACAACAGTCAAACAGGGGAATGTACAAGAGGGAAAAAAACCTGTTGAACCAGAGCAACTGTTGGAGCAAGAAAAATGCATAAGTTCTTCTGAGGCCTCTTAATTAGGTGTCGCATCTCATGAATAAGTAAAACAGCAATATGGGTTTTCCCGCATCCTGTCTCCAAATAGACAACAACATTCTCATCCAAGGCCTTCTTGCAAAGGTCAATCTGATACCTGTATTAAAATTAAGAAGTCGACAATATACTCAATGTGACCTTCGGTTTGGGATAATGAGTTCAACAGAAAGGATCATACATTCATGAAGTGGTGATGAAACGATCGCATGTACGATACATAATTCCACATACAAACCAAGTTAACAGTAATCTATAGAAGAAGCTTCTACAGCTAAATTTAGTTCTAAGAAAAAAACTTAGACTTCGGAAAAAATTCAGTTTCAGCTACAACCAAGCAAAGAAGATAATTACAAATTACTTTGAAAACAGTAATCCTTCCAGAAGATCTTCAAGCCAGAGCCAAAGGTGGCAATTTGCTTGTTTGATCATAGTGATTTTAAAGAGAAAAGTGCAAAAATGCTGTTCAAGAATAAATTTGAATGCAACCGTACATGAGACGAAACTGTAATCAAGACAATTTTTTTAGAAACAAGGATCTTATAAAACTAAAAGAAGATAACAGCAAGTGGATAAGATATCCAATAAGATTGACACAAACTTAAAACATCAAAGAGCTGGCCTCTAATCTCTAACTAAATCAGAAACAAAAAGTGCTTATATTCATGGTGCACTATAACCCGTAAGGCGACCCAAAATTCTAACATTGACTCTTCAATCTTTAGAAATTAACAACATGGACAGTCGTTCTCCCTAAAATTCTTCCTTCAAAACCCAAATACCATCCAAGATCAATTGTGTAATGATCCAAGCAAAACCGTAGATATACCTACACCAATCCAAGCTATCTTAGGATCATGGACCATAGTTGTTGCACTATCACAATTTTGATTATGATTATCCAGACAAGGATCTTTAAGTAGAATAGTAATTATTTATGATTGGCAATTTGATAAAAAAGTGGGAGTCAAGATAGTGTATTTCGATTATAAAAGCATGATGGTGACAGAAAATGCGATGTTTTTTTCCTTAATTTAATTTATAATTGGACATTGTTTGATGGCAGAAAAATAAGAGGAGAATGTACTTTTCCAAAATTATTCTTATAAACAGCATCTCAAGATAACAGGGAGATACCCTTATGAAAATTTTGCAAAATTTAAGAAAATCAGCAAAAACTCTTTCTCACTTCTTCTAAACAAATATAACTGAAATTCACATTATGATCACCTCGATATGATCACTAATACAATTAAACTGAAATTTCTCATTTCACAAGCTAGAAATATCATAATGCCTATCTGCTGCTGAAGTTGCTGTGGAAGTTCAAAGTAAATTGTCTTTACACCTTGCAAAAGATGGACAAGGGGAGATTCAATTGTATTCAATTTTACTCATTCTTTCTATCCAAATTAAGAAGTCGACAATATACTCAATGTGACCTTCCGTTTGGGATAATGAGTTCAACAGAAAGGATCATACATTCATGAAGTGCTTTAGTGATTATACGCTTACCTATTACCCCAAATATTTTCTCTAGGCTCTAGAATTCCCAATTTTACTCGAACAAAAGATTAACAGTAATATCGAGAGAAAAAAAAAAAATCAAGAAGACCGAAGAAGCAAATGTAGCTGCATGATTATCAAAAATTACAGAGAAAAGTGTGTGTGCTTACTTCCTAGCAATTCTTGTGGGATCCTTCTCTGGAATCGGCTGTTGCTCGTCAGCAGTGAGGCACAGAGTTGAGAGCTGCTCCGAAATCCCATTATCGGCGGGATCACTTTGGTGAGCGGTCGTACTGACGCCGCCGTCCATGTCTGTGCTCGCGGCCGCAGTCGACGGAGTAGCAAAAATAAATTGACTTGTGCTTGACCCAAGTCGACGACGGTTTTTGCCTTTTCTACGGGTTTGCGTGAGGAGAGGTTTTTCTGGTCCTCACGGGTGAAGATTCTTCGCTTTAATTTGTCAGACGGGGTTTATATCCGTACTACGACACACCACCACAACTTGTATATAATCCCATAAACAAAATTATCTAATCGCAAAAAAATAAAAAGTAAAAATAAAAACAAACAAAATTCTCTTTCTCTCACGTACTACTTCAAATTAAAATATTAGCAAAACAGTATTATTACGTACATTGATTAATAAAACATTTATACTAAGAAATATTGCCTCCCAAATTTTTGTGTTTTCCAGTTATAATATATATTTTTTTATATACATTTTAAACTTTGCAAAAATTTTACTGAATTGTTATTCACCGCCCCCTATTACTCTCTACCACCCTCCCTGGACAATTTTGCTCCTGACATAATTTTAGAATTTTAAAAAAAAAAAAAAAAATCACTCTCTCAAACTCTCCCTATTCTCTAAGGGTGGGCGCGGTTCGAGACGGTCCGGGATTTGACCTATCCCGGTACCTGTCCCGTTTTTACGAATCGGTCCGGGACGAGACACCGTCTCAAACAGATCGGTATCAATTAGGACCGGGACAAAACAGTTCCGAATCGAGACAAAATGGATCAAAAAAAGTTACAATTGATTCACTTAAAACAAACATATTAGGGGTTTTAGAACGTGAAATCAACAATGCTCTTCAGAGATTTCATAATAAAAGAAGATCGGCAAGAAATGAAGACAAACTGATATGTTAAATCCTTTTCCTTTCTCATCCAATAAGGTTTTAAAGATGCCCCATGATAGATTAGCTAACCCACTGTGGTCAGCAACTCTTTTCTTCAATTTTTATTTATTTGATCTTTTCTTTTTCTATTGAGAGCTCATGCTATTGTATTTTTCTGCTTTCACGATGCCTGCTAAAATATACAAGAAACAGTAAAACAATGCTACACGTGCGATTCCAGAAATATTTCTTATATGTCAATATTTTAGTATAGAGTTATGCAGTCTACCTAGAAACTTACACTTGCAACAGAAATTATACATGAACCATAAACTTACATTTGGAGCACGTTTGTTTAAGGAGATCGGACTAGATAATTTTTATCTAGGTATTCAAGATTGGGGTGAGAGATAATTTTATACTTGTGTTTGTTATGCTTGATTTACTCAAGACAAGATCATCTTCATAATATGTTTTATATGTTTGTTTCCATAGACAAAGAATAAGATTAGATGGACATTTCCAAGTTTGTGGTGGGAATGAAATATCTTCCTAATATGCTTCCTGCAACTTTTCTCCCATCTACGCGGGCCATCAATTCCGCTAAGAGTCAAGGTGGTATTGTTACTCTTGATTCTTGATTTGCGGTTTCTAGTACTTTCTACAGTGAAAAATGCGGTTAATTCTCGTGGCAATGATATTACTTGAAATCTTAAACAAACAAATCCCAGAAAAAAATTTGGAATCATAAACAAAATTCATTGTGATTTCTCTAACTCTGGGGAGGTAAGAATTTATAATATTGTCATGAATTTCATGTGCACAAACTCGACTTCATCGCACCCAGATCCACCGCTCTCATCTCCAACAAAATTTCATGCCCCACTAGCCATTACTTCATCCTTCTGCAACTTCTCTCACCGACTTCCGCCCAACGTTGCCGACACTGTCCCAGATTCGGCCGACGCTGCCGACCTCGTTCCAGTCTCTACCCAACATCGGCGGCCGCGGTGGCGAGATTTTCCGTCTCTGCCAAGGTGAGTTTTTTATTTTAGGTGAATGGCATACAGAGTAATTTTCGCTTTGATCGAGGTTAAAATAGTCATCAAAATTTACTTTTAGGGATAGATTTGTAAATTACATTATTGAATATTGTGCGGACATAAATAATCTGACCCCCATGGCCCTGATCAAATAATCTCTGATTTCCAAGACAAATGTACTGTGCATCGCGGGCCGTGTCTTATCTAGCGGGCCAGTATCTTGGTAAACAAACAGCAGATAAGTGGTAGATTGTAGGCCCAATCTGGTCTCATCCGGGCTACCAAACGCGCTCTTGAAGTATGTCTCACAACTGCAAGCAAAGTGGCAATTGATCTAAAGATTCACTTTATGGACAATAAATAATTTGCTCTGAAGAACAAACTACATGGACTCTGCGTGTTAATTATTTACTATAATACTAACATAAATATAATAATAATGTATAATATATATATATATATATATATAAAAACTAAAACGGGAAAACGGGACGGTTCGGAAAAAAAAAATTCAAAACCGATACCGACATTGATTTAAACGGTTCGGTACTGGGAATGGTACGAAAATTTTAAAAACCGTTTGGAACCCTATTTTTCGGAACAGGACCATTTCGATTCAGTTCGGTACCGGAAAATTCGGTTTTGTTGCCCACCCATACTATTCTCTGTCGCCTCGCCCCCAAAAAAAATCCGAAAAATTTGGAAAATCCTCGCTGAGAACAGGTGAGTCTTGCAGGAAACTTGACATCGAGAAATTTGTGCAAAAGGCGAAAATGACAAAGAGAAACAAGTGAAGGTATTTATAGGCGAAGAGATAGAAAAGATGAAGAGGTGGGTCGACCGCAGCCATTAGATCAGGTCAATACGGATGGTTTAAAGTGAAAGAAGCGAAAAAAGGCCAAAAGCCGGAAGCCAAAAAAGGCACGTCCTCCCAGTGGTGAGCTTCCACGTGTTGGATTTTGAACCGTTGGTGTACGAAGGGTTGCCTACTTCTTGAAACATTTCATATGTTCATTTAACAAGGGTGGCATGTGGACTAAAGAAGATATCTGGTGGCAGATATATACAAGGGAAGACAGACATTCTATTCTCCCTATTGATGATGTTTTTCTGATAGACATATTCTTCCCTTATGTTTCAACTTTATTGTAATTTGTCACTTTTTGAGAGGGAATTTGTTCGAGTTTCTTTGCTGACACTAATGTCGAATTAAAGAGGAAGGTTTCTTGGAACCTAAGGTTGAAGCAAGACTGGAGTATGTGGACCAGCTTTTGGCAGAGGCGGTGAGGATGGTCATGGAGGATCTCTGGCTTCGACCGTTCTGGACGTCGATAAGACTCTCGACATCAACTGGCTTCTGAGAAGGATCTAAGAGGGCATGAAGTTGCCTATGTTGAGAAGGTCCTAAAGCTGAACAATGGAAATAAAAAATATCTCAGAGTCGGCAAAATTTGAAACGGTATGCGTTGAACCCTCGCTTCTAGTTTCACTATTCTTAGGGTTTAATTCGTAGTTGTCCATAACTTGCATGATTTTGACGATCCTCACCGAGTCCCAACAGGTTGAGTATAGCATTAGATTAAAACAAGAGTGGACAAGTCAGATTGAAAGCCGAGGAGGCAAAGGGTTGGTCGAACATGGCTGTTGGATAAAAAAAAAAATAGGCAAACGAGATGAAAGCATAGAGGTGAAAAGACAAGTTGGGATAGACCGTCAAATTCAAGGTATATCAAACGGGCAAGATTGGATGGGTAGTTAATGGGTACACTGCACAAGACAAGCATGGACTGTGAGAGGTTCACATCAATTGGATGTGTGTTAGGATGACATGTGATTCATAAGAAATTCAAAATTTAAATTTTGAACTTAGAAGGGGAAAGCAGTAACTCGAAAATAATGGTGGTAACCAAAAAATACAGAAGTAAGAAGGTCGATTGTGCTGGACATGAGCTCAATAAATCAAGGTCAAGAAGGTCGATTGTGCTGGACATGAGCTCAATAAATCAAGGTCAGAAGTAACTATCTACTCTTAGATCGAGTTAACTCGACCAGAGTGGGTGGGTGGGTGTGGAGGGGGCAGATGATATTGGATACTATACCGGGTGACCTTAGAAACATAGAGCATGTTTGGATATGAAAATTTTTAGTTTTGTTGGATTTTTTTGGTTTGCTTGGGTTGATTTTGAAAAAGGTAGTATGGTTAGTTGTTAGTGGGTATATTAAAATAATTAAAATTGATTTGATGTAAAAGTAGGAGAGAGATGATTTGAAGTGATGGTTAGTTGAAATAATGTGAGTGGATGAATAGTAAATTAAGGTTGATGTGGTGTGTATGAATGATTGATTGATATTATTTAATTATATTGATAATATCTATGACAGTGTCATTGAGTTAAAGTTGAGTTAAAAAAAAGTAGTTGAGTTAAAATGTTAGGAATTTTTTTGAGATATCTTGTATACACACATACTCATACTAACTAGACTGGATGCACTACTAGGTCGATCGGAGGCCGAAGGATAGGGAGGTCGAAAGTGACATCACCAAAAACAGATACCAACAGGTTGAGCTAAAGCCCTTTGAAGGCCTGTGGGGAGCTCGACCTGGTAACATTGTTGGTCGATGGATCGACCTAGCGGACAGAGCACGAGCTCATTGAAGACAACATTCTACCTCCAGATAATCAAGATCAGTAGCATGATTAGGTCGTCTGATAAATAAGACAAAGAAATAAGAAGGAATCTTTATGAAGATAATCACCACAAGTCGGACAAATCTTTCGGGCGGTCTTTGGCAACAAGACACCACCCCTATATAAAGGGATGAGGTATAGCAATCCAAACTCTACACACTCTTACAGTACTCTACTATTGTCCATCATCTCCTCCACATTTCTGACAGTTCATCCCGGGGATTTCGAAAGAAGGGCCCCAGTCGGCATTCCTTGACTTCACTGCGCTTCGATTCGTTCGTTGGGTCGATGTAATTGAGAAAAAGACTCACTTCGCTCTCCTCCCCCGCTTTCTCTCATCAATTCGACGCTGCCAGGTACAAACGAAGCAAAGTGAAGGGTCGATGTAATTGAGGTGTAATTGAGAATGGTACGAAGGAGAAGTTAGGAACCAGATTCTTACTCGTAGCAACCAGCTCCCTAATTCGAGAGTCTCTTTCTGTGTAATCAACTGGGGCATAGAAGAGATATCTTTCAAAGTATAGCTTCTAGTTCATCCCACACTAGTTCTTTCAGTACTTAAGCATCGGAGACTCTACATCAAAAACCCCTTCGACGTTGAGTTTGTGCAGGTATCGAAGGTCATCAATTGGCGAGGAGGTAGATCAGCTCATGTTTAGTCGGTTGAATGTCTTTTACATACCAAATTCCCTTTGTCGTTTTGGGGATGAATTTTCATTGGGAAGTTAGCGTTGTTGTCGTGATTAGGTTTTTTTTAAAAAGGTCAACCCTTGATTAGTAGGGTAAGGGTTTTTTATTCGATGATATAAAAGTTGTTTCTTTTAGAATTCCTAAAAGGAGTAATCATGACGGTTTCCTTTAATGACGGGAGCGGGTTCGCGAAAAAAGGCATGTCCTTCCAACAGTGATCTTCCAAGTGTTGGATTTTGAATCGTTTGTGTACGAAGGATGACCCTCTACTTGAAACGTCTCATCTGTGCATTTAACGAGGATGGCGCATGAACTAAAGAAGATATATGATATGAGGGCACATATATATATACAAGGAAAGACAGACCTTCCATTTCTCCCCCATTGATAATGCTTTTATGACAGACATATCTTCTTCCCTTATGTTTCACCTTTATTCTAATTTGTCACTTTAATTTTGAGAGGGAATTTGTTCAGGTTTCTTTGTTGTAATTTGTGTGTTATCGATCGATGGGCAAAAGCAAATACTTGTCGAATTAAAGAGGAAGGCAACCGAAAGTAGACAGTTGGTGGCCGCGGTTCAAAGGAGTGGTGGTCGCGAGGCCAAGAGTGGCGACAGATGTCCCAATTATGGTTCAGGAGAACATGGTGCAGACAGAGGGTCCTTAGGTCGAAACATCGGGATCTGAAGAAGATTTTCATGGAGGCCCCCAAGAGAGGAAAGCTGAGGAGGGTGGTCAATTAGAAAAGTTCCCTCCTGAGGTGACTTCAGGAGAAAACTTATAAGTCAATGTTGGGCAACGGTTATCGTGTAACGACCCTCCATTGGCTTCTAGAATAGTGGCAGTAACGGTGGCCTAGGGGGTGAGGAGGCTCCTATGGTGGATCATGTTTAGGGCTTGCTATCTCCTGACCCAGAGGTGGTCGCGTTGGCATTCGTAGCGAATCGGCTGCAGTTCCTGTTACGTGAGGGAGCGGTGCAAGGCCGATCAGTCGGAGATTTGGCGTCTTATAAAAGAGGTCGTCCCAAGATTTGAATGGTCGGTGTTGTGCCCTGGAGAGGGCTCTTGCTGATGTGACCGAGCTTCAGATGCGGCTATGGTCCAGGCAGAGTCCCAATTCGTCAAATTGCAAGATTTACGCAGTTGGTTGGCTGAGAGACCGTCTTCAGGGGGAGGCTTCTTGGAACCTAAGGTTGAGCTGTCAATGAGTAGCGCCTGGAAGCAAGACTAGAGTACGTGGACCGGCTCTTAGCAGAGGCGGGTGAGGATGGTCATGGAGGGTCTTTGGCTTCGATCGCTCTATACGTCGATAAGACTCTCGA
This sequence comes from Striga asiatica, assembly GCA_008636005.1. Taxonomy (NCBI): domain Eukaryota; kingdom Viridiplantae; phylum Streptophyta; class Magnoliopsida; order Lamiales; family Orobanchaceae; genus Striga; species Striga asiatica. The sequence continues at coordinate 91,025 of BKCP01004772.1, forward strand.
CATCAACCTGCTTCTGAGGAGGATCTAGGAGGAGCGTGAAGTCGCCTATGTTGAGAAGGTCGTAAGGCTGAACGGTTGGACTTGTACTACAACATCCGCCGTGCCTGATGAGGATGACGCCGAGAATGAGGATGAGGCGTCGTGCTCGATTTGAACATACGATAATACCAAAACGTTTGGTTCAGTCGCTGAACCATTCCCAATCCTGATATTATATGCAATGTTGTTAATTATATAAATAAATTGTAAGTAAAAATAGCACCAAACACAATTAAAAATGGTATTACACCAAGTTCAGAATAGCATTCTTACTTATTACACTAGACTAGGTTCTTATTTGAACCATTTCATGCATATAGAAATCACATATACATATCTATTTTACAGCATACTGTTCTTTCACACGCAGGCTCCAACTATCAAACAAATCAACCCAAAAAGAAATAATCAACTCTTCAGCGAATTTGCGCCTATTTCATACTTTGCAGGTCCCAGCACTTGCTGTCGACTTAAGCCCCGTAAGCAGCTTCACTACATCCTGCATTGATGGCCTACTGTTCATGCAGAGTAGTGCGACTTCAACAACTAACTTGACGTCATCTTGAGACAAGACCGAGATAAAATTAGCATTCGCGCGAGCAACTTCAGCTATGAGATCCTCACTTTTGCTTTTCGTGGTGTCATAGGCATTTGCAAGCTTGCCGCCTGTTACAACCTCCAGAATGAGTTTCCCAAAATTGTACACGTCCATGTGGAGTTCGTCACTTAGGGATATCCCAAATCCATCACCTGTCCATATTATATTGATCAAAAAATTGAGAAGCATAGCTGAAGGTAAAATGAGATATCAACATTTTAATTTGATCCAAGAAAATAAAATTAATATAAAATAAAAGACACTGTATTTCTAAGAAATCAGGGAAAATTCTGGACTCATGCTTTAAAGAGCTACTTCTATTCCTTGTAATGTAAACACAGCTAGCTAATTTGGAAATTCTGATTTCATTACTCATTATAAACAAGTGCATCTTACTCTTTTCTACTTAGGATAAGATGATAAGACCCAAGTATTCAATAACCAACTGGAAATCTAACCGTCCGTAAAAAATGATAATAAAGTGTGATGCACAATATTTTGGAAGTTTCAACTATAAGCGTCAACTGTACGAAGGTTCAGAACAGGACGAAGAATTTACCTTTACCTGGCTCTTCTCTGATCTTTGCCGGCAGCCGATAATTACTCTTCCCAACAATTAAATTTAGTCCGTAATCAGCCAAATGAGGCTCCATATTTTCATCAAAAACAACATTGCCTGCCTTCAGATTCCCATGCGCAATAATAACTGGAAAACAGCCTTGATGAAGAAAACAAAGCCCCCTAGCAATCTTAATCAGCAACTCACACTTAGTCTCCCAATCTCTTTCCACCCCAATCTTTTCCTCCAAATTACCATTCGGCATATAATCGTAGAGCAAATACGCAAGACGATTATTGTAACACACCCCTAGAAGCCTTGTCAGGTTCTCGTGTCTCACATTTCCTATCCTCGTCATATTCCTCAACACAGCCTTCATCTCTTTGGGCTCCCACTCTACTTTCTTGGCCGAGACAGTAATTCCGGTGGGTAAAACCACTTTACTGATCGAGTCCGGCATTAGTTCCGGTAAAAGTGTCTCGGCATAATTAAAGCTTCTGAGAACATCCTTGGCCGTAAAATCAGGGAGCCCGTTGAAAGAAATCATTCTCCAGTGGCCTTTCCTTTCTCTGTTGAAGTACACAATCCCAAATATCGAGGCCACAATGAATAAAATAACGACAGCACACAGTATGAGAACCCAAGCCAATTTTCGCGCTTTTCTACTCTCGATTTCGAATCCGCTTGAAAGCCCGTTTTCATGGTGGCAAGGTCTAAGAGGCGGGCCACACAGCTTTGGGTTTCCTGAAAAAGCACTTTCTTCCATGGCCTTGAAAGCCTGACTTGAAGGGATTTGGCCCGAGATTTCGTTATATGAAAAGTTGACACGTTTTAGGCTGGTCGAGCTTCCTAGCTCGTTCGGAATATGACCACTCAAATTGTTATGAGATAAATCTAAGACGGTGATAACAGGAAGACTAGCAAGAGAAACAGGTATTTGACCTGTGAGATGGTTATCAGCTATGTTCAGTATCAAAAGCTGCTTACAGTTGGAGATACTTTCCGGAATATTTCCAGATAAGTTGTTCATTCGCAACTCCAAAACAGATAAAGACTCGCAGTCTTCAAATGGAGGTATATCAGCTGATAAGCCACAAGAAACCATGGAAAAGTTCTTAAGATTAGGCAGAGACCATATTTTAGCAGGCAAGATTCCTCCAAGCTCGAGATTATAAGACACGTTGAAATACTCGAGACTTGAAGCTCGATCAATGTCCGAAGGAATTTGACCTGATAACTTATTTCTTGACAGGTCCATGTACGAAATGTACGGAAAATTGGCAAAAGTTAGAGAGATGTTGCCCGAGAATGAGTTATCTTCCACACGAAGCCGAACCAGGGACGAACAATTTTGCAGGGATTGAGATAGCCCTCCAGTGAAATTATTCGAAAACAAAATCAACTTTTGCAACTCGCCTCCAGAACAAATATCAGGTGGAATTATACCAAAGAGATAGTTTGTTGAAACATCGAGGTGTTTGATTTTAGAAAATCGGCCCAAATCTTCGGGAAGTGGGCCTGTAAAGTAATTGTTCCATATGAGGAGAGTATCAAGGAATGGGAGCTTGGCAATACCTTGAGGAACATTTCCAGACATGTCATTGTACATTAAGCTCAGCAATCTAAGGTTTTTCAATTCAGAAAAGCTGTCTGGGATTGGACCTGAAAGAAGGTTGTCAGAAAGATCCAAGCTTTTGAGCGTCAAGATTTGGCTAAGTTTTTTTGGAATTTTCCCAGAGAGAAGATTCCTGAACAAGAAGAGAGATTCTAATTTGGTGAGGTTGCTGAGTTCTTCTGGAATTGGACCTGAAATGTTGGCATCAGCAATATCAAGATACTGAAGCTCACTCATATTACCAAATTGCCACGGGATTTCGCTTTCATACGAATTATAACCAATCTCCATATGCGTCAGCGTTTTCAAATTCCCAAGCTCAGAAGGTATTTTGCCACCGAGAAAATTACCAGCCAAATGAATGAACTCAATTGACCTAAAAGAACCATAATCAGACGGGATTGGTCCGCTGAAATAACTCCCAGCAAAATTGAGGATTTTCAGAGAAGCGATTTTTGAAACATCGGCAGGCAAGGGACCTGAGAAGCTGTTGCTGAAAGCATCAAGAACAACAAGGTTTTGGAGATTCGAAATCCCACCTGGAAAATGACCGGAAAAATTGTTCCTTCTTACATCTAACGTTTTCAGGCTTGTGAGGTTGAAAATAGCAGCCGGCAGTTGACCTGAGAAGGAGTTGTGGCTTAAATTGAGATTAAGAAGATCAGCAAAGAGAGGGAACTGATTTCCTGATAATGAGCCCCCAAGATTCTTCATTGACAGGTCCAAAGAGATTAGTTTTGAGGAATTGTCACTACATCTGACTCCAGCCCAAGAACATGCATGAATTTGGGTAGAGGGCTCAAACCCAGGAGGAGGAAGGACCCAATCTTTCAAGCTATCAGAGCTATCAACAATTTCTGATTTTAAGCTCAAAAGGGCATGAGAGAGAGGATCATGAGCAGACAATATTGGCTTCATTATCACAAGCACAGAAAAAAATATTTGTAAAATAAAGTAAATGGGGTGGAGAAGAATCTCCATTGGAACTTGCATCTCATGTGCAGAAGGAGAAATTTTGAGTGCAGAAGACCCCAGTGGAGAAGAAAGAAACTGTGTGTGTGTGGTTGCTTCTTTTTATTTTTTTAGCTTGTTTTTTTACATTTTTTCTGGGGTTATTGCATGGGGACTAGATAAAGGAGAATTGAAGAAAAGGGGGTGGAGGAATAGTATATTGATTTTACACTTTTTACTAGTTGGTATGGAATCCAATTGGATTGGGTAGTTTATTTATTTAGAAAAAATAAAAACCAAAGTGGACAAAAAGAAAAAACAAAATAAGAAAACTCTCTAAACAATGAGATAAGGGGTGTCATTATTTCCTGCTCCATTGTACTGAATCCCAAAGTACTTGAATACTTAAAAGCAATAAAAAATGAATTTATTAAAAAAAGCCCAAAACTAACTTAAATTTCAAGGGGTGATTTATTTAAAAAAAAATTGAAAAATAAGTGGACAAAAAACAAAAACCAAAAAAAGGAGTTGACCGAAATAAAAAGCACGTATTTACCAAATACGTTTTCTTAATTTTATTTTTTAGCGAAAAACGTATTCCATAAATACGTCTTTAAATAAAATTTGTTTACTTTTATAAAAAACATATTGCCGAAAATGTCTATCCAATTCTAATTTTAAACCGTATTTCCCAAATACGTTTTTCTGATAACCCCAAATTAATTTGAAACCCTAAAGCCTAAATAAATTAATTTTTGTTTTATAAAACGTATTTAATTAATACGGTTTGTAATATTAATTAATTTTTAAAAAAAAATTAAATTAAAATACAACGTATAACTTAAATACGTTTTTAAATATAATAAAAAATTAAAAACATATTTACAAAATACGTTTTTTAACAAAATATAAGTCCGAAAAAATCTTCTCCTCCACCACTCTGTGCGAACAAACACTACACTGCGGGAAGAAAAAAAAAATTGAGTTCTTCATCATTTTCTTTCACCTGAAAATTAAAAAAAAAAAACTTTTAACAATCAATCGATTCGGAGAAGAGGTCAGTTGTTATTTTAATGTAATGTAATTACATTTTTTTCGTTGTTTATGAATGTGTAAGAAATATTTGTTGGTTTTGATGAGTATAGTTTAGAAAAGATTTATTATTGATTTAATAGTTGTGTTAAATGATTATACATTGTTCTTGGATGATGGGTTTCGGTGTATGTTGAGAATTTTTCCGAAAATTGGATGAATTGTATTGTATGGTTGGATTATGAGAATTAGGGTTTTGGAGAGTTATTTTATAAAAGAATTGGTGATTTTTTTTTTGTTATTGTAGTATTAATTGGAAATATTTATCTTGATTTGAGTAAAAGAATAATTGATTTTTTTGAGAAATTATGTGTTGTTGTAATTGGGAAGAACTGAAAGTGTATTATATGTTATTGATGGATTATGAGTATTAGAGTTTGTGAGGATTATTTGATAAAAGATTTTGTGATTTTATTTTTAATGTTGTAGTATTAACTGAAATTTTAATTTTAGTAAAAAAATAATTGAATTTTATTTTTTGGTTGTGGGAATGATAAAAGAATAATTGAATTTTTTGGGTGTTGGGTTAGAAAGTATGTGTTGTTGTAATTGGGAATAATTGAAAGTGTTTTTTGCAACAGGTATAAATGGCGTCTACCGGACCATACTTTGTTAATGTGTATTGGAATCATCCCAAGGAGTTGTTATATTATTTTTCAGATTTAAAAACTCTCTAGATGATTCATTTAGCATTGGAGAGATGATATCATTTAAGCAATTGGTAGATATTCTTTATGAAAATTTTGGATTTCGTCGAGATGGTTGGATAATTGAGGAGATTAGTTTACTGACTAACCAACCCGATGGTTCGTGGAATATTGGAAACCTGAATACTGATAGTGCTCTTTAGTGGATATATTATTTCCCTCCTTTCTCCTATGTGTATTTGCATTTAGAGTTGAAGAAGGTTACGCAGGCACCTACAGAGTTTACGCAGTTTGAGGATGTTGCCCCTTTTTACGGGGGAGTGGCTGATGTTGAGGGTACGTCCACTTCGCATGCTCGTAATTTTGGCGAAGGGACAAGCTCAACAGTTAGAGAATTCGATAATGAGGAAGAAAGTGATCATGATTTCATTCATGGTGAAGACGATTTCACAGATGATACCTCGGAAACGGAATCGGATAGATCAATAAACGAGGAGTGAACCAGAATTTATTGAAGAACACCCATTTCCTAGTAGCGGTCAGCACGTGTATCGCGAGATGGGTGAGTGGGACCCGTCGTGTGTAGACCGGGATGAGCATGCTCTGCTATGTTGGAATGGAAATATTGAGACTATCTGTTTGGGTACTGTTTTCCGGTCCAAGGAAGGAGCACATATGGGTATCATGAGTTGGAACGTTATCATGAGTTGGAACGTTAGTAGGTTGAGGGAGGTTAAGACAACATATTCGAATAAGAAATCATTCAAGGTGGTGTGCAAATCTAACTAAGATCAACCTTGTCCGTGGAGGGCTCGGGTGATGCACTGCACACGGGTTCATGAACTGTGGGAACTAACGGAATGGACTGAGAGGCACAGTTGTATGCAAGAAGTCGAAAAAAATGACCACAGAAATGTAACCGCCACAATAATTTCAAATCTTGTCATGACCAAGATTCAAAAGAAACCCCACTACAGTGTTACCCTAATCCAGGAGGATGTTAAAAAATGTTGGAAAGTCGATGTGAGATATAAGAAGGCATGGCACGGGAGGAAAAAATCCATCGATCGTTTGTATGGCACTTGGGAATCGAACTTCGCACAACTCCCTCAGTAAGAAAAAATTTATTAAAAATGTACGTGTTATTTGTCACTATGTTTATGTATTGACGATTACGTTTTGTAACGTGCAGGTTTTTTGCGGCGCTTCAAAGAGCGAATCCCACTACAGTTGTACAGTGGGAATGGCAGGGTGGGGAAATGGCGGCCCACTATCAGCACAGAGAATTTAAATTTGTTTTCTGGGCGTTTGGTCTTGCCATTTAGACCTTCTAGAGATGCCCTCCGGTAATTAGCATAGACGGCACATATTTGCGTGGCTCGTACAAGGGGAAGTTGCTTGTGGCGGTTGCACAGACTACGAATAAGCGGCTATTGCCAATCGCCTATGAGATTGTGGATGAAGAGAGCCGGGAAAGCTGGTCATTTTTCCTGACAAATCTCCGGCAACATGTTGTCGGAGACAGACAGATATGCTTTCTTTCGGACAGGGATACGGGCTTACAGAGTGCCATGGAATCATTGGAAGCTTGGCAGGAACCCGCTGCATATCACCGGATTTGTCTTTGACACCTTCGGAGCAACGTGGTCACTAAGTTCAGGAATAAAAAAAATCCGAAATTGGTGTTGGGAGTTGGGTTCACAGGTTTCAGACAAAAAAATTCAACAGATACGAGTGCGGCTTTTGGATTTTAATCCGGAAGCATACGATGGGGTACATTGACAACCAATATGTCCGAGAGTTACAACAACGTTCTGAAAGGTGTTAGGTTCTTGCCTTGCCGCGCTTTGGTACACGCCACATTCATGAAAACTCTGGACTTGTTTGAGCAGGAATAAAAGAAGTCCACGAGATACAGTAATGTCATTGCTAGTGCCCACTATGCCGCTTATTGCAAATTGGAGACTACGGCCGCAACTCATAAGGTGCAATGTGCGAACGCGGAGAGATCCCTGTACAAGGTGACAACCGGTCTACGGGCTCATGGTAGAGGGGACAAAAGGTATATGGTTTATTTATTTATTTTATAATTTATATTTTTTTATTTTGGTTCATTAAAATTTTTAGTTGTATATAAATATAATTCAATGTGGAAAAACAGGTATAAGGTTTCGTACGATCGGATGTAGTTGTAGTTGTCTGAAGCGGCAGACACACAGGAAACCATGTTCTCATGCTATTGTTGTGTGTCGTCAAATAAAAGCTCCACCAAAGTTCTTATACGATCCCCACTTTTAGACGAAGAACTGGGTAGCTCAATTTTCTAATTGGAGTTTTGCTCCGATTGGTGATTTAGACACATGGTCGCTGGTCAGATGGAACTTACTACCACATCGGGAGCGGATCATCATGAAGGTTGGACCCGGTCGCGCGCAAACGAAGCGTCATCGCATGCAAATGGATCGTCGGGCACGCCGCCGGAATGATAGAGGACAGTGTAGTAGATATGGTAATTCAGAGCATTTTGTGGATGACTGTCCGTCCTCACATCCTCGCACTGATAGATCTAGACTCCGTGATGAGTGGGGAAACTAGATTTGTTAGTATTTATATTTTTTATGCTGGACTATTTTTTTTATTGTTTACTTTGATTTGTTGGACTATGTTTGGATGATATATTTTTGTTATGTTGGACTGTATATGAGTTGATTTGTTTGTGTATTTTTTGTGTAGTTGGTTGTTTTGAATATTTGTAATAGGTTTTAAAATGGTGAAACAATAGAAAGAAAAAGTCTTTTTTTTTCATATAACAGTTAAAAACTTATTTGAGAAATACGTTTTTAACAGTAAAAATTAAAAAACGTATTTGTGTAATACGTTTTCTATAAGAAAAAATAATAATAATAAAAACTCACAACTTATAGTATATAACATATAGTATATAACATATAACATATAACATATAGTATATAAGATATAACATATAGTATATAACATATAGTATATAATATATAACATATAGTATATAATAGGGAAAATTACACTTTGCCTAACAAACTATCCGCGTTTTTACACTTTGCCCACTCAACTTTTTCAGGTGACACTTTACCCCTTGAACTTCAAACATTCTTGCACTTAACGACTTCCGGCCACCGGAGATGCAAAATCAAGGGCAAAATCGTCATTTACACCTTAGGGACATCTCAAATTAGTCTTCACGAGTACACTTTGCCTACCGAACTATTCGTGTTTTTACACTCTGCCCTTGATTTTGCATCTCCGGTGGCCGGAAGTCGTTAAGTGCAAGAATATTTGAAGTTCAAGGGGTAAAGTGTCACCTGAAAAAGTTGAGTGGGCAAAGTGTAAAAACGCGGATAGTTTGTTAGGCAAAGTGTAATTTTCCCTATTATATACTATATGTTATATATTATATACTATATGTTATATACTATATGTTATATCTTATATACTATATGTTATATGTTATATGTTATATACTATATGTTATATACTATAAGTTGTGAGTTTTTATTATTATTATTTTTTCTTATAGAAAACGTATTACACAAATACGTTTTTTAATTTTTACTGTTAAAAACGTATTTCTCAAATAAGTTTTTAACTGTTATATGAAAAAAAAAGACTTTTTCTTTCTATTGTTTCACCATTTTAAAACCTATTACAAATATTCAAAACAACCAACTACACAAAAAATACACAAACAAATCAACTCATATACAGTCCAACATAACAAAAATATATCATCCAAACATAGTCCAACAAATCAAAGTAAACAATAAAAAAAATAGTCCAGCATAAAAAATATAAATACTAACAAATCTAGTTTCCCCACTCATCACGGAGTCTAGATCTATCAGTGCGAGGATGTGAGGACGGACAGTCATCCACAAAATGCTCTGAATTACCATATCTACTACACTGTCCTCTATCATTCCGGCGGCGTGCCCGACGATCCATTTGCATGCGATGACGCTTCGTTTGCGCGCGACCGGGTCCAACCTTCATGATGATCCGCTCCCGATGTGGTAGTAAGTTCCATCTGACCAGCGACCATGTGTCTAAATCACCAATCGGAGCAAAACTCCAATTAGAAAATTGAGCTACCCAGTTCTTCGTCTAAAAGTGGGGATCGTATAAGAACTTTGGTGGAGCTTTTATTTGACGACACACAACAATAGCATGAGAACATGGTTTCCTGTGTGTCTGCCGCTTCAGACAACTACAACTACATCCGATCGTACGAAACCTTATACCTGTTTTTCCACATTGAATTATATTTATAACATAAAAAAGCGGGCGTCTTCTTCACAGAGAAGACGAGAGCAGAAGAAGAGCAGCGACACAGCAAAAAAAAAAAATCTCCGCCGCGCGAATTGCCACCGCCACCACCGCCGCGCCACCACCATCTCGGCACCGTTAACTGCAAATCTCTTCGTCAATTAGGTAAATGGCCTAAAACTTTTTCAAATTTTCAACAAATACGAATTTTCATAATACGTTTTTAGGTTAGGGTTGCTTGAAAATTTGATGTTTTAAAGTTAGGGTTACATTCAGGGTTAATTAGGGCTTGATTTGAACTATTGTTTGAATGAGGCTTGCAATTAATGTGTAGGGAATTTTCGGAATTAGGACGTTAGGGTTTGGATTTAGAACTTCGAATTAGGACTCGAAACTCTAATGTTGTTGAAATTGTGAAATTGTGAACTATTGTGTGAACTATGGTGTGAACTTCGATTTTTCGGAATTAGGACTCCAATCAGAACTTCGAATTGTGAAACTGTGGACTCGATACTCTAATGTTGTTGAAATTGTGAAATTGCGAACTATTGTGTGAACTATTGTGTGAACTTCGATTTTTCGGAATTAGGACTCCAATCAGAACTTCGAATTGTGAAATTGTGGACTCGATACTATAATGTTGTTGAAATTGTGAAATTGTGAAATTGTGGACTATTGTGTGAACTATTGTGTGAACTTCGATTTTTCGGAATTAGGACTCCAATTAGAACTTCGAATTGTGAAATTGTGGACTCGATACTATATTGTTGTTGCCTTGGACATATGTTGAAATACTTGGTTTTTGGCTATTGTTGTGAAGTGTTCTCTTTCATACCTTCTAATTTATTTAGAATTCATAATTAAACATCAGGCTATCATTAATTTAATAAATAACCTTAATCCTAATATTTTCTTTTTTGTATTGTTTGTAGATAAATGGCTTCATCGTCCTCCTCACAGCCTCAGCAGTACAGTGTCCATCCCGGTCCGAGGGATGGCACTCTTCTATATCTCCAATACCGCCACCGGTCACAGACGGTGATAATGCGCCGGGAGCTCGTGACACGACGCTCACAAACCGCCGTTTCGACAGTCAGTTCTGGGAGGCTTTGTCAAGCCAGCCACGGTCTGTTTGGGAGGTCATCGACCGGACTGGTTTCGGACCCTTGTTTCGAATGGGTCAAATTCAAGCCGACAACTGCCTCATTACTGCTCTCGTGGAGAGGTGGCGCCCAGAGACGAATACCTTCCATTTCGATTTCAGCGAGGCTACCATCATGCTCCAGGACGTACAAGTCATGTTCAGTCTGCCAATCATTGGAGCTGCTGTTGTGGGAGTCACTAGAGATCTATCACCCCTACAGTGGCGAGAGAGGTGCAAGGACTTGCCAGGGTATGAGCCCTATGTTCAGGTATATTTTTTCATAGAATTTTTTTTAATATATGTCAACTTAATTTTATCGTTTTTAATATGGAAAAACCACTCTCAGGATCCTTCCACCACCGAGGAAGAGCAAGCACCCCAAGATCCAAAGTCTTGGGACATTAAAGGCCAGTATCTGAACGATTGAGGGTTAGAGGAGGAATGCAACCGTGTGTTGCAAGAAGGAGAACCGGACATCGTGTACGAGCGGAGGGCGAGGGCCCTTATCTTCTGGTGCATTGGGTCCTTCATCTTCCCACTTTACTGGCTCGACCTGCTGGAGGACATACATGCTATTAAGGGCTACAGCTGGGGTTCAGCGCTCCTGGCCGGAGTATATAGAGCGTTGTCAACCTCGTACAAGGCCAAGGAGAAGTTGATCAAGAACTGCATTCAATTGATCCAGGTAAATTTATTTAATTGTTATTTGAAAATTTAATATTTTATTTTTTCTTACTTCGACTAATACCTAATAACAAAATTAATATCCATTTGTGTAGGTTTGGGCATGGGAGCATATCCCTCGTATTCGCCCAATAGTCAAGACTAGTAGGTTTGATAATCTGCCTGATTGTCCATTGGGAGCGAGGTAATCACGTTCATTTTTATTTAATCCGTACATAATTTTCATTATCAAATTTTGTGATTATAATTTTTTTTTCCTGTGATTTTTAAGGTGGGTGGGATCGAAAAAGAAGTCAAACATAGCCAATACATTGGTCGTCTACCGAGATCAGTTGGTTGACAGGGCTGGGAGAGTATGATGTAATATTCTTAATTCCTATTACTTGATTTATCTTTCTTTTTTTTTGTTTTTACTTTTGTAATAACTTAATTACTAATTCAATTGTTATTTTTTTTATAGTTCGATTGGCAGCCCAATCAAAAACACCTGGAGGATGATACTCTCCCGGATGCGTGCTCAAGAGATCCACAATTTTGGATGTAGCGGGGGTGGATCTTCAGTTGGAACACCCGGGAGGTACACCTGCCTGACAGGGTCCTCCGTCAATTTGGGTGTCGCCAGTCCATCCCCCAAAATTCGATCATTCGGGATGAGCGAGACTGGGACACAGACCACAGAGGTCAGGGGATGACTGGGAGGGCGTTTTATGATTGGGCCGCATTCCATGTACCGTTTCTGAGCTCGTGGACCGAAGAAATAGAACAACGTCTCCTCCTTGTTGCCCCTGTGTACGACTATCTGCGGCCGGAGCAGGGTTACCTTGAATGGTTTCACAGCAAGATTGTGAGATTCATCAATAACCCTACCAATTACCCGATGTTCCAACAGGCGGGCGGGTATCAGCCACTTGCCGAGCGGTTAGGCTGTCTGGTAAGTGTTCATTATTTGTGTTTATTATTATTATTATTATTATTATTATTATTATTATTATTTTGGTGTTTCATACTAATTATTATGAATTTTATTTATAGACTTCTGCACTATAAGGGGTTTATGGCGCATTATCCGATATTCAACCATTAATGCCTCAAATCTCTCCAGAAGCACAGACCGGCTTCCAACAGTCGTACAACTTTGCCTTCTCTTCTCTGACTTTTGGGGGCCAGGGTGTTCTACATGGGGGGCCGTCCAGTCAAGTTTTCTCCCAGGACGAATACATTCGCCCCATGAGGACACAATAACACACAGCCAGGCATCAACCCGCCCCCAACATTGGTGGGGGTAGAAGACCTCGGGCCCGTCCCCGCGCTCAGCCGTCCGCCCAGCACCTCCAGCCTGAGCAGCCCGAGCCTCAACAAGGTGAGATTTTTAAATTAACAATTTCTTTTATTTTTTCCAGTCCAATTTATGATTTCTTTTTTTCAATTGAATTACTCAGATGAAGAAGATGAAAATGCGCAAGCTTTTCAAGATGACACGCTTCTCACACCTCAACCTTCGTCTTCTTCTCACATGGTATATACTCGAAAGGGGTCCAGACTGTGCAGGCCTAGGGATCTATACACTCCTTCCTAGTTAGTTGTGTTGAATTCGTGGATTTTGTGTTCATTTTGAAATGTTGGATTGTCTGTATCAACCGAATTATATCGTTTTGTATATATTGTTTGTTCAACAAATTATTGTGTTTCATTTGTTTGTTTATAGTGTATTTTGGATTATTATTAGGCGAATATGTTGATATTAGTTGCTCGAACATATGTATTTGGTTGTGGACAGGTATATTTGGTTGTCAAATGAACTCTAATAGGATTTTTGCTAAAACCTGCACAGTAAAACGTGTTTTCATAATACGTTTTTTATTTTTTTAAACAGAAAATGTATTTTAAGAATACGTTTTTTGTGCAAAATTAGGGCAAAATCAATTTGGGGCTAAATTTAGGGCAGCAAAAAAAAATTGCGGCAAAATTACAGGAAAAACGTATTTTGAAAATACGTTTTATATTTTCAAATATTATTTTCTGAATTTTTTATTAACAATTGTAAAAATTAATTTAAACGGATTCCATGAATACGTTTTATAATTCAAACATAAATGTAAAATTAATTTTAATTATAAAACGTATTTGTATAATACATGTTTTTCTTTTCTACTTTAAAACGTATTTCGCTAATACGTTTTTCTACATTTTAATTAAGTTAATTACGTTAACTAATTTTTTTTAAGGAAACTGTATTCCTTGAATACGTTTTACTTGTAAAAACGTATTATGCAAATACGTCTTTAAATGGTAAACGTATTCACGAAATACGTGTTTTTTTATTTTGGTCGACCCCTCTTTTTTTTTTTTGTCCACTTCATTTTTTTTTTATTTTTTGTTAGTAAAAATTCTCATAGAATACGTTTTATAATTAATTTTGTAAAATTTTACAAATATTTATTTCCTTTTAAAAAGAGTTGAATTGAATAAAAATTAATAATTATAAACCGTATTTCACAAATACGTTTTCTAAAACCCTAAAATTGATTTTTAGGGTTTTAAAAAATGAATTTTTGAAATAATTTTTTCTTTTATAAAATTTAATTTAAAAAAAAAAAAAAAATCTTTTAAACCGTATATTAGGAATACGTTTTTTAACTAACTAAAAACGTTCATTGAAAGTGCGTTTTCATTAAAACGCATCATCCGTTTAAATAAAAAAATATATTAAAAAACGTATAATGATAATATGTTTTTTAAATGCAATTTATTAAAAAAATAAAAATAAAAACGTATTCCATGAATACGTTTTACAATTAAATAGGTGTAAAACGTATTCTGGTAATACATTTTATAATTAAATATAAAAAAATCTTTTCTTCTTCTCCATTTCATTTACGCGAACGAATAGCAGAGAGAGCGGCGAAAACCCTTCGCAAAAAAAAAATAAAAATAAAAACTCGATCCAATCGCCACCCCGACGCGAACCGATAACAACAACACGAACCTCATTTCCGGTTAATTCATTCGCACGAGGTATATTGGCCTATCTCAACATTTGACATTGTTTGGAGATTGAGTATGTTTGAATGTGGTGGTGTTTGAAGATTGAGAATTGTTAATTGTTTATCGATTATGTGTGTATGTTAAATTGGAGATTGGAATTTTGTTGGTTGTTGTTGGGCTTAGGGGTTTTCAAAATTAGGGTTAGAATTAGGGCTTTCAATTTATTCAAAATATAGATGAATTGTATGTTATTGTTGGATTATGAGTATTAAGGTTTTGGAGGATTAATCGATTGGGAATATGTTTTTTCGGTTTTTTCGTTGGAATAAAAAAATGGGTTTAAAGAATAATTGAATTTTTTGGTGTTGGATTACACATTATGTGTTGTTGTAATTAGGAAGAATTGAAAGTTTTTTTGCAACAGGTATTAATGGCGTATTTCGGTCCATATTTTATTAATTTGTATTGGCGATGTGCGAAGGAACAGTTAAGAGATTTTGTTTCATTTATAGATCGTACGGATGGTTCATTTGTTATTACGGGGAGGATATCATATAAACAATTGGTACAAATGATTAATGAAAATTGTCAGTTTGGAGAAGGTTGGACAATTCAATAGATTACTTTAACGTTTCGTCAACCCGATGGTTCGTGGAATGCCGGAAGACTCAATAACGATAGTGCTTTTCAGTGGATTTATTTCTTTCCTTCTATGTCCATTGTGTATTTGCATTTATCGTTGGCGGCAATTACACCGGTTACACAGTTTGAGGATTTTACTCTGTTGATATCAGAATAAAAAATCATAAAGATCGAATCGCAAAACAGTTCTTTGGCATCAAACTCGACGTCGGTTCAGCATCTCGAAATGACCATCTCGGAAAGGTCACCTCGTTTTCTAAGACACAGATAGTGGCCCTAAAGATCATCAATACAGAACACTGATACCTCGGTATTAGGAACTCGGTTCAAGAATAGTCTGTTGAAGGTTATGGAAAGCTAAAAATCCATAGAAAAGCCGATGTCGTGGAGAAACCGACTTCAGCCCGACAGAAGTGACGCTTGTCACACAAATAGAGGAGCGCCCATGCTCATCATTGCCTAACAAGCATGCTGACGTCATAGCCACCCCTAAGCCGTCAAATCCACATTAAATAAAGCTGATTTATCTTGGGAGGTGTGCCGAACATAACTATAAATAGCAGCAATAAAGACAGTACGGGGGTTCTTTGGAGGCATTAAATTCACTCATTTATTACCTCGGTTTTCTCTGTTTCCGACGACTTGTATCAGAATACCGACTTAACCAAAATTGTAACCGACCTCAAAGAATCCAATAAAAAATCATATTCTCTGCAATTCTCATTGTGTTTTTTTATCTTAATTATGTTGATTTAATCCGTTTATCAACATTTTGGCGCTAGAGGAAGGGCTCCATAAGATATTTGGAGTTAATTTTCGAAAATCAAAACACACCGCATCTCAAAATCAAGAATGTCGCAATCCGGACAGAATAATCCGACGACCATGGGAAGCACCGTTCGCGTTGTGGAGGCACCCACCGTCAACATAATCCGATACCCGTGATGCCGGATCTCACTACGCTCATGCAAAACCCAGAATTTGCCCGGGGGTTTACTGCTTTACTGGCCCAAACCATGCCGGGGCCGTCACAAAGGGTGCCGGGGCAATCCCTTGCCCCGATAACTCCGGCAAGACAACGAGTCCCGCCCATACAAGGGCGTGACAACAATCAGGCTGTGTCACATGCAACTTCACAACCACGCAACAACAATCCACCACCCCCGCCGACAAATAACGTACTTCCGGCAGAAATGAACCTGCCAGAGATGAACCAACCAGAGATGACCGCTGAAAGTCATCCTGGACACATTCACAGAGTTTCTCATGCAGTCCGGCCGCTGTTTCAACAACCCGAGAACCCGGCGGACTTACGACAACAAATTGACGCAACCGTTGTGCTCGACGTAACATTTTCGAAGTAGAGACATTAAGAAGGAAGGTAGCGGAGTTAGAAGCCCGACAGGCCACTCAAGTCAGGTCTCCTCCACACCCCCGCGTGTTCGAGCCGGGTCTTGTCTATTTAGAAGTCGATTCTCCTCTGGCTCCTGAGCTGACCAGAGGTCCATTGCCAATAAAAGTCAAAGTCCCACAAATTGGACTCTATGACGGAATTGCTGACCCCGATGCTCACCTCGGACATTACACGTCATGGATGGACCTACACGGTGCCGACGACGCTCTACGGTGCCGAATGTTCTCCTTAACCTTAGGTCCTAAAGCTCAAAATGGTACTACTCGTTACCGGCTAAGTCGATCCGATATTGGTGTCAACTTAGATCGGCCTTCAGGTCCCACTTCATCGGGGCTCAAGTGAGCTTAATACCGAAGGAATCAATTACAAACATCGTCCAGAAGGAGGATGAAAGTTTGAAAGACTATGTTGCGCGTTGCAATGAACGCGTGCAAAATATGGAGCCTTGTCACCCGGAGACGCTCCTTGTCTCAGCAATATCGGGTTTAAAATCGAGGTCTATGTTTCGCTGGGCATTATGTCAGAACAAACCTAGCACTTTCCAAGAATTCCTTGTCCGTGCTCAAAAACATATCATTGCCGAGGAATCCATGTCGGTCCCTGACCTTGAGTTCTCATCATCAAAAGGTCAGAAACCAACTTCCGAATACAAGAAAAAGAAAAAGCACTTCGGCAACTCATCCAAAAATCCACAGTTCAGAGAACCATATAAAAGTGAACCCAACGATACAGACATGAAAGTTTCTAGGAGACAATATAAGGAGGACTTGACCACAGGGTACCGATCGATTTACTCGGTCGGGGCCGCAGCAGTTTATCAGGAAATCAAAGGAAAAGGGATAATCCCCGAAGCCTGACCTGTAAAGACTCCCGAAAGCCAGTTGGACAAATCACGGTATTGTGACTACCACCTGTCACCAGGTCACAACACCGATGAATGCCTTAGTTTGTTATCCGCCCTCATGAAGCTTATCGGAAACCCACAGATGAGGAGATTTACCAAACAAGAAGGCAAAGAAAGGCGACGGACGGCCTATATCCCTAACAGAGAGGAGGAAGAAGAAGGAGCTATGAACACAAAACGAATCAGACTGCATCAAGAAGAAAAGGAGATATTCATGTTCGGGCCAAACGATCCCAAGACGGCTGAAGACCGACTTGGGAAGAGAAATAGGGAGTTCGAAAGTTTTGACGACGCAAACCAAACTCCTCAAATTCCATCTCGGTTAGGTTCTGTCCCCCGAGTTAACACCAACCAAGATGAGTCGACATCCTCACGTCGGCAGGCTAAAGCATACGCTAGGAAAGCATACAACTCGGTAAAACTGGTAATGACAACCGACTTGAGAGAGATGATTAACTCACGCACCTGTCCGATCACATTCACATTAGAAGATGCAAGTTTGTTCGATCATCCTCATTCCGATGCATTACTCATAACCGCACCAATCTGCAAAACCCCAGTCCACCGGATAATGGTGGATACCGGAGCATACTCAAGCATCCTTATGCTTCAAGCCTTTAAGAAGCTCGGACTCGACCCAACCGACGTTCGTCCCTGCAACGATAAGATCCATGGGTTCAATGGGAGTGTGTCCCTTCCCCTGGGAGAAATCACTCTCCCCATCAGGTTCGGAGGTCACGCGCAAACCTCTAAAGTCATCATGGAGAATTTCAAAATCATGGACATAAACAACGAATATAATGTCATCATTGAAAGGACAACCTTATACAAGTTGCGAGCTGCCGTGTCCATTTTTCATTACGCAATCAAGTTCCCAACCGCTGATGGCGAGGGAACTCACTATGGAGATCAACGAGGAGCTCGCGAGTTAATTTTTGCAATACCTTCCCAGGAAGTCCACAACATAGAAATGTCCAATGAAAAGAAAGGAAAGGAGATCGACTATACCCAAACTTCCCAGAGCTCGGTTCCTAGAGACATTCGAAGTATCGATTTTGAGATTACTCCAGTCCTGTCGGAGACTCCGCCGACGTCGGTAATTCCGACCTCAAACAATCCCAGCTTTAGCGAACCCCTCGAAGAAGATCTCACCCGAGATAGGGGTAGAAGGACAGGAAAAGAACCTGTCATGGAGAAAGATGAGTTAGATCCACAAAGCCAGTTCAAAGAAAAGAAGCAAGGAAACCGAGCTGAACCATCTGAGGAGATAGAAATCATTTACGTTGACGAACCGATTTGCGATAAGCAAGTTCGCATTGGTGCAGGCCTTCCAGTGCCTATTCGAACCGAACTCGTCTCATTCTTGAAAACCAACGTCGACGTCTTTGCCTGTAGACATGAAGACATGAAAGGGATAGACCCAAAGGTGGCCTGCCACCGACTCAACATTGATAACACGATCAAACCCATCATCCAGAAGAGACGGAAACTCAGTCCAGATCGACAGCAGGCTTTAGAAGAGGAAGTTAACAAGCTTATTGATAACAAGTTCATTAAAGAAGCCAAATACCCGACATGGGTATCTAATCCCGTCTTAGTGAAGAAAAGTAACGGGGCGTGGCGTCTCTGCATCAACTTTTCCGACCTTAACACCGCATGCCCGAAAGACAGTTACCCGTTACCACACATCGACTACATGGTGGATGCCACCTCGGGCTATGAGCTTATGAGCTTCATGGATGCGTACTCAGGATACAATCAAATTCCGATGGATCTTGAGGAGGCTGAACATACTTCCTTCTACTCGGCAAGAGGCTTGTACTGTTACACCATGATGCCCTTTGGATTGAAGAACGCCGGGGCCACTTACCAAAGGTTGGTCAACAAAATGTTTTCTAGATTAATAGGACGAACCATGGAAGTGTATGCAGATGACATGCTTGTAAAGTCGATGTACGCTGGTGATCATGTAACTCATCTGAATGAAATGTTTGGTATTTTGCGCGATTACTCCATGGTGTTAAACCTAGAAAATGTACATTTGGGGTGAAGTCGGGTAAATTCTTAGGCTATGTAGTAAGTCAAAGTGGAATAGACGCAAATCCCCATAAGATCAAAGCTGTTCTGGATTTGAAGTCACCAACCTCGGTTAAAGGAGTACAAGGACTCACAGGTCGGCTCGCCACTTTAAATCGATTTATATCCAAATCTACCGATCGTTGCAAACCCTTTTTTGATGCAATAAAGAAGGGAAAACAGTTTGAATGGACCGACGATTGCCAAAAGGCTCTTGACAGCATAAAAGAGGCATTATCCCAACCTCCTACTCTACAAAAACCAAAATCCGATGAAATGCTGTATTTGTACCTCGGAGTCAGCACCTCGGCGGTAAGCGCGGTCCTTATCCGTGAAGAAGATTCCCAGCAATTTCCTGTGTATTATGTCAGTAAGGCTCTCCACGATGCCGAACTGAGATACCCACCAATGGAAAAACTAGCTTTTGCACTCATCACTGCAGCTCAAAACAGCGGGTTTTTGTCATTCAATACAGTTCCTTTTTCCCGCTACAAACAACGAAGCAGAATTCGAAGCGTTGTTGTCAGGGTTGAACCTGGTTGAGGCTATGAATGTAACTTATGTCAGTATCTTCTCAAATTCACAACTTCTAGTCAACCAGATACTCGGCACCTTTGAGGTTAAAGAACCACGTTTAATGCCATATTTAACAATGGCCAAGAAAAGGTTGTCCAAGTTTCAGTTTAAAATTGAACATATCCCGCGGACTTCAAACGTGCAAGCTGACGCCCTGTCGCACCTCGCATCAAGTGCAAGGATCGAAGATGTAGAGTATGTCCAGGTCGGTACACAGGAACTTCTTTCTACATTGGTAAAGCAAATCGCCAATATCGATCCAGAATCTGAGGACCAAATTGTTACCTGGATGGATCCTATTATAGCATATCTCGAGACTGGGGCCCAACCACAAGATCCTAAAGAAGCAAGAGCCCTACGAACTCGAGCAGCTTGGTTCACCCTGGACAACGGAACACTTTACAAGAGAGGATATTCGGTCCCGCTGCTAAAATGTATACCCGAGCAAGAATCACTCTTCGTATTGCAAGAAATCCACGACGGAGTTTGTGGAATTCACTTGGGATCCTAAGCCTTAGCCTATAAAATTCTACGACAGGGATACTATTGGCCTACCTTGAAAAAGGATGCTGCAGATTGGGTAAGGAGATGCGTCAAGTGTCAAGTGTTCGCACCCAATGTTAACTCGACTCCGGAACCACTCAGGTCGGTGTTTAGCCTATGGCCTTTTGCGAAATGGGGGATCGACCTGATCGGACCTTTACCAATCGGGAAGGGAGGAGTTAAATATGCGGTTGTCGCGATCGATTACTTTACAAAATTGGCTGAGGCGGAACCATTAGCCACGATCACCGAACAAAAGATGATTGACTTCATATGGAAAACATTAATATGTCGGTTCGGTGTTCCAAATTCTATCGTGACTGATCACGGTAAACAGTTTGAGGGCAAGAGGCTCGAGGAATTTTGTGAAAAATACAAGATCAGACACCTCTTCTCGTCTCCATATCATCCATAGGCGAATGGTCAAGTTGAAGCCGTGAACAAGATTATAAAGAATGGTCCCAAGGTACGTCTACACGCTGCGAAAGGAGCTTGGCCCGAGGAACTCCCTCACGTTCTCTGGGCATACCGAACTACAGCTTGGTCCTCGACCGGACAGACACATTTTTCACTGACCTACGGGTCAGAATCAATGATTCCTGTTGAACTGGGGTCCCCAACATATTGGGTGCAAAACTTTCAGGAAGAACACAATCAAGTTAATATGAGAGCCAACCTCGATTTGGCAGATGAACTACGCACACAAGCCGAACTCAAGAATGCTGCCTATAAGCGGAGAAGTGAAAAATACGTCAATTCCAAACTTCGCTCTCGCACCTTCAAGGTCGGCGATCTTGTACTCAAAAGAATTGTGGGACCCGACCCTGGACCATTAAAGCCGAAGTGGGAAGGTCCCTTCAAGATAAGCGAGGTTTTAACCAATGGGGCCTACCAGATCGAATATTTGGACGGGACGCCTCACCGATACCCGTGGAATGCGCAATATCTGAAAAAGTTCTATCAGTAAAAAGGCTCTAAGTGCGTAAAGTCGGTTTTTTCAACTGACGTTCTGTAAAAATGCTCTAAGTGCCTAAAATCGATTTTTTCAACTGACGTTCTGTAAAAAGGCTCTAAGTGCCTAAAGTCGGTTTTTTCAACTGACGTTCTGTAAAAAGGCTCTAAGTGCCTAAAGTCAGTTTTTTCAACTGACGTTCTGTAAAAAGGCTCTAAATGCCTAAAGTCGGTTTTTTCAACTGACGTTCTGTAAAAAGGCTCTAAGTGCCTAAAGTCGGTTTTTTTCAACTGACGTTCTGTAAAAGGCTCTAAGTGCCTAAAGTCGGTTTTTTCAACTGACGTTCTGTAAAAAGGCTCTAAGTGCCTAAAGTCGGTTTTTTCAACTGGCGTTCTGTAGAAAGGCCCTAAGTGCCTAAAGTCGGTTTTTCAACTGACGTTTTGTAAAAAGGCCCTAAGTGCCTAAAGTCGGTTTGTTTTAATTGTCAATTCTTCGCAAACTCTTTTAAATTTTCAAAGAGTATTTCAAACAACTGACATTCTGAAAAATGGCAAAAAAGCGCCTCAAGTCGGAAAACGGCTTCGATGATTTAAGTCAGTTAAGAAACCAATAGGATACGAAGTTACTGACTTAACATAAAAATGCGCAAAAACATACAAATTGTTGAAGGGGAAAGCCCTCATTTAAATTCAAACAAAAACATAACAATTAAAAAGAAAATGCAAAGGGATGTGCCAACGTGATGGTCCACATCCTAAAAAGATAAAAAGTTGAAAAACAACAAAAGTAAACATCATCCTAAAAAGCTAAAACATCAGCTAGGCGGGGTCCTTCTCGGTCTCAGCTTGGGAATCGCTGGGGTCCTTCTCTATTTCTACCTGAGACCCGTCGACGTCCTCAAAAGTCTCTTCCTCTTGATCTTCCAGAACTTCGGCGCCATCCTTCACAATTTCATTCAGTCTGGAAAAGATCGCAGCATCCAGAGCTTGGGGGTCCGGCACAATCTTCACAATGTTGGAATCAACGTCGCCAGTACCCTTCACCAACTCGGTACTTGACAGAGGAATGTCGGTAGTCTCCCCAGCTGCAGCAGCCACACACCTCTCCGCATACTCCACAACTTCTTTTTTGATCTGGGCTGGAGTCAAGAGTTTGAGATGCTTCTCAACGGTAAAATCGGCAAGAGTTGAGATAAATACGTCGGCCAACTCCGCCCTCTTTTCTTTTTCTCCCTCGAGAACCATATCAACATATGCTCTTCGAAGTGCAGCACGTCAATCTGCATCTAGAGGAGGATATCCACGGGCAACAACATCTGCCTCGGTGCCATCCAATACCAGCTCACAATAAGCTCGCTCATCATCGTCGGCGGGAACGTGAATTTCTTCGATCTCGGGATCAAACCCGAACCTCTCCATCTTTATAAGCATAATGGCCCTAAGATCTCCAACACTGTACAGACCGGATTGAAATCGGTCAATCACCCAGCGGAGGTTCAAGCAGGAGTTAAGCTCAATATCCCTCTCCATCTCGGCAGAGCCCTTGAACTCTTGTTTCCCGAGCTCTTTGCCTTCCTCAACTCCTTGTGCATGTTTGAGATCCCCAAAAGCAGCTTTTTCTTTCTCCAACCTCGACAACTTGACAGCATCTGCTTCCGCCAGGCGTATTAATTGTGCTTCCTTCTCGGCTCGGTCTTGACGGGTCTTCTGGTGCTCTTCCCGAGTTCGCTGGTGGTATTCTTGTTCCCCCAAAAAACGGTTTAGATTATTCCTGACCTCCATCTCGGAGGAACCGATTTGCGCCGTATGTTTGCACACCTCATCTGCCAAACGATTCTTCTCGGTCGTTAACTCTTCGATATCAGTTTTGGCCGTAGCAAGGTGGGTCGTCTTTTCCTTTATCTCAGCTGTTAAGGTAGCCTTGTCGGCCTCCAGAGACATGAGTTGGCCATCGCGCAACCCCAGTTTGTCCTTCCGATCGTTAAGTGCAGCAGCATTCATGCGAAACTCATCCTCCATGGCACAAAAACCAACCAAAGCTCTCCCCAAAGTAGCCTTGGCGTAACTGAATCTGTAAGCTCGATAGCCCGGACACTCGCGCCTCAGTCGAAGGGTCCCAAGACGTTAACGGAACCTGAGCTACCTTATAACATGTGGGGGCTGATGAAATTTGTTTTTGAATTTCGGGACAACCATAGAATGGAATTGGGTAAACCAATTCTCCATTACGTCGTCTGGGAGATTGAGGTCGAGGATCCTCTCTTCGTCAATGGGCAGATAAGTATTTCCTCCATCTTGGTGGACTGGAGCATCCTTCTCCAAGTTCAGTTGACCGACGTCTTGCCTTGCTTTAGAACGACGTTCCTTTTCCACCCCAAGTTCTTCACCGGCCTTCCTCCTGGATTTCTTCTTCTTCTTCTTTTAGGTTGAAGTTTCTTCTGTAGCCTTTTTAATCATCTCGGCATCCTCCGAGCTTGATATGATCACATGGAGGTCGAGGTTGACCTCCATCTCGGTATCTTTCTCAACTTCAGAAAGAGCGATGGGAGTTGAGGTGATAAGCCCGGTATTTGTTTTCGGAACAGTTTCCGGGATGAGCTCGATAGTTGGAGCAGGAGTCGCAATTGTAACTGGCAAACCCGACGTGGCCCCAACGTCGGCACCTCCTGAAGCACAGCCAGCAGCTTTCTTCTTTAGACCTTCCAGAAAGTTCATACGACCCATTTCGGTATCCTTCACAGAAAATCTACGACGGTAATCTTTTGCTTCTCAAACAGATTGAAATCCAAAGAAACCGAGTAACGGATAATAAACTGAAAAGAAAAGATAACAACATAAATCATTCCAATTCCCAAGTGAGATAATCCAAAAGAAATGAAAATCTGTTTAGCCAACACAGTAAGAACTTACCAGGTTCAAAGTCGGGGATCGCTTTCTTCGGTCCAACCTTAGCTTCCGCAAGTTTAGAATTTTTCGTCAGCAGATTCCACTTGCGTTCTGAAGCGTTTAGCTTTGTAATGCTTTCAAGATTTTCCCAGAATTCACCATTGAGTCTCGGCTCCTTCTTCCTTTTGGCTACAAATATGAAAAGGCACGACCTGTTAGCGAAAGAAAGACAACTCTTCAGGAGGTTCCGAGTAAAAGAGAGAAACTTACGGAAAGAAGAAACAACTCTGGTCGGGATTGTCATCCCATCGATTGGCCTCTCAAGTCGGAAGTCGGGAGATTGCCAATCCCCACCGACCCATAACCACTCGTCTTGGAAGCCGTGAAGGGTATCGAGAATTCCTGTGATTATTTGTCCTGTCTTCAATTCATATTGTGGCCTTGCCGCACAGAAAAAACAACCAGTTGGAGGGACCCCTTCGCGTTCCCTACTCCTCTTGAAAAGGAAAATGCTCCTTAATTCTTCGATTGAAGGGAATGGCAATTTCTTTTGCGCCAGAAGCACCATGATCCCTATGATTTTTTTCCAACTGTTGGGCGTTATTTGACTGAGGCTGAGACCCAATCGCGCAGGTAGTCGGTTATCACGTTGTGTAGGGGAAATCTCAAGCCCGACCTCAGGCTTCGGCGAAAATCCCTACGCAACCAGGAGGAGGACAATGAATCCTTTCTCTCGGATAAGGCGCAAAAATCCTCACCGAAGTGGGAATCCGCACCGACTCGCGCAACAAGACTACGTCGGTATCAGTCATGATGTTGGGCTCTCCTCGAAATAGCACATCGTCTTCGAACCAACGCCGAGCAGGGCGACTCCAATACCCAGACCTTACGGGGACATTTCGTTCCACCTCAGCGTCTCCTTCAACATTGTTCTTTCGGATATCCAAACGCTCTACAAAGACAGGGTCCCACCGGTAATAATCCCCCATCAACTCCATCAACTCCTCATCTAATTCCATATCTGACACAGTTCGGCTGCTGCTTGGCTCTGCTTGCTCACCACTCACCGCCATAATCACGACCAGAAAAAGTAGCAAAAGGAAATTAAGAAATGGAAGGAGAAAATTAGGGTTCACCAAAAATCAAAGTAAATCCTTAATGAATAACACAGTTTGTCGAAATACGGATGACGGACAGAAGAAAAATGAGAGAAACAATTGAAGATTCGAAAAGATTGAGAAGTTGCTTAAAGATTTCGTGAATAGGGACTATGATCATACATATATATATATATATATATATACGGTATTTTTTAACCGTTGGAGACGGAGAGGCGCGTGAAACCGTCGCGTCGTTTGGAGAAAATCGTCTTAATTCTGACATAAATATTCGAAGTGTAATCTCGTACGTACACGTGTCCTGAAAACTGCCGAAATTTAAAATCGTAAAATATGATACGTGCCGGTTGAGAAGAGTAGTGGGGAAGACACGTTCGTAACCTCTAGAAACTGCTCTGTAACCGTCTTCTGGTCTTATGTAAATTTGTCAAAGGAGCAAGTATGTGATTCTTGTTTAAGGAAAATACCTTGGCTTGTTCGTAAATGAGATGAAAATGAATTCGGAAATGAAGGTCGGTTGAGGAAAGGATGTCATCAAAGAGCACGCTCATTCACGTACTCCTTAATGCCAGGGGCCTCTATGTTGATATCAGAATAAAAAATCATGAAGATCGAATCGCAAAACAGTTCTTTGGCATCAAACTCGGTGTCGGTTCAGCATCTCGGAATGACCATCTCGGAATGGCCACCTCGTTTTCTAAGACACAGATAGTGGCCCTAAAGATCATCAATACAGAACACTGATACCTCGGTATTAGGAACTTGGTTCAAGAATAGTCTGTTGAAGGTCATAGAAAGCTAAAAATCCATAGAAAAGCCGATGTCGTGGAGAAACCGACTTCAGCCCGACAGAAATGACGCTTGTCACACAAATAGAGGAGCTCCCATGCTCATCATTGCCTAACAAGCATGCTGACGTCATAGCCGTCCCTAAGCCGTCAAATCCACATTAAATAAAGCTGATTTATCTTGGGAGGTGTGCCGAACATAACTATAAATAGCAGCAATAAAGACAGTACGGGGGTTCTTTTGGAGGCATTAAATTCACTCATTTATTACCTCGGTTTTCTCTGTTTCCGACGACTTGTATCAAAATACCGACTTAACCAAAATTGTAACCGACCTCAAAGAATCCAATAAAAAATCATATTCTCTGCAATTCTCATTGTGTTTTTTTATCTTAATTACGTTGATTTAATCCGTTTATCAACATACTCCTTATTACGGGGGAGTGGATGATGTTGAGGGCACGTCGACTTCTCATCTACGTAATTTTGGAGAAGGGACAAGCTCACCAATGAGAGAATGGACAAATGAGGACGGGGAAGAAAGTGACGAAGATTTCATTCTCGGTGAAGATGATTTCATAGACGAGACCTCAGAAACCGAATTAGATAGATCGGTAAATGAGGAGAATGAAGCCGAGTTCATTGAAGAAGAACACCCCTTTCCTAGTGGTGGTCGGCACGTATACCGCGAGATGGGTGAATGGGAGCCGTCCAGGATAGATGAGGACGAGTATGCTATTCCACACTGGAATGGCGACATTGAGACCATACGTTTGGGTATAGTTTTTAGGAGCGAGCAAGAAGCCCAAATGGCTCTAATGGCTTGGAACGTCGATAGGTTGCGGGAGATTCGGACAAATGATTCAAATCAAAAGTCATACAAAGTGGTCTGCAGATCTAGTGAAGATCCGCCTTGTGTGTGGAAGGCTTGGGTGACTAAGTCCAGACGGGTTCATGAATTGTGGGAACTAACTGAATGGACTAATAGACACACTTGTATGCAACCGATCGAGAGAAATGACCACAGAAATGCAACCGCTCAAATGATTTCAAATCTCATTCGTAATAAGATTCGAAAGAAAGTGGAGTACGGTATCGGCATGATCTAGGCTGATGTGAAACAGTGCAAGAAAGTGGATGTCAGCTACAAGAAGGCATGGCACGGAAGGAAAAAAGCCATCGAGAGTGTGTATGGCAGTTGGGAATCGAACTTCGCAGAACTCCCTCAGTAAGCAAAAAATAATTACAAATATATGTGTTGTTTGTCTGTCACTATGTTTATCTATTTATTATGAAACTGTTTTGTAATGTGCAGGTATTTTTCCGCGCTTCAAGGAACGAATCCCTCCACAGTTGTAGAGTGGGAATGGCAGGGTGGAGAAATGGCGCGACACCTTCGAGACAGACAATTCAAATTTGTATCTTGGGCATTTGGTCCCACCATTCAAACTTTCCAAATGTGCCCGCCGGTTATTAGCGTCGATGGCACACATTTGCGTGGATTGTACAAGGGAAAATTGCTTGTGGCCATAGCACAGACTGCGAATAAGCGGTTATCGCCAATCGCGTATGCGCTCGTCGATGAAGAAAGCACGGACAATTGGTCATTTTTCCTTAAGAATCTGCGGCAATATGTAGTCTTCCAGAGACGGATCTGCGCTCTTTCCGACAGGGATGCGGGCCTACTCAGTGCCATTGAATCATTAGCAGATTGGCAAGAACCCGCTGCGTATCACCGAATTTGCCTTCGACACCTTCGAAGCAACGTGGTAACTAGGTTCAGTAGTAAGAAAATCCAGAATTGGTGTTGGGAATTGGGTTCGCAGTTGTCGGAGCGAAAGTTTCGAGAGACAGAACGACTGTTGGAATTGAATTCCGAAGCACACAATTACCTTTTTCAAATTCCTTTGAACAAGTGGACCCTGTTTAAAGATAAAGGACGTAGATGGGGCACACTGACAACGAATATGTCGGAGAGTTACAACAACATCCTAAAAGGGGTTAGGTTTGTGATGTGCAGAGCTTTGGTAGACGCCACATTTCAGAAAACTCTGGATTTGTTTCAACAGGAACAAAACAAGTCCACGAGATGCAGGAGTCCCATTGCTAGGGAGCACTTTAACTCATATTTGCAATTGGATTGGACAGCCGCAACTCATAGTGTGGGAGTTGGGGACGCCGACAGCTCCATGTACGAAGTGGAAGCCGGTTTACGGGCTAGTGGAAGAGGGCAAAACAAGTAAGTATATGTTTTTTTTTTGTCCATTTAAATTTTTGATATTGTATATATATAAATCACTGGGGAATTATTACAGGTATAAGGCTGATTACAACCGAAAACGTTGTAGTTGAAGGAAGTAGTAGACGCATAGGAAACCATGCTCTCATGCGTTAGCCGTCTGTCGTTTAATTGGGAATGAGCCAAAACTGTTGTACAGTGAGTATTTTTGGATGGAGAACTGGATAGCTCAATTTAGTAATTGGAGTTTTGCTCCGATTGGTAATCTGGATACATGGGCGCCGATCGAGTGGAAATTGATACCACATTGGGAGAGGATGATCTTGAAGCCTGGACCCGGTCGCGTGCAAACGAGACGATATCGCATGCAAATGGATCGTCGGGCACGCCGCAGAAGGGACATGAGACAGTGCACTAGATGCGGTGATCCAGATCATGTTGTGAATGAGTGTCCGTTCTCACATCCTCGCACCGATAGGTCTAGACTTCGTGATGAGTGGGGGAACTAGATGATTTTGTGGATGAAACTTCATGTTATGGATGATTTTGTTTGGATGGTTTATTTTATTTGAATTTGTTAGGATGATTTATTTAGAATTGTTGGATGGTATTTACGTTAGATTAGTTGATTTGTTAATGTAATTTTGATTTAGTTGGTTGTTTTGAATATTTAAAACAGGTATTTTTTTGTTAAAGAATGAAAAAAATCAGTTTTTTGTTTTAAACTCACAGTTTAAAACGTATTTTAATAATATGTTTTATAAAAAAAAATTAAAAACGTATTTTCATAATAAGTTTTACAATTAATTACATGTAAAACGTATTCTGAGAATACGTTTTACTTATAAAAAAAATGGTTGAAGGTTCGCACTTGAGGGGAATATAACCAGGGTGTGGGCGTTTCAAACCCTCAAAGCTGACTTCAATACCATCCTGCCGCCAGGCGATCGCGTTTATTTTTGCGCAAATTATATTCTTATCCTTGAATATCGATATTTATAGTATATAGTATATAATATATAGTTTATAGTATATAATATATAGTATATAGTATATAATATATAACATATAGTATATAACAAATAACATATAACATATAGTATATAGTATATAACATATAACATATAGTATATAACATATAAGATATAACATATAGTATATAGTATATAACATATAACATATAACATATAGTATATAGTATATAACATATAGTGTATAGTATATAACATATAACATATAGTATATAACATATAACATATAACATATAGTATATAGTAATAGGAAGGAAAATAAGAAGAAATAGACTTTGATCCAGTTGTAAGTGAAGGTTCGATGAAATTTTCAGAATCGGGCCCCTTTCAGGTTGGAATGATAGTATGGTATGAAACTAAAGAAGAAGTCCCATCATTTCATCAGCACCGTCCTCGGCTCAACGGATGGTGACTCGAAGTATGAAAGTCAGCATCATGGAGCATGCAATTCCTCCAATACCAGAGATACCAAGTAGCATATAACATATAGTATACCATATGTTATATAATATATATTATATAACATAT
This sequence comes from Striga asiatica, assembly GCA_008636005.1. Classification (NCBI taxonomy): domain Eukaryota; kingdom Viridiplantae; phylum Streptophyta; class Magnoliopsida; order Lamiales; family Orobanchaceae; genus Striga; species Striga asiatica. Next base: position 121,334 of record BKCP01004772.1, read on the forward strand.
ACTATATGTTATATAACATATAGTATATAATAATTAACATATAATATATAGTATATAACATATAACATATAACATGTAGTATATAGTATATAATATATACTATATAACATATAGTATATAACATATAGTATATAACATATAACATATAA
>BKCP01004772.1:126323-168590 GCA_008636005.1 Striga asiatica
TTATATGTTATAGTTTATAGTTTATATGTTATAGGTTATAGTTTATTTGTTGTAGTTTATATGTTATAGTTTATAGTTTATGTGTTATAGTTTATATGTTTATAGTTTATAGTTTATATGTTTATAGTTTATAGTTTATAGTATATACTATATACTATATTATATACTATTTACTATATGTTATATACTATATGATATATTATATACTATATACTATATGTTATATACTATATACTATAAACTATATACTATAAATATCGATATTCAAGGATAAGAATATAATTTGCGTAAAAGTTAACGCGATCGCCTAGTGGCAAGATGATATTGAAGTCAGCCTTGAGGGTTAGAAACGCCCACACCCGGGTTCAATTCCCCTCAAGTGCGAACCTTCAACCATTTATGTTTAATATGTAAAACGTATTCGGCGAATACGTTTTAGGTAAAATATATATATAAAAAAAAACCTGGTTCTTCTTCTTTTACGCGAACAGAACATACACACACACACACAGAGAACGAGAGCGAGAGAGCAGAGCGGAGAGAGCGAGAAAGAAGTTCGTGGTCGGAAAATTTTGCCGAACATTCGCCTAACCATCACCGCCGGACCTCCTTCCCGTCTATTAGGTACGTTTCTTCTATTAGGCTTTGATTTTTTCAAATTTTCAATCATTTTCGAATTAGGGTTTTTTTTAAATTGAATATGTTGTTTGAAATATATATAATGTGTTGTGATTGAGATATGTTGATGGATTGTTTGATTATTTTGTTTGATAAATTGATGGGTTATTTGGAAATTGATTAGGGTTTTGTAGTTTGTTTGGAAATATATGATTTGAAGGTGTTCGATAAAATGCCTCAAAGGGATTGTTGTACATATTGTTGACATATTGTGAATTTGTGATGATTGTGATGAGGTGAAGTTATTTGTGAATTTTGTATAATATGTTTGCATGTGGGATTTTGTCGGAAGTTGAATTGTTGATTGGGATTTTGTCGGAAGTTGAATTGTTGGAGTCGAATTGTCGATTAGGGATTATTTTCAATTAATTGTAATTTAATTAATGAATGTTTAATTATTGTAGTATGTAGTATATGAAATGATTTTTTTTTTTTTTTTGTGTAGAAAATGGCATCATCGTCGTCCTCACCACCTCAGCGCTACAATGTACATCCCGGTCGGAGGGATGCGTCTGTTCTATATCTTCAATACCGCCACCGGGCGAATGCGGTATTCGAAGACATAGACGGATGTCGTGACGGCGTCGTCAAACCCTGCCATTTCGACACTGAGTTTTGGAAGGCGTTGGAGCACCAGCATCCTAGAGTTTGGGAGGTCATCGACAGGACGGGTTTTGGCCCGCTGTTTCGCATGGGCAAAGTTATGACCGACAATAGCCTCATCACGTGTCTGGTGGAAAGGTGGCGACCGGAGATGCATACCTTTCACTTTGACATCGGGGAGGCCACGATCACGCTGCAGGAAGTACAAGTCCTTTTTGGTCTCCTGATAATGGAACGCCTTGTTGGGGAGCGACTGAAGATCGCACAACCCAAGACTGGCAAGAAATTTGTGAAGATGCGCTAGGGTTCGAGCCCTATGTCTAGGTAAATATTATCCTACAATTTTTTTTTTAATTTTATTTATTTTTACTCCATTCATTAATTTTTAATATATATAAACCACTCTCAGAAGGCCGACGAATCGGATCTAAACTTCAAGACTTGGCCCATTACAGGCCAGTGGTTGAGAACCTATGCGTTAGAAGCAGAGTGCAACAGAGAGCTCACCGATGTAGACCAAACGAGTGACTTCGAACAGAGGGCGAGGGCCCTTATACTCTGGTGCATCGGTTCCTTCTTCTTCCCCGACTAGAGGGCCAATGGAGTGAACCTGTATTGGTTGCAGTATTTGTACGACATCGAAAAGATCAACACGTACAGTTGGGGTTCGGCGGTCCTGGCCGGAGTGTATAGAGCGCTCTGCACGAGCTACAAGGCCGAGGAAAAGTGGATCAAGAACTATGTCCAATTGATTCAGGTAAATTTATTTACTTGTTATTTGAAAATTCTTTTTTTTTTTATTCTAATTTAGACTAATATCTAACGACAAATGAATATGTCGATATGTGTAGGTTTGGGCATATGAACGTATCCCTCGTATTCGCCCAAAAATGAGGGATACGAACTTTCAGAGAGTCGCTGGTTGTCCCTTAGGTGGAAGGTAATCAGATTTATTTATATTTGATACTTAGATTATTTCCATTATCAAATTTTGTTATTACAAAGTGTTTTTTTTTTCCTGTGATTTTTAAGGTGGGTGGGAAAGAGGGACACGAGACACCTAGGCAAGGGATCAGCTGCCACCCGGGATCAATTAACAGGGCTGACAGAGACGAATGTAAGATTATTATTAAGTCCTATTGATTATTATTTTTATTTGTTGTTTGTTTTTAATTTTTTTTTAAACTCAATTCCTAATTTTTTTTTTTATTACTGTTCGATTGGCTGCCCTATCAGCGACACCTGGATGCTCTCCCGGCCCAGTGTACAGAAGGTTCACACCTCTGGATGTATAGGGGATGGATCTTCAGTTGGAACGTCCGTGAACTCTACCTGCCTGATAGGGTCCTCCGTCAGTTCGGGTGTCGGCAGTCCATCCCCGAACCTCCGATTATTACGACTGAGGCCCAATGGGAGAAACACCACCAAGGCCAGGGAATGACAGGGAGGGCAGTTTTTGATTGGGTCGACTTTCACGGAGAGCTTGATAATGCTTGGGTCGAACAAAGAGACCCAAATGTCGTCCCAGTCATTCCTGTGGAGCCATTCATTGAGCTTGAGGCGTCTGTGAGACTACTCGGTGACCCTGCCAAGTACGCGGTGGCCCAACCGGACAGAGGCTTTCAGCCACTTACTGAGCAGGGGAAGTGCGATGTAAGTGTTCATAATTTGTGATTTTTTCCTCTTATTATTATTATTATTATTATTATTATTATTATTATTATTATTATTATTATTATTATTATTACTATTATTGTTATTTGGTTGTGTTTCATACTAATTATTTTGAATTTAATTTTCAGGCTGTCGCCATGGAGGGGGCTTATAACTCGTTATCGAATGTTGACCACCAATATCATATGTGCCCTTCAGCGATGCAGGCCGCAATCCAACAGGCCAAGAGCCTTCTCTACAGTTCTCTGACTGTCGGAGGCGGAGAGGTCGCACAAGGGACGTCGTCGAGCCAAGTTCTATCGCAGGAGAGCTACGTCCGATCCCAGATGACGCAGTCACACCGGGAGAGGCATCAACCCGCTGCCCACATTGGTGGAGGTAGAAGACGACTTGACCACGAACCCGCTGCCGACACCGGGCCTCAACAAGAAGAAGAAGGTGAAAATTTTTTACTTAACAAAAAAAATAATTTTATTTTATTTATTTATTTATTTTTTGTGATTATTAAAAAAATGATTTACTCAGGTGAAGAAGAAGAGGAACCTGCCACGCCCACAACATCGTCTTCTTCACGACAACCACGGCGTCGGATGGACTCCCGACAGCGCCAACCTACGAATCGATATACTCCTAGTTAGTTTATGTTTTATTCAGGGAAATTTGTGGACATTTTAGTTTTTTTTCTTTATTCTGTATACTGATATTAAGACATATTTGTATTTTGAATAAATTATTGTGGTTGACTTTTTGTATATAGTGTATGTTGGATTATTTTTTGCGAATTGATTCATATTAGTTGGTTGAACATGTTGTGATTTGTTGAACAGGTTGTGATATGGATCCAAAAAAATATTCTGCATTTTTTTGCAGAGAAAAACGTATTCCAGGAATACGTTTTATGAAGAATTAGGGCAAAATTAGGGCAAAACCAAGATTTTGAGGAAAAATTGATTTTACAAAAAAACATATTTTCAAAATACGTTTTCTATTTCAAAAATTTATTTTCGGCACAAAAATTATTTTTAAGAATTTTAAAATTAATTTTATTTACAAAATGTATTTCAAGAATGCGTTTTATAATTAAAAAATAATTATAAAATTAATTTTAATTATAAAACGTATTTCAATAATACGTTTTCATTTTTTTTAACTTTAAAACGTATTTCGACTATACGTTTTCGTTTAATTTAATTAACTTAATTACGTTAATTATGTTCATTAATTATTTTTTAACTAAACCGTATTCTAGGAATACGTTTTACTATTGAAAACATATTACCGGAATACCTTTTTCAATGGAAAACGTATTCATAGAAATACGTGTTTTTATTTTGGTCGACCTTTTTTTTTTTTTTTTTCAGTTGGATTGGCCTCGGGAGCAAAAGGGCCCACATTCAATTAATTAGGACAATGTTTGCGAAATAATTGTGCTTTCTTATGACATATCCAAGGCGCATCTCCCATTTTTTCCTACTTGTTGAATTTAATCGGAAGCAAGTGAACTTCAACGGTATAATAATAACCTTTTAATCAAATTCTCAAGCACCTACACCTCGTGTGTGGGTGGCCTAGCGTAGTAATAATAATTAATAATGTAACATAGTGCAAGTGTAACACCTTGTAGTAATAATACTAATAATAATAGATAGGGATCGACCAAATAACTTCGATTTTTGGGTAATCAGCTTTTTTTTAATCTCTGAATCGTCTTTGAACTTTTCGTCAGAGTACCTAAAAAAGTGTCAGAACTCGGAAGGGTTGCCGACGTAGATCCTCTAATGATCAAGTCTGTATCTCGAATCAATCTATCTATATATAAAAAAGTTGTTGGTTAAATACTTTTTGGAAACTTTTGACCAAATAAATAATACTTTTGACATTCTATTTATAGAAAGTTTGAAAACAATAATGGTGTAGTTTTTTTTACGAAAAATCACAATTTGAATTCAAAATTAGTGGTGTAGAAATAATATTGGAACAATAATATGTGGATAACTTATGATGGAATCTGTGTATAACTAACTACTAATCTAAAAAGATTTCGATAAATCTTCACCAAACACCTATTTGATAAATATGTAGATAACTAAATTATTAATCTAAAAATATTTTGAAATGACTAAGCTTATGTATTAATATCGCAACCCAAGGAAAAAAAAACATAAGTGAGCCCATTTATTTTTTTATACTAAAATAAAGAGATATTACCAAATATAATTTTTGTTTAATTTGATGGATAATATCAAATCATTCCAAATTTTAATAATGTACGTGAATATCATTTCAAATATTTAGATAATATCATTCTAACACTCCAATCATCTAATATCGAGATATTTTTTTCACCTATTAAATTAACACTCAATTTACCTATAAAAATAACATACACACTCTGAGTAGTTATTGTATCCCCACTCATAAAAAAATCAAGCAAAACATAAAGAACAAATAGATATTCGGTATTGATAAGAAATCATGAGGACTCATCAAGCAAAACACGATGAAAACTCTACGCAATCCAACTCTTTTAAAGGATAAATGTATCTTTTTCGAACAAAAAGATATTGAAAAATGATATCTTTGTTATTATGAGTTATTAAATTTTATGGGTATTAAAGTCGAACTTTAGGTTGATTTGTTATAAAATCAAGGTAATATGTTTCACAAATTTTAGCATATTTCTATAATAACTTGCCATAAAATATTAATGATAATTTGACAAAATGGTATGTATTTCTCTTGAAAATCATAAACATCTTTGAACAAATATTGGTTAATAAAATTTAAAAATTAACTGACAACAACTTTAGAAAATTGCGAGATAATATGTATATAAGGGAATTTATATATATATATATATATATATATATACATATATATATAAAGAAATTTATCGTATAATTCAAATTTGGGTTTCAAATTTAAAGTCAAATAAATAATTATTCATAACTTACGTGTCAATATTAACTTAGGGATAAATGAAATAGTCAATTAATTATAGTTTAATAAATTACTCAACAACTTAATTTTTTTTATTTTGATAGTTTATACAAAATTAAATTCATTTTAATTAATGAACACTATAAGTTTTATAATTGTACTTATTATTCACATAGATTTTTAAATATATGATAAAATTTTACAAAAGAATTATTTTATGGAATCTCATTATAGTCCAATCGAATTTCTGAATAAATATTTTAAAATGACACTTATTTTGAGATAAATATAGTGTAATTTATTATCAGTTACGTGCACCATACAGGTTGTATACTAATTTTATGTAATTTTGCACGATATAAAATTCATATAACATTTTCAATAAATTAATATAGGTAATGTATTACATATTGATTCAATAATTTTAATTTATAAATTATCTAATAATCATTTTTAATTTATAAATACTAATAAATATCTTTTACCCGTGCATCGCACAAGATTCGTACTAGTTAATATATAAAGAGGCAACCTAAATAATCCAAGAATAGAAACTAAAAAATTATTTAAAATCCCGCCTAAACAATTACTAAACATAGTAATTTTTTTTGAAAATTTTGAAAAATCCCTCCTAAATATTTTTTGAAATTTTTTGAAAATAAATTTAAATTCAATAATTTAAGACCAAATCAAGACTAGATGGGATATGGGGATTTAATTTTCAAAATCTTTGGATATTGTTGTAATCCGAATAAATCTCGGGGAGTTTTCGTAATTATTCCTTTGATTCATCCTTGCATGAAACGAGCCAAAGCCTTAGGGGGAAAAAATTTCAACTTAATATAATATATTTCATGAGAGGCAGACGAAAGGGGAAAACGGGGATGAACCAAGATTTTGGATGAAAAATTAGAGGCAGACGAAAGGGAAAATTCATACACGTTTTTCATGTAGATTTTCAAATACAAAAATATAAATAACATTTATACGCCCCTGAAAAATATTTTGGATAAAATATAGAATGATTTTTTTTAATTGTTTGAAATTTTTAATATTGATTTAAGGATGCTATCTATTGTTCCTGAAAAAAAAAAAAATTACATTGTTATTTGGACATTTGTGTTGAAAGAAACATTACTTTGCTAAAACAGTTAATGAAGTAATTTGTATATATCACGTGTGATGAATTAAATTTCAATTAATAAATTTGATTATTTTTTTCTAAACTTGATGTGGCTGCCATTTTGATTATATTTGTTGAAAATAATCTATTACCAGTACAGAGCCTGTGCGATGCACGGGCTGCACAATTTTAAGGCTATTTATCCAGGCTTATAATTATATACATGAATAAAAAAAAATGTACGGGATATATATAGTACGTGACCCGTGCGAAGCAAGAGATATATTTATTTAGAGAATATTACATTATAAAATGCAATATTCAATAAAAGTTTATAATACGCAAGAAAATTGTACAATGTTCAATAAAAATTTTATAATATTCAAGTGGAGTCTTAAAGTCTCTTGTACATTAAGACTACTGACAAAATAATATTTAATCAATGAGTTTCCTTTCCTTGTAGCCAAATTGTGAATGTGATTTGAGGAGTACAACAAATCGATATATAGCTGACTTGCTTTTTTCATTGTAGTTTTTTTTCTTTTTTTTTATAATAAATTTAAAGATATTCTAAAATATAGCAAAAATTAATTTTTTTTTATTACAATTAGGAATTTTACTAAATATAAACTCTCAATCTATGGTGTTAATCAACGTTTAAGTCTAAGAAAATAGGAATTTTTACCTCTTTTAATCAACGTTTAAGTCTAAAAAAAATAGAGTTATTATAAGTTTTTTTTCTACATCTTTTAAAACATTAAATATGAGCATGTTAGGGCTAGCTTGTAAAATAATTAATATATTATCTCACTAAAACATTTATACTAATAAAAATTTAATTTTAGCATATAAATTTATCCCTTGATATAAGAGAATAGTTATTGTTGTTCACCATATAATATTTAATTATTATTTTATTATATAATAAAAAAAAATATTGTTAAATAGTGTAGTAGAATTGTTATAAAGTTATATGTTTTTTTTTACAATATAGATTTAATATTATTTTACGATTTGATAATATAAACAAATCTATACTTAACTTTGACAAATAAAACAAATAAATACTTTAGTAAGTATTTAATGTATATACTAAATAGGAATATATTTGGTATAATCAAATACCAAATATAATCAAATAAGTCAAAGTGTACATTTTTATTTGGTATTTGATTTTTTTATTATTAAAATCTTTTTATTATACTTACATTTTTAAAATAAAACAAATAAACAAATCAATTAAATAAATAAAATATTATAATACCAAAATAATAATGGCATTTAATGCAGTTGACTTTTCTGGATAGTAAATGTAGTAAATAGAATCTCCTTTTATATAATTATAGATTGTATAATACGGAAAGTGTAATGCAATAAATGTTGTTGACTTTTCTTTATACTAAATCTGGTAAATGGTATACCTTTTAATATAAGTATAGACTATATAATAGAGAGAAGAAAAAATACAATAATAGTATGTCATTTTCCCGCTCATTTTTTCGTTTTATACCATTAATAGAATTGTATTTTAAAAGTTTTTGGATTCTCCCGCCTATGTATTCAATTTTTTGTGCGGCTGAATTTTAGTGATAGATTTGTGAGGATTTTCCAATCTCAACTATCTCATTTAATTAAAATTCTGAAATTACAACTAATATCATACCGTATTAACAACAAATGAAAGCAGTAAGTTTTTCAAAGAATAAAATATACATTTGGATATTAGTGGTAGATAAAGTATTTACCATTTTTATTTTTTATTTTTTGTGACATTTAGAATCTAGATTTATTAAATATACTCTTATTAGTTTATCTCTAAAGTTTGTTAGGATTCTCAAATCCCAACTATTTCATTTAATTAATGATTTTTANAAAAAAAAAAAAAAATGCCTAAATAACAAATGTGATTTTCAATAAATAAAAAGATACATAAATTCGGATTCAACTGGCTTATTAAAGAAAGAGTTACCAAATTTTTGTGACTCTTTGAATCCAAAGTGTTGAAATTTGTTAGGATTCTCAAATCCCAACTATCAAATTTGATTTAACTAGTACGTACCCCGTACGATGCACGGGACAGATATATTAAATGAGTTATTTTTACGGCCTTGTCTGTTTAAGTCTAAAAAATTATAAGGTTATTATCTATTTTCTACCTCCTTTAATCAACGTTAAGTCTAAAAAAAATAGGGTTATTATAAGTTTTTTCCACATCTTTTAACCAGCGTTGTTATTTTAGCCAAAACATTAAATATGAGCATATTAGGTCTAGCTTGTAAAATAATTAATATATTATCTCACTAAAATATTTATACTAATAAAAATTTAATTTTATCATATAAATTTATCTCTTGATATAAGAAAGTAACAATTTTACTTATTGTTGTTCATCATATAATATTTAATTATTATTTATTATATAATAAAAAGGAATACTGTTAAATAGTGTAATAGAATTGTTATAAAATTATATGAATTATTAGTTTTTACAATATGGATTTAATATCTTTTTATGATTTGATAATATAAACAAATCTATACTTACCTTTGACTTTTCCAGCAAAGGTAAAAAATTCGGTTCTGATTTTTATCCCATAACAAATCTTTAATGTCAAACCTATAAATACCAAAACAGATCTGTAATTAATGTCATTCTATTTCCAGCAAGCATTAATTATCTTTCACTTTTCTGCCTACTATTTCTAGTAAATAGGATGCTTTTTTATATAAGTATAGATTAACAATATTTTAATAATAAATCGGATTTTAAAACTCAGTTTTTACATCCCAACATTTTTCCAGTGCTAAAGAAGCCAAACTATCCAAAAGTATTAAAATGCAATAGGGTTTTACTTTAAGTAGAAAGTAAATCCCACCTAAAAGTTTAGATTTTACTATAATTGATAACTTTTTTAGAATCTATATATATTGAAAGAGGATGGTAAATAAATCATTTGTGGAAAGTTGATAAAAAGCTTGGGTCAAATCCTTTGACTTACCACTTATAGAAAATCAGTTCAAAATTCAAACTTTGCATTTGTTGTACAGTTCATGCATGTAAATAAATCTGTTTTGGAAATAAATCGAGATTTCCCTTTTTATTGGGCATGCCCTTTGTAAGTAAATCTACTTTGGAGATTTAAATATATTTGTGGCTGATATTTTTATTTGGAATGAACTCTGGCATATTATATTGTTTAGAGATTTAATTTTATGTTTATCGAGAGTTCACAATTGTCTTTCTTAATTTTTTTTAAAGTCAATATTCATTATCGATTAAGAAAAATATATATAATTTTTTTAAATCTCACTTTTTATGAAAACATTATTTAAAAATCTGATTTTAACAGAAATATTATTTATTTAATATCTATATACGATTTTTCTATGTTTGATTTTGCTAATCGGAAATTGCATTGAAAGACTCTTTACAAAAATTGTCCTAATTAATAATTGCTCTCAATTATATAATTAATATATAATCGGACTTTCTGGTTTTATTAAATAATTTTGAATTTTTCGAAATATGATTTTAAATGTGTAGAGTCCTAAATATGCATAGGTATAATTAAATATGTAAATTTACGGGCAATACATTAAAATTCTTTGACTAATAAACAATGTGCATATCGAATCTTAAAGTATCGATAGCATTGATATTTTTATTCGATAAACAAATAAATATCAAATGATTTTTTAACTAATTAAAAATGGATATAAATCATCCGTGCAAATGGTCTATATAGTATAGGAAATTTATATTCACTTATATAAATGAATGTTATACTCATTTGATATCGAATGTTCTAAAAAATTGTAGCAGATATACACTAAATCGATCCCGAGTAATCGAGTTATGGGTCAATGACACAACTGAGGTTGATCCCGAGTGACCAAGTTATGGATCAGTTTGACCAGACCAAATCGATTACTGAATTAAATATAATTTTTAATATTAAGAATACATTATTAAAATAAATGTTATGTAGTTCATACTCCAAATAATCATATTAAGAATGCTTTTGTGACAACATGTTGAAGGAATTATGAACAGTTATATTTTATTTTATTAATATTTATGTGAACAAAATGATGTTGCATTACAACTTTATTAATGTACGGTAAATTCAAAGTTCTCAGGGGATGGCCGTTTTCAAAACGATCAAGTTATTTATTCAATGATTTATTAAATGCATCAGAATTTAAATTATTAATATTTTAATATATATATATATAGTACTTTTTATAATAAATTTATTAAAAATATTAATTAAATATATGAACATTTTAAAAATTTTCAATGTTTAACTAAATGATAAATAATTTATAAATGTCCACTTTATTTAAATATTTATTTTTACTTATATTAAAAATATTTTTAAATGTAACAAAATTTATTTAAAAAATTGTACCGTTACTACCATTCTGACCGACTGGTGTTGACCGGTTCTCTAGCAAACAATTTATTCAAGCGATATATATTTATTTGGTATATATCTATTATACGACATTTATTTCATGATATATACATGTCATGTTTTACAAGATCAATACATACTGTTAATATGCAAGGAACTATTATACTTGATAAATATCGTTATTTGCAGTCATATTAATATACACTACATACTTTTGAAACAATGACGTTATGGTTTCTTACGCAATGACTGTAAACAAGAGTCAAGGACAAACGTTATCCCAAACCAAAAACGTTGTGTACAATAAGAAAGTATTCAATAATTTTTATTTTTTTTTACCTTCTTTGCGATTCATTTATTTTTGTTGCATATATATAAATTATATTAATTTTAGTATTTCACATGCTAAACATTCCAGAAAAATATATCATCTCGTGCATCGCACGGGCTACGCGCTAGTATGAAGTGTAGCGTAAAAGTAATATTCAAAGCTTAAAAAGAAGAGGAGAGCTAGTTGACCTGCTCAATTCACTCGACCCATGTCGAGCTTGGTCAGCTCCGGCCTAAAACCACGCTACTCGAGAGCCTCAGTTCAAGATCGAGCTCTCNAATAATAATAATAATAATAATAATAATAATAATAATAATAATTGTAGTAATAGTATTAATTCAATGATATACAACTAAGTCCAGCCTATCATAGACTTGTTCAAAAGGTAGAGTAACTTCTATGTCCAAATAGATTTTTGTGAATAGGTTGATTTTGTATCCATGTATAATGCCGAGTAATTTAGAGAAATCTAAGAGCATAGTACTTACTTGATGCAAACATTTACACCGCCCAACCCTAGTTAAACGGCCAGCCCTAACGGGTTTCAAGCTAGCCCTAGCGGGCTTCGGGCTAAACGGTCCGGGCCTAAAAAGCCCTGATTTAAACGGGCTACTAATAAAAGGACCTAACCTTCTTTTTTTCCGGGCTAAACGGGCCGATTCGTCGGGCCAAAGACCATTTAACATCTCTACCGAGTATATAAAGACAGTGTCAAGTAACCTGAAATTTGGCATTTTGTGTGTTGGATGAATGAAATAAGGACAGGATTTGCTTTACTATGGCTTTTGTGTCCAGGAAGCCTTGAAGTAATACATGCTGATGACCAATCTTGTTTGACCCACTTATCATTCCTCACTAACCAAGCCTTAATAATGCTCAATATCGGTTTTACAATTACACCTATTTTTTTTCTCAAATCTCAGGCATATTATTTAACAGTTAGTTTACAAGATGTAGACATTTCCCTTTTTCTTTTTATTTAGTTACGTGCATTGTCTCTATCAAGAACAACTTTACAAGCCAATTTTGGCACCCCTGCTTTATTCGTTTCATTATCAAACTAAAGCACTAGGTTAAATTGCAAAGCAGTGATGCCCCCTTTATTGCGCTTTGATATGCCATGTCCTGCATTATTGTTTGAACTGATTTGTTTGATTAAACAAAAATTTGAAATTTTGTCTCCTACAATATAAAATAGTTGGTTCAAACCCCACAAACTATTGTGTTTTGATTAAATATCATCAAGTCTTTCCTCATACTTTTACATCAAATTAATTTTAATCATTTTATTTTAAATAATATTTTAATACAAACTTAAAATCTCACTAAAAACTATTCAAAGTAATTTTTTCAAAACTAAACGTAGTTAACAATAGATAACCAATCAAAACTGTATATATCTTATATCCGTTCACGCACTAGGTTTATAACCTCCATTAACTCGACCTACAGATCATGACCACTCCTCTATTCAAGTTCCCAAGCCAACTCACTAACTCAAAACCTAAGCTGACCCCACCTTAGAGCATCTCCAATAGTCTTTCCATTACTGCCACATAACATAAAAAATCTGACATGGCCTGAAAAATGTCTAGAAGTCCTTCTAAACAACTTCTATTATATATTATATTATATATTCAATTTATCTCTCTTCTCCAACCAATTACAATTTTACACATCACAAATGACACCATAATTAACACTAACCATTGGAGACAAAACTTTTTAATTCCATTTCTCCATGTCATACATCACAATCTCCATTAAAGATGCTCTTACGTTGCTATATCGAACTCCTTCACTGAGTCAAGACCCTACTAGTGTGAGTTAGAAGTCATTCCTGACCGGTTAACCCGAGCTAGCCACTCTCGACTAGTCTGCCGAGCTATATGAGTGTTATATCAACACGATTGGCTAAATTTATTTAGAATAAATGAAATCATAATAATACTCATCATATTTCTCAATTGAATTAGTTTGTAGATAAACCCATTCAACTCATAAGAAGCTCACTTGAAAAAAAAAAAAAAAGGTTCACTTGAAAGTAGGAATAAACATAAGAACGGCCAACTCGGACAAAAAAATAGGGACTTTCATAAATTTGTAGTTCGCACACAGAACACTCGACTAATGTACATCTTTAAAAAAAAAAATCAAAATCAATCATAATTCTCCGAGACTGAGTCGCACGACAATTTACAAATCATATGTGCAATGCTTGTAAAGAATGACGGATAATGTGGGTTCAGTTAACAAAAAAGGCCGGTTTAGTTACCATTATGAAAATGAACAACATATATCAAGTAAATCGAACTTCACACTTCCAAGGGCACAGCAGAGTCAAGCTGTACACGATTTAGCCTAACCGTTCCAAGAATGTACTCTGGGAGTTCTGAAGCTTCTTTTGCCTGTGACAAAAAGGAAATCTCACTAAAATTAGCAGTGAAAATGCATAAATTAGAAGTGAGACATGCTAAAAACTGATATTGTAAGCCGATTCTGAAGAAAAGCTTTGCTCTCTAAATAATAACTAGAATAAATTGTTAGCAAGTCCAAAATGCAAGTGTGTAAATGACTTGCAACTTCTTGACATCTAAAATTGACTATTAGCACCTAAGCAATGGACTGATTAACTGTTTCCATCAGATACAATTGCTCCCATGAAGGTTAGCATTATGTTGTGTAGCAACAAGCAAAAGAAAAAACATAATGTCTCCACACTCGGAACCAACAATACTTGTGAAACGAATCGAAATTTCGAAAACATAATCCTCGGTGAAGAACAATAATATACAAACCTCTATAACAATGGCAAGGTCAACAACAATGCTTGTGACATATCCAAGGACAAGACCAATGACGCCCCTTGCGACAGATGATGATCCAATATCAACATCGATCTGCATAAGGGAAAGGACTATTAGATACTCATACAATCTCTTTCAGAGTTCCGGACCAACACCAATTATACAGGCAAGGACGGACCCACATTCCCCCCTCAATTTTAAAAAGTTTCATTATATAAAAAAATAATAATAATAATAAATAAAAGATATGGATAAATATATAAAAAAAATTACAATATATAAATAGTGCAAAACAGATTTTCTATACTAACTTAATTTAATGTAATAAAATTATTTATTTATTATAAATATGCCAAAAATTCTTATATTTTCACATTTCTATGTCAATTTTGCAATATATATAATTATTTGCGTTAACTTTGGGCCTCTTAATTATAAACCTATTTAATAATTTCTCAAACCATGTATTTAGGTGGGTTTTTTTTACACTTCTAGATAAATCTATCAAAATTGTGACAGAAATCTAGGTTCAATTGGTCAAAGCTGATAAAAGGAAAACTATCCGTCATTGGCGAACTACTAACACATCTTTAACAATCTAATAGTACTAAAAGAAAAAGCTCACAGTTTAAGTCCAATACCACATAAGAAATAAGTTGAATAATTTATATTTAACTATGACATCGATCCACAAGGTGTCCAGATAAAATAGGTTATTAGGAACTCACCTCCAGAAAATTATCTTGCCTGAGGTAATTGCATGTCACGGCTTTTCCAAGCAGGCAAGCTTTGGTTCCAACCGCACGTTTTACCATCCAATATCCCTGTTGTTAGATAAAGACATTTGTGAGCAATGACAAGAATGCCAAGTACAGCATCTTAAGAGTTGCATGTTTCGGGGATAAAAGAATAGAACCTCAACAATTCTTGGAATAAGTTTAAATCTTGAATCTCGAAACATGTCAGTGCCATCAATAAATTTTCCCAACAAGGAGTTCTTGTTTACGGGCCTGTCGGCAGCATAATAGAGGACAAGGCTGTAGTTGGGTTTGGCTGGTACCTAAAAGAAAATAGAAATAAAACCGCACAGGATTAAAATCTTTTCGCGAATATCCCTCCACCCAAACAGGAAATAATAAATGAAGAAGAAATAAAAGATGAAACTAAGTTATCCATGGAATTTAGAGAATTTCTGTTCCGCCAACTGAAATAAAATTATCCGAGTTTACTACAGGCACTTGCAAGGAAATAGCAACATATGTTTTCTTGCCAAATTCAAACTTCTCTGAATAAACATTTGAAAGTTTGTTTCATAACCACAAAAGGTTCAGTATATGTCAAGCAATAGCTATGTTTTTTATCAGTTACATCAGTTATGTGCTTCAGGTACCAACTTTTCTGAAGGAAACAGAGGAAATTAAGAGATATGCTTCTTGATGTTTCTGGATGAAATCAATTAATGCACAGCGCTCCAAGAATACAAAGAAAAACAGAATTCTATAAAACCTAAAAAAAAAATAAGAACTAAATAACAGCATGAAAACCTCCAGATTGATGACAAGAATGAATGGGAGATTTTTTCCAGCATCACTCTGCAATTACAGGGAATGAGGTAATGTTAGACAGAATAACGCTGACAAAAGAAGACAAAAGTAACAAACTCTAAAAAATGAACCGCAATATGGTAAGCAACTAACAGGATGAATCATACATGATTATCTATCTATATCTATACTATTGCAGTTTTGTAAAAACTTGAACAGACTAAAAACTCCTTAAGTTTGATATATTTTAATGACAAAATAGTAATTTATAATAAGTATTTTAATATATATAAAACTGCTTAAAATTTGAAGAGAAAAAGGTGATCCAAAAAATGTGAGTACTAATCAGATGGATTGATCTTTATCATCATCAATGTGATTTCATGTTATGAGATCATTCTCTAGGGTGTTCTTGTTAGGTGGACAAACACTGATAATGAAATATTTTAATAACGTTTTAGATATCAATATATTTTAACGTAAGAAAATACAATATTTTATAAAATATGCATTTTAAAAATAATCTATCATTATATTAAAAGATTAACCATTTAATAATTTTAGCAAGTTTTTCCCGCCAAATACATTTAATGTCTACTAAATATAGATTTTCAGACATAATTAATAACGCAATAATTAGTTTTCTTTATCCTTCTGTTTTTTGCTCATTAAAAATCGCAGTTTTATTGTGATATAATTTATTTTCTTTATCCTTCCATTTTTATTCATTAAAAATCGCATAAGAATTTTTCCTATTAATAGTCTGTTTTATCTATGTTCAAACATGTCTACATTAAATGCTTTACAGATGTCCTGTAAATTATTTAAGCCCGTTAAATCCATTTATTATCAACAAAATATGCGTGTAATCAATTCATTTCAAAATTTGAATAGCACATAAAAATCCCTATAAAATCGTATATTTGCTCGGTATGTATTAGTGGCTGAATAATTGGAAAGAATCCCATTTTACATGGAAATACAAATTTGTACAAGTTCTATCCCATATTGCATCGGTTTATCCTTAAATGATTGCATTATAGTCATATAGTGTTTCACTTTTTTCGTATTCCTATTATGAAGGAATCTGTTAATTTCCAAATTTAACATGTAAAAAAGATAAAGCTGTAGGCATTTTTTAATCTGCTGTTATAAACAAAAATCACATTCAAAATTTAAATAGCATCAATGAACATAAATCTATATATATATATATAAAAATCTCATATCATGAAAAAATCTCATAGTCATATATACTGCCACTAAATTTAAATAATCTCATATCAAGAAAACTCACCCCCAGCAACAGAGGGCAATACAAACAAGCAGACGTGCGGTTTCTCAGATCTACAACACACAATTAATGTTACACCAAAAACCCTAAATCTTTTTCCAGGTAATATTTCGTTTGGTTTTTGTATCATGATATGAAACCTTTAGTTTATCAAATTGATCATTCATACAAAATTGAGTCATAAATACCTATGTAATTATACAAATAAATATATTATTTTATCATTTTTTTATAATTTACTTGGGCCCAACCGAGATCCATCCATCGGCCTCGTGGTTTTACCCGTCGGAATCGTAACCCCGAACGAACTTCTTCGCCACGAGCCGCGGGCTAGGCGGGCTGGCCCGTCAAAAAAAAAAAAAAAAGGGAGGAGCATGATCAAATCGAGGATTGTGAAAATGAGCGGCTAGGATGTGCGGAGGAGGAGAATAACGGGAGGACGGAGAAGACGATCAGATCGGGGCGGAGGAGCATAGACATAAAATTTCTGGAACTTTTGAAATTTTTTGGGGTTTTTGTATTTGGAAAATTTCTTGTGAGTGTTATTGGCTATGAGAAAAGATTTGCGTGTTAGATCTACTGGTCTTCAATTCACAGATGAAAGATTAGAAAAAAAGAAAAACTTTGCTACGCGATGAAGAAGATGAAGAGAATAAGTGATGAGAGGAGAGAGAATTTTACTTCTTTTTTTTTTTCGTCAGATTTGAGTGTGTGTATTTAATTTAGTGGCGTGTTTGTACCAAAAAAAAATTTTAGTGTCGTGTGTATTTAATTAGTGAGGGTTAGAAGATTGATTGTGTATTTAATTAGTGAGGATAGTTGGGGTGTTGAGATGGTATATTAAGATGATTTGGGCAAAAAACTTAATTATATAGAGTGGCTGGGCGGACCAAAGTAAATAGGCCGAATTAATCTATTTAATATATATGGGAAAATTTCATAATTGCCCCTCTTTAAGAAAAATATATTTTGAGTTATATATTTGTTTATTGATCAACTAAGCTAGGATTATGTAAATAACTAAAGGCTCAAATACAGTGTGGGGCAATTTTTTCGGCAACAACAATTAACATTCTCAGCCCAGGAGAGAAGTCCAATAAGGGAGCCCAGTTAAGTGAGGCCAAATTTCTACAACCCTTTGTGCAGCTCACGTCGGGCCGTGCTCCTCACAACGAGTTATCTAATAATCAAACTCCTAATGTTGTGTTCAAAGAGGTTTTTATTAATATATGATTTTTTCGTGACGAACATTTTATGATTGAATATTGTTCGTATGTATTAAACTCTCATATATCCTAATGCATGTCAAATTATAATATTTTTGAAATTCATATACCTCGTGCATCGCACGGGATATGCACTAGTGGATTTGTTAAAAACAAGTGAACGCACAAATTTATTAGGTTTCAATAAAATAAGAAAGAAAACTTATATGTTTTGAGACATTAAGACAAAATATATGTTTTGAAGTATTCAATAAAATAAGAAAGAAAACTTATAAAATATATCAAATAATTTAGTACATATGACAATTTTGCCCCTTGAATTTCTCAATTACACCAAACATCCACTAACTCATACATTCTTCCCAAACACGCGAGTCATTTTACATATTCTACAATTTTTCTCAATTAGTTAATGGGCATTTTTTGCCTAATTTTTCATTTCTAGACATGTGGTAGATTTTTATTACTTATTAGATATTATTTTGCAATCACGAAAATTACTTAATAAAATTGTTATATCTATTGGGCATATTTTGCGATTTCACATAAAATAAATAAATTGTCAAATGAACAATATTAACTATAAGAATAAAGGTTTGTACACCAAATTTGTTATGTGCTCTTTTTTATCATTATTTTCAAATCTTATCATTATTTAAAAAATTATATCTCAAATTCCAATACATTTGACATGTTTTCTCATGTAATGTACAGTAATACCTCTATATATTAATAATGTTGGGACCGGAGGATTTTATTAATTTATAAAGATATTATTATACCGATAAATTAATAATTTATTAATTTAAAGAGGTTTTAACGTATATGCACAGTTAACCTTCAAAGTTCCAAATTATTTGAATAACTTTAAGTATACATGCATAGTTATTGATGAAAATTAAATTAAAATACAAATGCACTAGTATAATTCCATGAACATAAACTCACGTGGAAGTTGGAATGACTTGTTTAAATTAATTGGTTTTGGAAAATACAAAAATATGAGATCAACATAGATTTGAAGTTCAAGAAAAAGCAAATTACAGTAGATTCTTATTTTACTAAGTTGTCTTAAAAATCTTCAAGTGCATCATATATATATATATGTATATAATTATTTTTAATAATTATTAATTTATAGTTTCGTCGGGACCAATATATATACACTGGGATCTCAAAAAAATTATTATCTTATAATTTTATTGATTGGGTCCCAAATTTACTGGTCCCAACTTGGGACCGGACAAATTATTAGTTTTAGCGAGGTTATTAATTTCTCGAGTATTAAGTTAACGAGGTTTCACTGTACCTCTTTTGCTTAATTCATTAAAAAATAATCCAAAAAGTTCAACAAATCATATAAACAAAAATAATAATTTCAAATAATATAATATATATATATAGGGAATGGTTCCAATGCATCCACTTATTTAAAGTGAGGACGTAAGACTTATTTTTAGCCACAAGATTTGGTACATATCATGTGTGGTCAAGATTTACTCTTTTCTTTTTATTATTTTAATTATTTAAATATTATTTTGACCCGTTGACTCCGGCGTTGACTTCCGGTGTTGACCGTTGACTTCCGGCGTTGACCGGTGTTGACTCCGGCGTTGACCGTTGACAACTAACCTTCCAACTAGGTTAGTTCTCTGTAGTTGCTAGGTTAGTAGTTGCTAGGTTAGTTCTCTGTAGTTGTTAGGTTAGTTCTCTGTAGTTGCTAGGTTATTTTTCTGATGTTGCTAGGTTAGTTGTCTGTAGTTGCTAGGTTAGTTGTCTTTTGTTGCTAGGTTATTTCTTTCTTGCTGCTAAATTAGCTGTCTTTTGTTGTTAGGTTAGTTATCTTTAGCTGCTAGGTTAGTTGAATTTTGTTGCTAGGTTAGTTGTCTTAAGTTGCTAGGTTATTTTTTTCTTGCTGCTAGGTTAGTTGTCTTTTGTTGCTAGGTTAGTTGTGTTTTGTTGATAGGTTAGTTATCTTTTATTGCTAGGTTAGTTGTCTGATGCTGCTAGGTTGGTTGTCTTTTATTGCTAGGTTACTTCTTTCTTGCTGCTAGGTTAGTTGTCTTTTATTGTTAGGTTAGTTGTCTATTGTTGCTAGGTTATTTATTTCTTTCTGCTAGGTTAGTTGAATTTTTTTGCTAGGTTAGTTGTCTTAAGTTGCTAGGTTATTTCGTTCTTGCTGCTAGATTAGTTGTCTTTTGTTGCTAGGTTAGTCATCTGTAGCTGCTAGGTTAGTTGTGTTTTGTTGCTAGGTTAGTTGTTAGTTCTTTTGTTGCTAGGTTAGTCATCTGTAGCTGCTAGGTTAGTTATGTTTTGTTGCTAGGTTAGTGTGTTTTGTTGCTAGATTAGTTGTCTGATGCTGCTAGGTTAGTTGTATTTTGTTGCTAGGTTATTTCTTTCTTACTGTTAGATTAGTTGTCTAGGTTATTTCTTTCTTGCTACTAGGTTAGTTGTATTTTATTGCTAGGATATTTCTTTTTTGCTGCTAGGTTAGTTGTCTTTTGTTGCTAGGTTTTTTTTTTTAAAAAAAAAAATTACAACCCATAGGATTTGAGTGTCTTTTGTTGCTAGGTTATTTATTTCTTGCTGCTAGGTTATTGTCAACGGGTCAACGCCGGAAGTCAACGGTCAACGCCGGAAGTCAACAGTCAACACCGGAATCAACTAATAATTATTTTATTATTTAATTAATGTATATTTTAATTGATTTTGATCTAGACAAAATGAATGGTTGAAATTGAGTCTCACGTACTCATTTTAAGGAGTGGTCCCATTTGATCCGCCCCTTATATATATATATAAATTATAAATCACGTGCATCGCACGTGCACTTTACTAGTAACAAAAGTAACAAGTAAACTGCTCTACACAACTATTACCATGAAATCAAATATATTCAAGTCAAGCTCAACAGCACCTTAACTGCATGACTGTAAGTCAGAATCAAACCACCACTAGAAGAATATGTCCGACATGATAGAAAAACAGTATAGAACTTAGGACGAGATAATGCCTTACTTGAAGGTGTTTCATTCAAACAGTAAAAGGGAACATTGAACTTTTCATAGAAAGATTCAAAAGTTAAACAGCTTAGAGCTTTGCAGTTAAGGTTTTTATGTTTGGTTCTTATAAAATTAAAGTTAAAACATCATATTATCTTTACCTGTACAAGACTTTTAGGATGCAATGCCACCTTAGTGACGCAATCTTCCACTTTGAACCAGTCAACTGCTATTAGTTTTAGAAGAGGTTCTCCACCTTCTACCTGAAAGGAGTTCAAGCAAACACAAGTTTTTGTAGATGCAAATAGTAGGAACTCTATAACACTGCAGAAGTAAACCAATAACATATCATGAAAAAAGAAATTAGAAAGAAAGCCCTTCATCTGATTAGATTAGGATATGAGCAAGAGCGCATTGTGAATCAGTTTATGGATGTAATATACTTTCCTGTCAGTACAACACTACAACAAACTGGAACTCTTCAAGGAAACTATTGAATCAGTTTTCAACTTTACCATAGATGACCAGAGATATCAATAAACAGAAATTATAATGGAAATTTTTGGATGAAGCTGAAATCAGAACTATTGAATGATGAAATGCATTAATTTACCAGACTAACATTTATTCTTAAACTTAGCGTACTATAACAGAAAAAAAAAATTGAGTTCTGCATAAGGACATGCAAGTCGACATTTCACCTCCAAGCCTATCAACTAAACTCAAGGAAGAGACTCCAAAATCACCTAAAGGAGGCCCTTTTAAACTAAACGTGTTAATGAACCCAGAAACAACTGTATTTTAATGTTTATGAACCCACCTTCATGCTGTCTTTCAAGTAAGTCTTCCCCCTGATCATGAATCCAGAACCATCTGGACTAGACCAGCAATTTTTATCAGTATCATCTTTTGCTCTCTTCATGGATCCATGAAACTGATTTGGATCAAGACTGACTGGAGGCACACTTGAGTTCAACTCATTCGGTTCCAATCCTGCATATATAAAAAAAATGAATCATCGCATGATAATTACAAATTAATAGACAACTATTCTATCAGAAATGTAGATGACTTCTTATAAGAGATGCGGAGAAAAAAAAGTACCTGAAGCCCGCTTTAGAGCCAAACTTGCTATGGCCCATGAAACATTCTTCAGCTTGATCTTCTTGACCTGGTGAAATAAAAAGCAAACGTTAACAGTGCCGTGCAGTTTGTTAACCATGCATAAGTCCGTTTTTACGGCAAAACAAGAAGCAAAAACCTTATTGACTTCAATCTCATTGTCACTATCATCATCTGAGGAGGAGGAATCATCTGCAATAGCATCATAGAACTCGTCTACTGTCTCTGGATCCTCAAAGTCACTAAGGGGCCCAGAAAGATCAGATCCTTTTGATTGAAGTATTGAGGTAGACGATTCAGATTTGACTGCCGGATTTGCTTCAATGTATTCCTTCAAACCTGAATCATTCAGCATGAGGCCACAGTTCCTATAAATATAAATGGAGCCCAAGACACACGTGTCACATAATAGTTTCTGAAAGTCCAAAAGTATACCAACCTGATACTTGGCTTAGCAATGCATAAGGTACCGTCTTCTCAAACTCCTGACTGTTTTTATTCCGCCATTTAAACCAGCCTTTAAGGTTTATCTCTATTGTTTGGGTAACTAGACATCTGGCAGAACTTGACGAGGAAGATTTGCTTAGATTGCTAATTTCCCAAGTTGAAGCTGCAGATCAAAACAAAGCAAGAAAAAATTTAGATGAATAACACGGTTCGTGACTTCCAGATGTACTACAAAAGCAGTGTCCGGCAAACATGTGTGAAATAAGAATGCAAAAGGAAAGACCATTATAGGTTTAATTCTTTCTGGGCCACACATCTCCAGAAAATCAAGAAGCCAAGAGCCTATACTGGAGTAAATTTACAGTTTGACAAAAGGTATTTTCCACCTAATGAGCAACTCTATTGCCAAGTGTTATCAATGAAAAGGACGAAGAGCCCTATTTATATACACAACTAGGAGAATAATAAGGCCATACATCTCCAGAAAATCAAGAAGCCAAGAGGCTATACTGGAGTAAATTTACAGTTTGACAAAAGGTATTTTCCACCTAATGAGCAACTCTATTGCCAAGTGTTATCAATGAAAAGGACGAAGAGCCCTATTTATATACACAACTAGGAGAATAATAATCCTAATCAAATCCCTTAATTGTAGATAGAATATATTATTTCCTTAGGCCTCATTTACTTTGTGTGATGGGATTGGACAATTTAATCAAAGGCACTTTACACGTCAGCAATTTGTCCCATGTTTACTTTGTGTGATGGAAATTTCTGAAACTAAGCAAGCGTTTACTATATGGGGCTAAATGAGATGATAAAACTTGAACTGGCAAATTTACCCTTGTACACAAGGTGAAATGGTAAATTATATGACCTTGAGGGTTAATCTTGTCTTTTCGCATGCAAAAATGAGGGCAAAATGGTCAAACCGGGATTGGGATAACATTATCCCAGGGGGTGGCTGAGATAAGATTATCAGGCAATAAATGATACCTCTGTGGGGCCCACATGCCACATATACGCCACATAAGGTAAGTCCAATCCGATTCTGCAAAGTAAACGGTAGAAAATAGAGGATAATTTTAATTATCCTGTCCTATATCAACTAAAGTAAATGAGGCCTAAAGGACTATTCTGTATTTACACAATATACACTAACACTCTCCCTCAAGCTGGAGCATATACATTGATAATGCCAAGCTTGTTACAAATGCTATCAATTAGTACTCCATTTATAGCCTCCGTAAACATGTCTCCCAGTGGTCTACTGATTTGACATGCTTTATAATGATGAACCGTTCTTCGATCTTGTCACAAATAAAATGACAATCAACTTCGATGTATTTAGTCCGTTCGTGAATCACAAGGTACAATATGAAGAGCGTATCACACCAAAGCTTTGTTAGGAGAGAGTTCAAAGCCGATTTTTTTCATCAACTGATTCATCATACAACCTCACAAATTGCATCTGCCATGCCCGATATTTGGCTTCAGCAACCGGTCTAGAAACTACACTTTGCTTCTTACTTCGCCAAGAAGCTAAATTTCCCCCAACAAAGATGTTGTAACTCGAAGTTGATATTCTATCATCTTTGCAGCCCGCATAATCCGCACCAAAGAAAGCCGTGGTTCTGAAAACCGAACCGGTCGAGCTACTGGTTCATAGGTTGACTGGTCCGACCAGTGGTTGAACCAACCACTTGGACCGATATTTAATATATTGAAATTTTAAATATATATAATATATTATATATATAAAAACATAATTCATTAAATATTTAGACAATTTAAACATTTAAATACTTAAATTTATTCATAAATAGTCTATAAATATCCATTATACGCAAAGGCTATGAGATTAAACTTATAGTTTATTATTCATTCTATATAATATTTTAGTTTTTCTTCATCTTTTAAATACTAAAATTAAAATGACAATTACGTAATATAATTAAATCAAAGACAAACTATCCAATCCAAAGTTTCAATAAATAAAAAAATGTCTTGGCCCAATTGTTAGGAAAGTAAGAGCCCAAAATAAAACCCTTAAGATAAAACACAAGTCCCCAGCTCTAGCTCTACGAGTCCGACGGAAGAGCAAAGCCTTAGAGTCAGAGATCGCCGGCAGGAGGAGAAGGAACCCAAAGGACTAGAGGCCTCAAATACGCATCGTGCGAAACTTTGTGACGGTTCGTTGGAACAATGGAAATTAGGGATTTTCTCTTGGAGAAAATTGTGTTTTTCTTTCAGCATTGATTTTGTCTTTCCTTTCTCGTTTTTAAATTTTCATTAATTAATTAAAATAATCAATATGAGGTATATTCATTTGAACCTCTGAACCGCCGAAATCGGGACAGGTTCACCGGTTCAACCGGTTTTGTACCGGTTCCGGCGGTTCTTCACCGGTTCTTTCTATGACAGGTTTTGTCCTATGAACCGGACCGGTACAAAGACCGGTTCATCGGGAATTGGTCGAATTGGCCGGTCTGGTCCGGTTTTCATAACCCTGAAGAAAGCATTCTTCATTCTACTCTAGATTGACCATGAGAGTCGTAATATAATCCACGCCCTGGAGCACCCTATAGATAACATAATTTTTGCTCGAGAAGAGTCGAGTGATTTACGGTGGGCGATGTCATAAAGCGGCTCGCGACACTCACCGTGAAGGCAATATCAGGGTGAGATAATTCAATTTCCCAACAAGTCTTCGATATCTCAATCATGAAACAGTTCTCCTACCCCCTTTTCTGGACACGTGTTAGGTGTTATACGGGTAATGCACGGTTTCACCCCTTACTTCCCTGTTGCTTCTTTGAGTATATTTTCATTGTGATAGAAAAATTCCTTTCCTATTCCGCATGACTTCTACACCAAGAAAATATTTCAAATGCCCCAAATCTTTGGTCTGGAAATGGACTTGAAGGAAAGTTTTCAACTCCAAAATTTCCATATTGTCACTACCAGTAATCACAATATCATCAACATAAACAATGAGTAGGGTGACCCCATTCTTGGATTGTCGATAGCATGAATGATCTAACTTACATCTAATCATTCTAAACTTCAAGACAACTTGCTTCGCCGGATGCTCGATATCCAGCCGGCGACGGGAGGTGAGACTTGAAAAACCCACGAAATGAAACCCTAGATAAACTGAATATGGGGCCGTTTTCTTGAAAAACAAAAAATTGAAACCCTAGAGTACAAAGAAAGTTTTGGCACATATGAAATCTGTATGTCTCATATATTCCAAAGAGTACAAAGAGCCTAATAATAATCCTAATCAAAGCCCTTAATTGTAGATAGAATATATTATTTCCTAGAAGGATTATTCTATATTTACACAATATACACTAACACCAAAAAACTAGAAGAGAAGTAGAGTTTAATATTCAGGATAAATCTTCTCTACCAAAATACAGAACCAAAATCAATCGCAGTAAAGATCGGTAATCACTTGATGTAAAAATTGGTCTTTTCTCAAAACATCTATTTATTCTAGACAAGTTCCCTATTTAATGATGCTTCTTCAATTCAACATAAGAAATGTAAATTTAAACTGGATGCTCTTGCTCAACGAAAAAAAGTTCTTACGGTTAATTTTTGTGCGTGCATAGCCAGATCTAGGAGGTCGCTTCTTGTGTACAGAAGGAACCTGCAAGATTGCTGCACCAAGTACATAGAAAATCAACCGGTCAGATTTCAGTAAAAACAAAGAATTAATCTCTCAATATTCACATCACTATCTGCACTTGATACCAGAAGATTAATTTAAAACAGTACTTTCAATAAAAAAGTAATATCTATCTTAAAGCTTTGGGTATCCAACCGATGCTAAAACTGAAACTATACATAATCCAGGTCCATGACGTTGACGCTTGTTAAGTGGTCAGTGGAAAATGATATTAAAATGTAGACTATACAAATTGATATAGTAAATTTGATAATACGAATGAGAAAAGAGTAGGGTAACACAAATAATATTCACCAGAAATGCCAGTAATGACACCATAGTCATACATGATAATTCACAAGAGCTAGTGCCTAATGATCAAATAAAAGATACTAAATACAGTAACGAGAAGCAGAAATAAATGCAGGTACTTACTATATGTTCCATCTTGTCCGCGAAACCACTGCCTTGAAAAGACGAAGTCCCTTTTTGATTTCCACCTGCAGACAAGTAATAAAAATCATCTGAGTGATAACGAGTAATATAGAATGAATACAAGAAATAAAGAAGCATCATCTCTTTATTAGTCACAAAAATCCAAAAGACACCAAGCGTAGCTTTTAAATGCTAATCGAAGTTTAAAGTATACTTGTTGATAGACATATAACTAACTGGCATAGTAAAGCATCATAGAGTGCATGGTACCATACTGCATGAACTCACTCCTTATAGTAAACCGAGTTTACTTCAAGAGGAAGTATGGGTTGTCAGTTGTCACCAAGAAAGTTGGAACGTAAGTGTAAGTGCAATCATATTTTTTGCAAGCTGGCAAATAGGGAGTTTTCACATATATTGCTGGTAGATATAAAATGAGCGATGAAGACAAGATGCAGACCTACAAAGAAAGAATACAGATTGACAATCATAACTGAGAAGAAAGAAAATTTATTACTAAACTAAACTCTTTTGACTGAATCCAAATGTCCAAGGAAAATATAGTGTATCTTTTTACTTCACCTCAATTACCTATTACCTAATCATAAAATAGTTTGAAAATAAAACTGCTAATTTGGATGCTTAAGAAGCTACACCACCATTCATAAACAAACATAATCTAGCAATCATTTGATGAAGCATACAAACAGGACATGCAAGGAAAAATTGTTTCGACCCGCTCTTACTAACTAAATAGCTCACGCATCAGAGCTGCTATTGCAGGGCAAATGAAAGTTTCGAAGAGGGTCACCAGCCATAAGAAGAATTGCTGATTTTGCATATAAAAGATTCCAAAACACTGTGCAAAAACTCTATTTGCACCATGACACCCACTCTTTTGGTACCACAAGGAAATTGCATGCAATGGATAATTTCAACATAAAATACTACCAAGTTAGGTAACGTGGATCAAATATCCCATAGACGACGTCATAGTGTCCATTTAGAGAATCAATCAACTCCAAGTCACCTGTCAAAGAATCCCACCTGTAATGAACCATTAGATGCCTTTGTTGTAAGAGCAATGACAAAGAAAAAGATGCTAAGCTACTCACTCGTATCTCCTGTGTCGGTCAGTACTCAACACTTCTTCAAACACAGTATCTGCACTCGCTTCAACCACACCAACAGCTTTGACCAGTATGCCTTTACCATTCTACAACATAAGAAAGGCATTGGTAGAAACTATTATAGAACACATCTTCAATCAGGAGTTATATTTAACCAATCAAATGAAGTAAACACGATGGTATTGCAGGCATTCATACATGGATGCATATTCTCAGATACCAAATGACAGTTTAAATCAAGTACATTATCTCTAACACTTTTACGAGGATTCACTTGAGCCTTAAAATGTTTACTTCAATAGTTCCAGTGGTTATGAAAATGAAAAAACTCAGTTTCTGTCTTGCTACCTCTTTAAGACTGATCTAAGGCACCTATGATTGATGGAAAGGTGTCTGCAACCTAATGTGTCAGCATCTTTAACAAATAAATCAAAAGAAATGCAGTAGGTCTTTTTGCAAGATATATAATACTAGAGATTTTAGAGAAAAAGGGAGTTCACAAGTTTGCTACATACCATTAATAAACAAGATGTTAAGGGAAACTAAAAGGAAAAAAAAAAAATAGATAGTTTCTAAACTGTGGAATAATAGGGAACTAAGGAAAAGATTCAAACAAGACTCAAACTAAGACTAGAATTCAAATGACGACATTCAATTTCAAACTGAAAGTACAGTGTTTCATGGAGATAATAAAGTTTCACTTCAGAAAGATAGCAAAATCACATCTATGATGCGTCAAGAGACTGCAGAGGTTAATATGCCAGCAAAAAGAATTAGAGCAATGAACTACCTTTTTGCTGGCCACATCTTCAAATATCCTCACACCTGAAATGCAAAAGGGTGTCAAAGCAAAGACATATCAATCATCATCTAATGCCTGAACTACAATTTTAAATAAAAACATAATATTGAAGAGCGCTAATCCATTTAAGCCGATAAATTTTTAGTCTTTTGGCAGGCAGTAAGTTTCTAACCATGTCATAAATTCTATATTACATTAGGCAACAGTATATATTGGACCATTTCATGAACTCTATATTACATTAGGTAACAATAGATATCAGACACCTAGAGTGGTCTACCAAAGTCCATATGCAATAAGTGACGCCAAGGCAATGTGTCACAGCATAGGGCCTTATGGCCTGGGCGACAAAAAGTAACGTCCTTGGCACACAAAGCGACAAACCAATTCCACAAGTCAAATAGTCAATATTGTTTACAAACATCCCAAATCATAATGCAACCTCAGATAGGTTTTCTTATTGAAGAGGGCTGTTTTGTGATTTTGGCTTTCTTTGTGAAGAATAGGCCTACTTTTAAGAATAGTATCATTTTCTAGCAAGCCTAGGATGGGGTATTAACTAGGCTCTTTATATGGAATCCCTTCTATTCCACAGATACTGCATGATTTCCATATCAGTTTCATTTCTGAAGGTATCTCTCTCTCATTATCAACTTTCTCCATTTCTTTCTAGCACAACTGTCATGAAAGTTCAACCGACTGACAAAAAGAAACACTCTTTCCTCATCCTCAATAATGATACCGATGCCACATTCCTTCTTCATGGAGGTTCACTTTGTACTTCTCTAAGTTTCTACATCCTCACCACCAACCACCACTGAAATGATGAAATTCTCTGGGGTCTAAATTGCATTCTATCTCCCCCTCCCCTCCCCCAAATGATGTTGCTGATACGTCCATTCACCACTTATCACATTAGAAAACGGTTAAACAGGGCATAGAGACCAGAGATTCCACCAAATTTAGTCTAAGCTGAACAAGGAAGTCATGCTAAGTCCAGACGAACTCCAATATCATTAACTTCGATTTAAATGCAAAAGCAACTGCTAAAACCGGCCTCCTAACCAAGTTCAATTCAGAACGAGAGCATTTCTTGAATACCGTGATTAGATAGACAGTCATAAGCCAGATAACAAATAAGAAAATGACCACACTATTGATTATCAAAATGTTAGTGATGGGCAGTTGAAAGCATACCATTAACTGTACGGACACATCTCCATTCATGTGCTTCGACAACATCCCCCCCTTCTGCATCAAAATATGCTTCTAGTCTGTTCTCAGCACCTAAGCTCGATGCTTTGCGCAAAAGCATTTCCGGCCCTAATAACAACACCATAAAATGCAAAACTTGAGGATTGCACCATTCAATATATCAATCAATCATGGGAAAGAAAGCCTCAGATGAAAAACAACTTCTTAAGCGACATACAACCATAACAATTAACAAGGTGGTATGAAATGACATAATATAATATATACACCTATGCACATATTATATTGGATATATTATAATACTATATTATATATATATATATATATATATATATATTATGTAATGTATGTATATATATATATATATTATATTATGTATATATATCGGCACATTCAACTGAAACAAAAATAAAGACGAACTTAAATAGCATATAGTATTAAATAGCATTAAGGTAGCAAAAGTTTAGTCTCAAAAAATCGATACAACAGCACATTATTTTTACAAATTCAAAACAAAAAAGCTCATGAGTGCCAGATACATAAAAACCAATAGAAGTAACCAAACTGACCAAGAACCACTTATTTTCAGTAAACCAACATGCAGAATTGTCTTTTCTTTCACCATATATTATGTGGTTTCTCCATACATACATAAATAAGAAAAAATGATTCCTTCTATTGTCTATACATTGACAATAGATGGTCAAGATAAATCTCATTCAATAACCCAAATAAGATCCTATCACAGAAAAGCTCCCAACCTTGTCCTATCTTAACTAGCCTTTTCAAACCATGGGCGTAACGACGTACTCTGGGACGATGTCCCTCCAGGTCGATCCTTCAAAAACAAAATAGGATATAAAAAAATATCAAGAATTGATTGCCTGCATATAAGTGTAAACAGGAATAATCAAACTCTTAGAACCGGTACTACACATACACAAAGCAGAGCGTGCACGTGTATACAAGTATCACACTTGGTGAAGAGTATTCAATCATGTTGCATAAAAGGTGATGAACATCATGAGATAATTATACAAAGAAGCCCAAATATATATATGCATCAATTGATCAAAGTTCGTCTTATATGCTGTCACTTTGGAATTAACAAAAGAAACATCATCAAATTGTCTGGCAATTCAACTTATCAACAAAAGGAAGTAAAGTGGCAACATATTAATAAAGAGATCTGAACATACTCATCCTCCATGTTCAGCTTATTTCTCACCCTACCACCTCTTGAAAGCTCGTACTCTACCTACAATTGAACAATAGATAGGAGACGTTCAAGCAGTTCAAAAGAGTGAAATAGAAAATTTGAAATATCCCTTGATCACGCAAACTATGTCCATTGCAAATGGAGCTGGAAGAGTCATTGTTGACAATTCTCCTGGCACAGTGCTAATAATGGACTAGATCAAAATGGCTCGATTAAATTCTAGTGCTTCTTCTATTAGTGAAGTTTCTAGAAAAAAAAAATATAGCAAACGACGCAATGCACCTTGGGTCGCTACGGAAACAGCCTCCTTGTATAATTACAAGGGTAAGGTTTGCGTACAATTGACCCCCCAGACCCCAACCTGTTGGGAATATACTGGGTATGTTGTTGTTGTTGTTGTCTTGATCACGCAAACTTAAGTCATCATTTTATGGTAGTAAGGTACTACAGTTAGACATCTAAAACAATTTAGTCAAAGGTAAACGAAAGCATGAAGTGCTTAGATGGATTATCTGGTTGCAGCTTGCAAGTCAGTATTACTGGCAAACCAGCAGTGTGCCAGCCACCAAGGTAACTTTTATTTCTATCTCCATTTCTCTTTCTATAAATGTGTTATGAATAGTTAATGAAATCACTAAGTCACTGTTGTCCAAGAGCCCATGTTTTGCAGGAATGCAAAACATCAAGGCCATATGGAACTATGGATGTGATCGAGCTCCAATAAACAATAGAAAGCTAAGGTTAAGATGGTCGTGGATGGAAAAAGAACAGAGTCCATTCAAGATGGATTATATTAAGGAAAATAAATGTTCCAATCCAATCCACGAAAAGTAAAGGAAAAACACATGCGACATTATGACATTTTCTACTTACCTGTTGCTTAGCATGATCAAATGCTTCCATCCATTTCCGGGCATCACCAGCTGTAGCACAAGCAATCTTGCAGCATTTGAAGGAATTTTAAAATGTACACATCTTATAGCAGATGATAACTCATAATCATAAGCTAAACAAATATGTAGAAAGTTGAGCAGCGCATTGAGCGAAATCACATATATTTACTCTGGACATATGTACTTCAAAGAATAATGCTCCATCGTGATAGGAAATATAATGAAGAGCTTGCGCTTGATATCACAAACAGACGAATAGTTAATCAGAAACTCTAATAATTTGTTAAATATTCATATGCTCAAGTTCATTAGCAGTTGCGTACACAAGAACTTGAACAAAGATTTGACTTTGCGCTACAAGAAATATTAAGGATCACCACAGCAACTGTTCGCCATTATTTTGAGCAAGGTTTTAGGCTGTGATTGGAAACAATTTTTATCTGATTTAAAAATATAAAACAAGATAATTTTTTTACACTTTTTAACTCACAATCCAACTCAATTTAACTCAGCTCAAACTCTCCTCAATATTCCCAATATAATTAAATGATATCAGTCGGTCATTATCACACATCACACCAACTTTAATTCACTATTTATCCACTCACATATTTTGAACTACTCATTACTTTCAAATACTTTTCTCTTACTTTTACATCACATCAACTTTAATCATTACATTTTAAATATTATTTTAAACACAAACTCAAAATCTCCACTCAATCTACTTTATTCAAAATTAGCTCACTTTATTCAACAAATGAAATCTGATAAAACAAAAATTATATATTTTCAATCATAGCAGCCTTTTGGCTCCTCTCGGAAACATTAATCACAAAATGTATAATTCATCCACCTAGGAGAAATAAAATAGAACATAGTTGTCGGATATAGTACACATACTCCATAAACATTGTGAAATTTTAGGGAACACTTATAGATTAGCGTTTCTAACCCAAACAAAAAATAGAATTAGGAATGAAGCTGGTAGCCTGGTATCACTTCAGAAGCAAAATCATAATGAATATCAGAAAAGACTACACCATCTCATCAGCATAGTTCAAGTTTCTTCAGAAGATCAAATATATAGGGATTATCGCTTACCTCTCCCTTCTTGGTTTCATCCAAGCGATTGTAGAACCGTAGCACATATACATCCTACAAAATCATCACAATCGTTATCCCTAAATCAACATATATGTTCCAAGCACTTTACTGTGTCAACTACAAAATTAAGTATATGTGAAAGACAGCATAGAAAACTAATCGCACAATTCATTTTAACAAATCAGAAAAAATAAATAAATAAATAAATATAGAAGTTGTTGCTTTCAAAGGCCACAAAAGAACCGTAGACGACTTACACCATGGTTAACCTTCCGTCGACCCAACTCTTCCACCATTAGTGTATGCCCAACGACGCCCCTTCGAATAGGTTTCTGTAATAAATGTATCATAAAAGTCATTGAGTAATTTGGTGCATACTCGGAGATTTTCAATTTATCAACTCCAGGTGAAATGCAGAAGAGCAAGTAATAAGTAGTTCGATTGGGGTAAAACTAAAATGATTTCACCCTCAAAGGTTTCACCTTAGAGAAGAATACCTCAAACAAGAATGTCGAATAATAAACAGTTATCAAATCCAAACAAGCTATCTGGATAACACAAGATTAGTTGATTTTAAATATACAAATTTATGGTTGTCTGTATTCTTCCTTGTGGTCCTCACAAAGTACGACGAAATATAGCTTCATTGCTGGCCAGCTATCTATGCAGCTAAGAATGTGAAACGTTTTATGCTTCAACTTGTAAATCTGAAATTTAGTAGAGAAAGAACTCCTTGACAGCAATTCATGAAATCATAGATATCATTTATCCTTGACAGCAATTCATGAAATCCTAGATATCATTAATTAAAAATAAATAAGTTATCTAGAGCTAAGCTATAGAACATAATCCAAGCATCAAAACTCAGCCGGATGGGGAAAATTTATTCAAAGAACTGTAAACCTGAAGCTCAACCATACAGTCATACTCCTCCTTGCCATAGTCAAAACTTATTCATGAAGCTTTCAAATAGATTATTTCCGTCTAACTTAACCAAAACCAAAATGAAAGATATCAAGAAGAAAACACGAGGTACGTACGATTCCGGGGTTCTCGTGTGGGTCGCGTTTGTACATCTCGACATACTTGCCGCGAATGAGAAGAAAGCGAAAATGGCAATACTCGTGGCCAATCGAATTGACACCGAGGTGATAGACCCAACCGGAGAACTCCAGCCTCTCGCTGCCGTCGGTGTTGCTTCTGATGCTAGTGGAGCCACCATTCTCCTCACAGCTCGGCGACAATTTCCCCTGCGAGGCCACACCTAGAGTTTCCTGAGAGGCTCCTTTGCTGTCCACGTTGTTGGTCAAGGGGCTAGAAGCCATTTTCCAAGAATGAAGATCTGCAGAGAGAGAGAGAGAGGAGAGGAGAACGACGACAGGTAGGACTATTGAATTGAAAGATATGGTTAAAGTAGTCTAGTATTATTATTGCATCGGGTTGATTGTTGACTGGAAATGCGGACGGGCGTCTACGTGTGCGTTGGATTTTTTATAGTGCAATTAAAAGATGAGTTGTTAGGTACTAATTCCACCAACGAGGCGACGAGACCTTCTGCTGTCGTCTTCACGACTCTGTCTGTATTATTATTACGCGTGTATGCTTTCTATGACGTTTAAATAGTACAATATTCGTATATTATACGTCTATAAAAAATTATATGTAAATTAAAATTTTAGAAAAACAGTTTTGATATTTAAATTTTTTTTCAACCTATATTATTATTTATATT
The DNA here is from genome assembly GCA_008636005.1 of Striga asiatica. Classification (NCBI taxonomy): domain Eukaryota; kingdom Viridiplantae; phylum Streptophyta; class Magnoliopsida; order Lamiales; family Orobanchaceae; genus Striga; species Striga asiatica. The sequence continues at coordinate 161,742 of BKCP01004772.1, forward strand.
TAAAATGATACTCGTCACCTATATGACTTAACATGTTATATTCTAACTTATATCATATAAGTAATTTATAGTTAAATTAATTTAAATATTTTTTTCCATTTAATATTAATATATAATTTAATTTTTATTAAATTTATATATAAATCTATTTATTTATTTATTTTTATGTACAATACATATGTCAAATTGAAACTCATCGAGACATGATTAATTTGATAAATTATATAAAAAATTTAATGAATTAAAAAAAGTTATTAGCTTTTAAATATGTTTATAATTTATGTCAGTAATTTTTATTATAATTATAAAAGAAAAATGAAGAAAAAAGAAAGATTGAAAAAAAAAATTATACCTTATAAATCACGTCTAGAGAAGTAGAAACTTAAAATGTTTTAAAATTTCTCTCTCGTTGCCCTAGAACCCTTTTTTTTTGCCAAAGCTCTACCTTTAAATTCACTGTCAATTCGCCTTCGACATTTTTCTCGCTCACCGGTTCCCTGAATCTAAACACGAATAAGAACTTGACATTCAACATCTACCGGAGGAGAGATACTGAAAATGGCAACTTCGAGCGAGAGGCGCCATTTTCACTTGGCAGAACAAACCGAAAAAATGAAAGCAAATGGGATTGGTTGTTTACTTTTCAGAGCAAACTGACATGGCGTAGGAAACATATAAATCCTATTCCACCTTAAAATTACTTATTAACTGCCCAAAGTAAACATTATAGACTAAGAGTATTTCGTCCACTCAAAACGGTGTTGTTTTCACTGCATAATATGAAGAACCCTAGCAACGCGACAAATGACAGTCAAAGAAGGCCTCACACGTTTTATTATACTAGTAAGGGACACGTGCGATACACATGGTGAAAATATCTTTTTGCTAAATTAGTTCACGAGGAGATGTTTGTTTCATGGTACTATGTTTTCTTAAACTCGCTCTTAATAGAAAGTATGAAGTGGCCGGAATAAATTATTAATGTTCCAAGGTAAAATAGATAGTAGATAAAAATTTTTAAATATGTAAATTAATGAACTATAGCAAGAAAGTAACCAAAGATTGTTCTTAAATTTAAACAGTAACTAAAGAATGTTCTTAAATTTAAATGATGTAAAGAAGTAACTATGGTTTCAACTCTTCTCTTTATTTATGTTGATCATCAGAGAGGATGATTTCTTTCCATGTCCTTTTGAATTTTTGCGCACACATTTCTTCTTAAGACTGTTGATTGTTTCATTATCTTCAATTTCTATGACACTATCATTGTCATCTTCCTTTATCTTGTTGGCGACGCGTTTTCTTTTTTGAACTTGCTTTTTTTGTGGCGCCCGTTGATTCTTTTGCAGATCACTTGGAGTTTTGGGAGATTTTGATTACTTTCGTTCATTTCTTCATCATTGGTAGGTTGTAATCTTGCAATTGCTTCGGCAACCACGTTCATCTCTTCTCTTGAGTTGTATGACTTATGATTTATTTGGATGAGAAATTGGAATTGGGTGGTTGATTGCAAGCTCAATCCTCGATAGTAACCAGATGATTCTTTTCCCTAATGAATTGGGAACCAAATTTGAGTTAAAAATGGAGTATTTCAAAATGAATTTGAGTTATAAATTTGAGTATTTGAAGATGAATTTGAGTTATAAATTGAAAATTTTTTTACCTGCTCAATAGATCTAATGTAGTCTGCAATAGAACACCCCACGTAAACCATTGCGACATCTTCAAAAGGTGTGATAGTGCCACTGAGGTTCTCTTCTACAACATTTAGTACCAACCTATATCTGCAAATAGTAAAATTGTTTTAATTATGTTATGTCATTAAAATATAAGATATAAAATTTTATGTTTTTTCTTATTACCTTGGAGTTGTTTCCACGACAACGTTGCACTTTTTACACATCTTGTTGTCGTCATTCTTGTCAATAGAGGAGGAGCATTTTTTGCATGATTCATACCGTAATGATGATTTGTTCACGACCTTGTCGACAAATCCTCTTAAACAATTGTATTTTTCCTGTGATTGGAAACAATGGTTATGGATATAAATATTTCAACCAAATATGTTGGTTATTTAAGATATTTGTTAAATTTACCTTAATGATGTCTGCACGATTGTAATAAATTTGTTGCAAGGTGATACTATCAAAATCCTTCATTCTTCTTGTCATTGACATTTCAATTATTTTCACAGGCTTGACATGTGTTTGTAACCTAAAAAGTCCAAAAAGTAGGAGGTAATATTATGTTATGTAAACTGTGATATTTTTTATATCGTATCCAGAATTTAGAGGATACCATATATGCATATGGTTGTTTCCCTCACACGCCGTGTTTATCTGAAGTACATATGTTGCACTGGTTTGCTATTGCAATTGGCCTAATCAATTAAATGTGAACATTATAAGCGCAAAGTTATATGCACAATTATCTACAAACATAATTAAGGGATTATATTGTAATTGCCATTGTTTGATTATAAATAAATAATCCCAGCAATATGTATGATTGTAAATAAATACTTCCAACAATATGTATGATTGTAATTAACATTCGAAATATCTATGATTGTAATTAAAACTAAAAATTAAATACTCGCAACAATACTCCAAGAAATTAAAAAAATAAAATGAACATTGTTTTTATATGTCAATAAGAATCTAAATCATATAGTTGTAATTAATTGAGCAATATGTATGATAATTGTGTGTCATTAACATAATTTAATGTAGAGAAAAGTTATATTCACAATTATCTACAACCATATTTAAGGCATTGTAAAAATAAGAGTATTGTTTATGTAATTGGTTTTGATGTTACCGTAGTAGATCTTTGGTTTTATCAAATTGCTAATTGCAATAAATGGGCTCTCTTGAACCATGTAGTGTACGTTGGATCCTTCATTTTGACCCATGTCATCCCATAAAGAGACAAGAATGGATCGATACCTACAGATACAATCAATTTAGAACTTTGTTTTCATTATTAATATTTGTAAATTATAAATAGTGCATGTTTGAAGCATATATGTGGAAGTTTTTCTATTATATATGTGTTTTTCAAGTATACAAATTATTACTAATATTTAATAAGACATTGTTAATTTGTAAGGAAAGAAAATATGTACTCTTGGTCCATAATCGTTATCTCTCTTATGGTTGTTTTTCCTCCGGTTGCTTTTGTCACAATCCTTGATTCCTTGGCCTTCACTACAATCCCACAGCATATCTCTGAAGAAAAATATAAATGTAATTTTACTAATAGAGTGGAGTTCATAGGAATCTAATTTTTGCATGTGGTATAATATATACATACCAAATTTTTCATTTGCATTATTTTTGACATTGATGTTGCCAAACTTGGTGAAATTATAGGAGATATTATGTCCTATATCTTCAGCGGCAAGATTCACGGAGGTTGTTGAGCTTTCTAAGACATATATCTTTCTCTGGACGAATGGCCATATTTGCAAAAGTGGGATTGACTTTTCCAACTTCAGTGATGGAATACGTATTGTTGAGTTGAAATTTGACGTGTATTCATCAATATCAGCATTAAATATTATTATTCCAATTTGGACTCCCTGCAGAAATGAATAAAATAAATCGTTAATGATATTTGTTTATTTCAGGCTTAAAATTTATAATTAGTTATTAATTTATTTCAGGTTCACATCCAAAACGGTAATGAGTTTGTTAACCGTAGATTTAGATAAAGAGGAGTTTGGAAATATGCCCATCCTATTCTCAACCTCTCGTTCTGTTTCCCTAAAATACAACTGAAAATATCTAGGTCCATCTTCTTTAGGTAATAAACTAGGAAGATCATGATACACTACTCCCTGAGCTCGAAAAGTATAGACTCCTTGTCTTGCAGATGCAAGTTCTTTATCTAATTTGACCCCTAATGAAGTAAAGAGAACATACTGTTAAATAGGCGAATGTTTATTCGAAACTGTTTTGCCTCTTCCGTCTGTGAAGTGAACAATTCATATAATTCATCAGGCACTTCAATAGGAGCAAGTTTGACCTTTCCATTATCACAACAGAATGTTGGACACTCGTACTGAAATTTCATTGCACCGCAATGTATGCAATTGGACATTTTTTTCAACTCATGTATCGCTAAACATACATTCCCTTTAATAATTGAACCTAAAAAATGACAAATACCAATTATTTATTAAGTCACATAAATGAATGAAATGCCTAATTTATTTTTTCTATGTACAATAATAATAGAGTATTAATAATAATATATCTCTGGTAAATCACACATTTCCATCTCTATTCCTCTCAATTACATCGACCCTTTGTTGCCCAGATACGAGTCTTTCATCATATTTATATACTATTGGTGAACTTGGTTCATCTAAATCCACTTTAGTAACTTCCCACATAACTTCCATTAAATACAATAGAAAACAATAAAATATTAATATATTTTTCATAAAGTGAAGCATGCTCATTTTTTTATTAGGGGGAATTTGTATAGTTATATTTATAGGTGAATCAAACATAATGACAAATATACAACAAAGATTTATATTTTTATTTGTACAAAATTAAAGTATTGACACCATTACATCTCTAACAACATCAAATATGGAATATTTAAATGCATTATGACAACCTAATATAAAAATATAGAAAACAATAAAAACAACAAATTCTTGAAATATAAAAGAAACATATAGTACTCATTTAGATCTCATAAAAACATGTATATGTTTTGTATTAGAGGATTAAATATTTCTAACATTCACGTCCAGATGAAACTTCATCGGTATCAAGACATGCAACTCCCATATTTTGGCCCTTGCGATGTTTATTTTTTTTAGCACAATACACTTGCTTCTGATAAGGATCTAAATCTATTATGGTGTATGACTTGCATAAATAATTTAATATGAATTTTCAATTAGTTAATTATTATATGATATAATAGATGAAAAAATGCATATTAATATGTATATAATTATATATGTATATATTAATTATCTGTTGACAAATCAAATGTTGATGATCTTTTACTCATGCTACAACTTGATAAGATCCTTTAAAAACCAAATCATTTTGCCAAAGAACAATAAATTTAATTAAAACCCAAAAATGAAATCTAAAATTAGCAAGAGAAGTGAAATCAAAATAGAACTGAAGGTAAAGAAATATCTTGTCGATTTTGTGGTCCCAATTTCAAGAAAACTATGAACAGAAACATAGTTTTTGATGGAAAACTACAAACCCATAGCGAAGGCTAATATAAAATTTAGCATGAAAATTGATCTAGGAAAAGTACATTCAAATAAATGGATTATAAAAATTAAAGTATGATTGATATTAACATTGTTTTATTGTAAATAAATAATCCCAACAATATGTATGATTGTAAATAAATACTCCCGGGCAATAAATATTCCCAACAATATGTATGATTGCAATTAACATTCGAAATCTATGATTGTAATTAAAACTAAGAATTAAATACTCGCATCAATACTCCAAGAAATTAAAATATTATAAAGAACATTGTTTTTATATGTCAATAAGAATGTAAATCATATAGTTGTAATTAATTGAGCAATATGTATGATAATTGTGTGTCAATAACATAATTTAATGTAGAGAAAAGTTATATTCACAATTATCTACAACCATAATTAAGGCATTGTAAAAATAAAAGTACTATTTATGTAATTGATTTTGATGTTACCGTTGTAGATCTTTGGTTTTACCGACTTACTATTGTCGGCTTTATAACCCTCCCTAATCACTCTATGCTTGTATACAATAACTAAGAAAATATGTAGCTTTTGTACACTTTGTATGTAAGGAGCACTAACCACTGGAATATCAGTTAATGCACATAAACAAATTGATTTCACAAATCGGTCGAAAGTTTCATCTTGGCTGGAAAGTTTTCGGTAAAGCATATTCAATCAATGCCACCCGAATTCCAGTTTCACTATTTGCTCAAACTACCTTAAAGTGAGGAACCCAAAAGGAAACAAAAGTGGAACCCAAAAAGCAACCACACAACACAAGACCAAAGAATTAAAAGGGGAATAAACATTGAACAACTCACTGGTGAATTATAATTATCTAAACCACTATTTTTTAACATGAAAGGGTGGGTTACATATTTTTTTTTTTCAACTTATTTGAATAAACGAAGGAAAAGAATACCATCACAAATCATCAAAAACTGACTATTTTAACATGAAAGGGTGGGTTACATGTTTTTTTTTTCAATTTATTTGAATAAACGAAGAAAAAAAGTACCATCACAAATCATCAAAAATTGCTAAATTACTCAATAAACAAGAAAAAAAAATAACACAGAATCCAAGATGAGTTATTGTCAGAAATATCGGAAAACCATTTATCACCTGCTTGATAATCCTATGGGAGTCGACCGATTTCGGATTTCGTGGTTGATCGACGGAGGACGCTATGGAGGTCGCTTTGTGAAGGATTTGGCGATGTCGCTTTCTGAAGGATTTAGGTGCAGGATATGGCGATGTCGCTTTGTGAAGGATTTGGGAGCATAGTATAGGACTGTATTATTAATATTATATTACAAAATTAATTTGACAAATTAAGGTTAATTTAGACAAAACATATTTTTACAGATTCATTACATCTTTTATAATATAATAATAATAATAATATAATAAAATAATAATAATAATATAGATATAGATATAGATATAGAAGATAAAGAGTGATATAAAAGAATATAGATTTGAAGTAATTATAATTTTGAGTTTATTTTTTTAAAGTGTATATAAAAATTTCTGTCTATTAAAAGAAAAAAAACTTCGTCTGTAGAAGAAAAAAATCTCAGATT